>WNGS01167840.1:2981612-2996792 GCA_020271785.1 Procambarus virginalis | reverse complement strand
GGTGAAGGGCTGGTATAGTGTGGTGGTGAAGGGCTGGTATAGTGTGGTGGTGAAGGGCTGGTATAGTGTGGTGGTGAAGGGCTGGTATAGTGTGGTGGTGAAGGGTATAGTGTGGTGGTGAAGGGATGGTATAGTGTGGTGGTGAAGGGCTGGTATAGTGTGGTGGTGAAGGGTATAGTGTGGTGGTGAAGGGATGGTATAGTGTGGTGGTGAAGGGCTGGTATAGTGTGGTGGTGAAGGGTATAGTGTGGTGGTGAAGGGATGGTATAGTGTGGTGGTGAAGGGCTGGTATAGTGTGGTGGTGAAGGGCTGGTATAGTGTGGTGGTGAAGGGCTGGTATAGTGTGGTGGTGAAGGGCTGGTATAGTGTGGTGGTGAAGGTATAGTGTGGTGGTGAAGGGATGGTATAGTGTGGTGGTGAAGGGCTGGTATAGTGTGGTGGTGAAGGGTATAGTGTGGTGGTGAAGGGATGGTATAGTGTGGTGGTGAAGGGCTGGTATAGTGTGTGGTGAAGGGTATAGTGTGGTGGTGAAGGGCTGGTATAGTGTGGTGGTGAAGGGATGGTATAGTGTGGTGGTGAAGGGATGGTATAGTGAGGTGGTGAAGGGCTGGTATAGTGTGGTGGTGAAGGGCTGGTATAGTGTGGTGGTGAAGGGATGGTATAGTGTGGTGGTGAAGGGCTGGTATGTGTGGTGGTGAAGGGTATAGTGTGGTGGTGAAGGGCTGGTATAGTGTGGTGGTGAAGGGATGGTATAGTGTGGTGGTGAAGGGATGGTATAGTGAGGTGGTGAAGGGATGGTATAGTGTGGTGGTGAAGGGTATAGTGTGGTGGTGAAGGGCTGGTATAGTGTGGTGGTGAAGGGCTGGTATAGTGTGGTGGTGAAGGGCTGGTATAGTGAGGTGGTGAAGGGTATAGTGTGGTGATGAAGGGTATAGTGTGGTGGTGAAGGGCTGGTATAGTGTGGTGGTGAAGGGCTGGTATAGTGTGGTGGTGAAGGGTATAGTGTGGTGATGAAGGGATGGTATAGTGTGGTGGTGAAGGGCTGGTATAGTGTGGTGGTGAAGGGTATAGTGTGGTGGTGAAGGGTATAGTGTGGTGGTGAAGGGCTGGTATAGTGTGGTGGTGAAGGGCTGGTATAGTGAGGTGGTGAAGGGCTGGTATAGTGTGGTGGTGAAGGCTGGTATAGTGTGGTGGTGAAGGGTATAGTGTGGTGGTGAAGGGTATAGTGTGGTGGTGAAGGGCTGGTATAGTGTGGTGGTGAAGGGCTGGTATAGTGTGGTGGTGAAGGGTATAGTGTGGTGGTGAAGGGCTGGGGGTGTCAGCATGTTGTAAGCTATATACTCTTACACCCGTGTGTGTTGACAAGCCATCTGTGTGTGGCAGGATGTCTCCAAGTGTTGGGCGGTCATGGTGTGAATCTTCTGCCTCCGCGCTTTGTAATCTTTTTTTTTTTTAATAATATTTCCTTATTCAACATGACATATTGTTACTATTTCGCGTGAAGGTATTGGTTTCTGTGACGGAAAGAGTGTGACGGACTGATCACATGATCCAGTGTGACGAACCATCCGGCGAGATAGGAATTGTTACCATCAGTCTTGACATACTGTAACGCTACACATAGTAGTAGCGGGGTAGCAGAAGCCAGGTGGGCATGCTCAGGGGGCAGCAGAAGCCAGGTGGGCATGCTCAGGGGGTAGCAGAAGCCAGGTGGGCATGCTCAGGGGGTAGCAGAAGCCAAGTGGGCATGCTCAGGGGGTAGCAGAAGCCAGGTGGGCATGCTCAGGGGGTAGCAGAAGCCAGGTGGGCATGCTCAGGGGGCAGCAGAAGCCAGGTGGGCATGCTCAGGGGGCAGCAGAAGCCAAGTGGGCATGCTCAGGGGGTAGCAGAAGCCAGGTGGGCATGCTCAGGGGGCAGCAGAAGCCAGGTGGGCATGCTCAGACGGCAGCAGAAGCCAGGTGGGCATGCTCAGGGGGCAGCAGAAGCCAGGTGGGCATGCTCAGACGGCAGCAGAAGCCAGGTGGGCATGCTCAGGGGGCAGCAGAAGCCAGGTGGGCATGCTCAGGGGGCAGCAGAAGCCAGGTGGGCATGCTCGGGGGGCAGCAGAAGCCAAGTGGGCATGCTCAGGGGGTAGCAGAAGCCAGGTGGGCATGCTCAGGGGGCAGCAGAAGCCAGGTGGGCATGCTCAGGGGGTAGCAGAAGCCAGGTGGGCATGCTCAGACGGCAGCAGAAGCCAGGTGGGCATGCTCAGGGGGCAGCAGAAGCCAGGTGGGCATGCTCAGACGGCAGCAGAAGCCAGGTGGGCATGCTCAGACGGCAGCAGAAGCCAGGTGGGCATGCTCAGGGGGCAGCAGAAGCCAGGTGGGCATGCTCAGGGGGCAGCAGAAGCCAGGTGGGCATGCTCAGGGGGTAGCAGAAGCCAGGTGGGCATGCTCAGGGGGCAGCAGAAGCCAGGTGGGCATGCTCAGCGGGCAGCAGAAGCCAGGTGGGCATGCTCAGGGGGCAGCAGAAGCCAGGTGGGCATGCTCAGGGGGTAGCAGAAGCCAAGTGGGCATGCTCAGGGGGTAGCAGAAGCCAGGTGGGCATGCTCGGGGGGCAGCAGAAGCCAGGTGGGCATGCTCAGGGGGTAGCAGAAGCCAGGTGGGCATGCTCGGGGGGCAGCAGAAGCCAGGTGGGCATGCTCAGGGGGCAGCAGAAGCCAGGTAGGCATGCTCAGGGGGCAGCAGAAGCCAGGTGGGCATGCTCAGGGGGCAGCAGAAGCCAGGTGGGCATGCTCAGGGGGTAGCAGAAGCCAGGTGGGCATGCTCAGGGGGCAGCGGAAGCCAGGTGGGCATACTCAGGTCTCGCCCGTATATCATGGTTTAATTACACAAAAAGCCCCCTGGCAGGAGTGTTGACTCCTAGAGCACACACTCAGCGCTCGTTCTCACAGACATTCTTTAACAGAATGCGCTTTGGCCAGTGTATAAACCATCCCTGCGTCTTGCCGCCGACTTGGTCTGGGTTAGAGACCTGGTCAGGGAGGATTGACTGGGTTCTAATCCGTAACTCGTCGCCCCTGTTCACCAAGCAATAACTTCTGAATCAGTCACGAGAGACAGAGAGTCTGGCAGACCAGCAGCACCACCACCACCACCAGGACCAGCACCAGCAGCAGCAGCAGGAGCAGCCATCATCCCACCCTCCATGTGTGTGTGTGTGTGTGTGTGTGTGTGTGTGTGTGTGTGTGTGGTGTGTGTGTGGCTTTTGACCAATTATATATTCATGTAGCCTCACCCTCGTCTCATGTAAACACACTGCCATTGTTTTTTGTGGTGTGGTTAAGCCCGTGAGCGCCGCACCTCCCCGACTCCCTTGTATGAACTTCTGCTTGTCTTGACGGCTCCCTCTGATGGTTCACCATTTTTGACAGCTGCCAATCGTTTCTTGGCTAATTCTGACAAATCGCCTTTACGTGCCCCAATTTTGACAGCTGTTTTTTGCTCTAAATTATTTTTGCTGCTCGTTCAGCTGAACAGCTCGTGCATATTTGCTAAACTTGTGTTTGACTGCTCCATCTACCGCCGCTTTGCTTGTTTTAGTTCCACTTGCTAAGCTTGTGTTAGCTTGACCTGTTACAAAGCGTGCTTGTCTCTGTGTTAAAGCTTTAGTATGACGGCTCCAGTTTCTGCTTAACGTATCTTAAAACTCCGTCATTGCTAACGCGCAGTGAAGCCTCAGGACCCCGTGGGTATGGGAAGGTATTGAGGCCACATGATGGGGATCGAACCCCGGTCCCTGGGGAGTCCAGGTATGCGTGTTCGATCCCATGGTATGACCCCGGTGTTTTCTTGTATTATTATTATTATTATTATTATTATTATTATTATTATTATTATTATTATTATGCATTGCATTACTTTTATCACAACCATTATTTGGGAATTCCGTTAATAATGTCTATCTTTCTGTTCAAAGTTGGAGGTCAGCCGCTTGGGGCTAGTCTCACCCAAATTTGTAGGGTACATGGTGTGGGGGATGGGACTGACATAGGCTGGTCGGGGTAGGCCAAAATTCAATGTTTTAATGTTAGTTGTTTACATACTTCTCTGTTTATCTAATTGACAAAGACACGATGACTACAACACAAGTCGGGGTCCTGGTAGCCGAGTGGACAGCGCTTGGTACTCGTAATCCTATGGCCCGGGGATTGATCCCCGGTCACGGCGGAAACAAATGGGCAGAGTTTCTTTCACCCTGATGCCCCTGTTACCTAGCAGTAAATATGTACCTGTGAGTTAGACAGCTGTCACGGGCTGCTTCCTGGAGGAGTGTGTGGACAAAAAAAAAAGTTGATTGACAGTTGAGAGGCGGGCCGAAAGAGCCAGAGCTCAACCCCCGCAAGCACAACAACTAGGCGAATACAACAACGCCAAGGACACTATGACTACAATAGAACAACAACAGAGTACATAATGACTACAACACAACAACAACAACAGAGTACACAATGACTACAACACAACAACAACAACAGAGTACACAATGACTACAACACAACAACAACAACAGAGGACACAATGACTACAATACAACAACAACAACAACAACAGAGGACACTATGACTACAACAGAACAACAACAACAGAGGACACAATGACTACAACACAACAACAACAACAACAACAGAGAACACTATGACTACAACAGAACAACAACAACAGAGGACACAATGACTACAACACAACAACAACAACAACAACAACAGAGGACACTATGACAACAACACACAACAACACAACAACAGAGGACACAATGACTACAACACAACAACAAAACAGAGGACACAATGACTACAACACAACAACAACAACAACATCTCCACACGGAGTCTGACTGCTGATAAATTGGGCACCTTTACGAGCAGAAGATTATTTGTAGGATAATTTTAGACACTCAAGCCTTTAAGTACCTGTTTTGTGGGTACCTCCTTGACGGGTGTGGACGGTCGGCTGCTGAGATGTGCACGCCCTCCTTGCCACCCCCACCCCTCTACCCCCCCTTTCTCCCCCCCCATTTCCTCCTTCTCCGCTCCAACATCGGACAGACAGACATTTCCCTATAATATATAGAAAATATCAGTGTTCAGTGAAGATCCACAAGGTCTTCTCTGAGTACTCTTCTTCTCCGAGGCTATGGGTCCCTACTCTTGCACCAGAGGTGGTACCCCTTCTAGGTTTTTAATATATATATATATATATATATATATATATATATATATATATATATATATATATATATATAATAATTTGTAGGCTGGGTCTACAGGTAATGTTGTCCACTCGTAGTGACTGTGTGTTCTTTATTTTCCAGGTAAGTGTGCTGGCGTGAGGCGGCGTGGTGGGCGTGAGGCGGCGTGGTGGGCGTGAGTGTATCATCTGGGGGTTGAGAGGAGGACCAGAGGCTGTTATGGGGACAACGTGATGTTACGTGCTTTCCTGTACTTTGGCAGGGTGATTCTGTAGTCGTTTGTAGGTCGTAAGTGTGTGTGTGTGTGTGTGTGTGTGTGTGTGTGTGTGTGTGTGTGTGTGTGTGTGTGTGTGTGTGTGTGTGTGTGTGTGTGTGTGTCAGTGGTGATAAGTGTGCGTGTTTATCACCTGTGTCCGTGCATGTGGGGTGTAGCAAGCAACCGCAGTAGCGTGTGTCGTGGTCACTGAAAGGTGTAATTACACCTACATCGCCACCATTCACCACGTCTAAGACACAGATGTGGTTACCTTGAGGTGATTCCGGGGCTCAGCGACCCCGTGGCCCGGTCGTCGACCAAGCCTCCTTGTTGCTGGACTGGTCAACCAGGCTGTTGGACGCGGCTGCTCGCAGCCTGACGTATGAGTCACAGCCTGGTTGATCAGGTATCCTTTGGAGGTGTTTATCAAGCTCTCTCTTGAACACTGTGAGGGGTCGGCCAGTTATGTGTAGTGGAAGCGCGTTGAACAGTCTCGGGCCTCTGATGTTGATAGAGTTCTCTCTCAGAGTACCTGTTGCACCTCTGCTCTTCAACGGGGGTATTCTGCACATCCTGCCATGCCTCCTAGACACAAGTGGTCGCTGGGCTCCGTCATCCGCCCCGGGGGCCACCTGCTGACTGCACCAGATAGGTCGCTGGTGACTCTACATTCACTGCACGGTAACGATGGTAAAATTCAACATCGACGCAGACAATCCGTCGTCCTTGCATCATCATCATCATCATCAACGCCTCGTTCGCCAGTGCTCCCGACGAGGTGGAGTTGCAATTTCCTTGTGGCACTAGCAAGTCTATTGCAAACAGTGACCCCCAGTGTGAGGAACCTAGCCTCGACCCCAGGCCAGCGAACGACCGAGGCGCCCTCGCAGAAAGCCGCCACACTTGTCCGTAATTGAATGGTCCAGCGAGTCACTCACGCCCAGAGTTGCAGAGCCGCCCCCTTTCCCCCCCCCCCTCCGCCCCCCCTATAAAAACATGACGACGTCGCTGACGTAAAGACTTCCCGAAGTCGCTCGTGCAGCAAGCTGTGAACCCACCCAGTGAACGCTGCAGAATATTTGGGAGGGAAGGTGTTTAGGCGCGATGTTTAGTGTACTGCTGACTGGATGGTTCCTGGGGGGGGGGGGGGAGTTTGAGCAAGGTGCGCGCGCGCGCGCACACACACACACACACACACACACACACACACACACACACACACACACACACACACACACACACACACACACACACACACACACACACGCACACGCACGCACGCACGCCGCGGTGTCTAAGCACACAATGGCGTGGAAGATAGTTCAGATGTTACCAATGTTCGCTAAAAAAGATCTGAAGTGACTTCGAAAGTTTTTGTTTATGACGCGAGATTAATGTTTTCTCTGCTACATTGTTTACGAGTCTGCGCCACCCCCTGCCAGGGCCCCTCCCCCCTCCCTGGCGCTCACCGCCCCCCCCCCCTCCCTGGCCCCTCACCCCCCCTCCCTTCCTGGCCCACACCCCCCGCTCCCTGTCCCACACCCCCCGCTCCCTGTCCCACACCCCCCTCTCCCTGGCCCACACCCCCCTCCCTGGCCCCTCACCTCCCCCCCTCCCTGGCCTACACCCCCTCCCAGGCTCACCCCGCCCCATTTAACACTTGTAATTACACTCTGTAATGGAAACTGCCAAGTCACAATGTATTATAATGACTTCATTATTTTTATTCGAGGATATCGCTGGGCATCGAAGGAGGGGGATGATGACCCCCCGCCCCCCCCTCTCCCAGGGTCTCGAAGGAGGGGGGGAAGGGAGAGCGCTCCCTCCTCCTCCTCCTCTCATCCTATCCTACTCCGGGATCCTTAAAAGGATTACCATTTAATCAGATGCATTTCATGGCCATTAAAAGGGTCATTAATCTTCTCGGTAATTTATATTGTCATCGGTTGTTCATTTAGTGGTCGAGGCCAGTTCTAAAGTCGTGAGGTGTTATGGTCTTCTTGCTTCAAGAAGAAGCAAGAAGTTCAGGTGTGTTCAACCCCCCACAGCCCTCTTGAAGGGTGTTCAACGTCCGGCCCACTGAGAAGTTCAACGTTTTGGAAGAATCACACACACACACACACACACACACACACACACACACACACACACACACACACACACACACACACACACACACACACACATGGGAGCCGGTGGCCGAGTGGACAGCACGCTGGACACTTGATCCTGTGGTCCCGGGTTCGATCCCGAGCGCCGGAGAGAAACAATGGGCAGAGTTTCTTTCACCCTAATGCCCCCTGTTACCTAGCAGTAAAATAGGTACCTGGGAGTTAGTCAGCTGTCACGGGCTGCTTCCTGATGTGTGTGTGTGTGTGTGTGTGTGTGGCGAAAAAAATTGTAGTAACAGTTGATTGACAGTTGAGAGGCGGGCCGAAAGAGCAGAGCTCAACCCCCGCAAGCACAACTAGGTGAATACTAGGTGAATACACACACACACACACACACACACACACACACACACACACACACACACACACACACACACACACACAAAGAACAACCCTAAAAGACTCCGTGTAGTATATACGTGTGAAGTGAGTTATCCTGCGCGTTCTCGGAGATGGAGCTGAAGTGAGCGTGGAGAGCTTAAGAATACATTAGTGCACAGACAGAGTAGTCGTGGCGTGTTTTAGAATACGTGGAGGCGAGGTTAATAGCCCAGCGCTGGTGTTTAAATAGGCGGTGAAGGGCAGCGTGGGCATGACTGGGCAGGAGCTGGGCAGCCCCTCGGGCAGTCTTGCTAATGACGTCTCCAAACCTGTCACACCACCACATATTGTGCCAGACTTGAGGATTAATGTAGTTGTATTATAATGACATTAAAAGGTTGTGTGTACTTACACGTTGCAGGCAATGAGTCACAATAACGTGGCTAAAGTATGTTGACCAGACTAGACACTAGAAGGTGAAGGGACGACGACGTTTCGGTCCGTCCTGGACCATCCTCAAGTCGATTGAAAATGGTCCAGGACGGACCGAAACGTCGTCGTCCCTTCACCGTCTAGTGTGTGGTCTGGTCAACTTACACGTTGGTGTGGGTGGAGGTCACATACACGGTGTATAACCATATATTGAGTGTCAGTGTATGGGTATACATACACTGAAGTATGTAGCACTGAAGTGTATGTGGCGTATTCATCATAGCTGTGAATTGAGTCTTTACGTTGTTAAACTTACTAGTTAGTTTTTTCATTTAAAATATTGTGTGTGGGAGGGGAGGGGGTGTACTCACCCAGTTGTGTTTGCGGGGGTTGAGCTCTGGCTCTTTGGTCCTGCCTCTCATCTGTCAGTCAACTGGCGTACAGGTTCCTGAGCCTACTGTGCTCTATCAAATCTACATTTGAAACTGAGTATGGAATCAGCCTCCACCACATCACTGCCTAGTACATTCCATCTGTTAACTACTCTGACACTGAAAAAGTTCTTTCTAACGTCCCTGTGGCTGATTTGGGTACTCAGTCTCCACCTGTGTCCCCTTGTTCGCGTACCACCCGTGTTAAACAGTTTATCCTTATCTACCCTGTCAATTCCTCTGAGAATTTTGTAGGTAGTGATCATGTCTCCCCGAGGTCTGCTGTCGTCCAGCAACGTGAGGTGCATTTCACGCAGCCTTTCCTTGTAACTCATGCCTGAGTTACGAGAGGTGTGTGTGGGGGGGGGTTGAGGAGCCTGACACACTTTGTACTTTCTACGTAGCCAGTTTTGTTTAACCAATTTTGTATGATAAAGTTTACAAAAAAATAAACTACCAGTAGATATAAACAATATAGTTGTAGTGTAGGAGATGATGATAATAAAGTGCACATTGAAGCTACACAAGACTTCCCACATGGTGTGTGTGTATTAATTATATTATTAGTATAATTATTATAATGATATAATTAATTAATAATTATTACTTTTCCTTCTATTGGGTCATGAAGGAAGCCGGCCTCGGGTGACAGGAGGGCTGTGACGATCTGTGTCAGGAACCCGTAGGTGCGGGACCGGGACGTCCACCTCCTGGGGCTCGTGTGGCCCCCGGCTCTGCTTCAGGAGGCTGGGGTCGTTCTTGCCCTTGCTGGGGTGGTTCTTCTCCCGCCCCGACTACGGCGGTCTCCAGGTTCTATGGAGTCCCTGTGCCTTCTTCAACCAACTTCGAGGTCAACTCCAGAGCTGGAGCCCCTAGAGCAGTTCCTTGTTGGCTTCAAAATCATTCTGATAATTCCGGCGGCGGCGCTGGAACCAATCGTATTGGCGTTTGCCTTTCCATTGGAGACTTTCGGCGCAGTGGAGATGGGAGACCTGCTGCATGGGTGACAGCTTCTCCTCCATACCAACCTACCCTGCGCCCTGGAAAGGCCACTCCAGACCGACAACCAGTGCACAACTTCATAGTCTTCTGAGACTGATGGATGCCAACTACAACTACTACACACACGACAAACTTACATAAACCACAAGCCATATGTGACAGAAAAGCACTTCCTCATGAAGGATTCGAACCTTAGACAGCCTGGCGCTCCAAACACACTCCAATCTTACAGTACTCGTTATGCTAGTGTGTTTGGAGCGCCAGGCTTTCCAAGGTTCGAATCCTTCATGAGTAAGTGTTTTTCTGTCACATATGGCTTGTGGTTTAGGAGGAGGTGCTACATAGCCATCCCGGTTTGGTGTCTTCTATTGATAATTACTTACTTGGAGCGCCCTCTTTCCCCACTCTTCACTCCATATCCCTCTTGACACCTCTTCCCCGTCCCATGGGTTCCCCTCTTTGACCTGACAGCTCATGAGTTGCTAACAGCTGAGTGGACAGCGCTTCGAATTTGTAGTCCAGAGGTTCCGGGTTCCATCCCCGGTGGAGGCGGAGACAAATGGGCTTATATGTAGTGGAAGCGTGTTGAACAGTCTCGGGCCTCTGATGTTGATAGAGTTCTCTCTCAGAGTACCTGTTGTACCTCTGCTCTTCAACGGGGTTATTCTGCACATCCTGCCATGCCTCCTGGTCTCATGTAATGTTATTTCTGTGTGCAGGTTTGGGACCAGCCCCTCTACTATTTTCCACGTGTAAATTATTATGTATCTCTCCCGCCTGCGCTTGCCAGTTATTTGGGCTGGACGGTGGAGCGACGGTCTCACATCGTGCAGGTCGGCGTTCAATCCCCGACCGTCCAAGTGGTTGGACGCCATTCCTTACCCCAGTCCCATCCCAAATCCTTATCCTGATCCCTTCCAAGTGTTTATATATATATAGTCATAATGACTTGGCGCTTTCCCCTGATAGTTACCTTCCCGCCTGCCCTCAAGAGAATACAGATTTAGGCTCTTTAGTCGGTCCCAATAGTTTAGATGCTTTACTGAGTGGATTTTAGCAGTAAAGGATCTCTGTACAAAAGGATTCCTTGCAGCACATCATTATGAATGAAGTACTCACACATTTGTTGAACTCCATTGATGGTGTTATCTCTGAATTCCGCGATTTTTCACATTCCCTTATATAATAAATCAAAGTATGCGAATAGTTCTGCTGGCAGAGATTACATTTAGTCAAATCTACATCAGGAGATGTTACAAACTCCCAGAGGTACTTGTAGCCGAGCCTAAGCCTAGCAGTGGTAACATCTAGAAGTCTACTAACCTTATTGGATGACCCATAGATGTGAGGTTCTTCCTGTATAATAGAATGATGATAGATGGAGGAACTGGTGTGAATTTCACTTTGCCTCAAGTCTATGAGATTTTGTTGATGTCCCCGGAATATTACTGCCCTCAGGCTGCTCAAAGACCTGAGTCCAAGATGGTAATAAATTCCCTCTTTATGAGCAAAAGTCTTGGCTAACTCAACACTTTTATCATGCATTCGGAGACCAATATAGGAAGGAATCCACATTTTTTTATTAATACATGAGGTACATCTGCATTAGTGCAGCTACCCTAGACTATATGAAGTGGAGTACAGTGTGTCAAAAAAGCTAACTACGTGATGCTAAAAAATCCCCATCACACAGGATGGCTAGTCATACAGAGGCATGTGATGGGCAGTCTGCACTGGCAGACTCCGGATGCATTTTGAGGATATCATCAACACAAGAGTGAATAAGGTAGCAGTGGTAATAAAAGTCCCCATCTCGCAGGATGGTTAGTCATACAGGGATATGTTTAGTAGCCTGCACTGGCAAATTTTGGGTACACTGTGAGGATATCTTCAAGAATACGAGAGTGAATAAAGTAATTGCAAAGCTCCAGGTACCTCATGCCAACTGGTCTGAAAGGTCTAATAACTGTACATTCGGTGATGTAGTGTGGGAGATCATGCCACTGTTCCTGCTCACAGAGTTTGCACCTGGAGTGCTCAGGATTGGGAGATCCGTCACCTGCAGCCACCTGCCACAAGTAACGGTAACCCAACCTGATCCTTGCAACCACTGTGTCGCACAGTCTAGTGGACGTTTTGTCCTGCCCATAGATATATAGGTTTCAGAACTGAACAAATCATAGCTTTTTATACAAATACTTTCAGGTCGTTGGGAGTCAGTAATTTCTTTCCTATCAGACCTGAGTGTTTGGACCAGTACAGTTTTGACAGCAGAGATGGGGATACCCAGATCTAATTCAACTTCTTCTTTGTTACACGCTAATTTGGCTGCAATGTTTGTCTCATTATGATGGGTTATATTTATGTGTGAAGGTATCCATACAAAGGAGATTCGAGACCCTTTACTCTGTGCAGCAATTAGGTCATTTATAATTGGTAGTATGAGGTTCTTGCTGTCGATCTTCCAGGAGAAGTTTTCGATTGCTTGAAGAGCAGACTTTGAATCACAAAATATTATTCCTCCTCCAATGTTTTTTTAATGTACTGGTAGCTAGTTGTAATGCTGCTAGTTCTGCTTGTGTGGAGGTCAGCCAGTTGTTTAACCTGACACTGACAGTCTTTGTGCAAATATTATTTCTATAAAACCTATATGCTGCTCCAGTCCGTCCACTAGAGGATTGGACTGAGCCGTCGGTGTAGACACAGTGCTCGTGAGATCTTAAATTCTCGATGGAGGAGGCAATTGTTTCAAGTGTGACAGCTTTGAATAGAGCAAGATTCTCATTATCTTTCTTGGTGACAGGTGTGTATGATACTTGAATGGTGGGGTACAGATAAAGAACAATATCAGAGACAGGTAGATTGCACTTACGTGAATCTATGTCTCTCAACGTGAATCACACCATATATTTCACACTTGAATAAATGGAAATCGCCTGAGTGTCTATAATGGCTAATATTTCTTAAATATTAAACTTATTCTGATTCAGAGCAGACTATGTCCGTCCAGTGCTCCAGACCATTCCCCGCACAAGGATGGGCGAGACTAGCCCCAAGCGTTTGGTCTCCAATTGTGGACAGAGTAACAGTCAATCAGATATTCGCTCATGATATAAATACATAAATGTATAGACACACTGTAACCCAAATGTTGTTCCTGAGTAATAATCAGGGCTATATAGTCGTAATGGCTACACACACACACAAAAAAAAAAAAAAAAAAGTAGTAACAGTTGATTGACAGTTGAGAGGCGGGCCGAAAGGAGGCAAGCTCAACCCCCGCTAAAGTACAACTAAGTGAATACAATAGTGAATACACACACACACACACACACACACACACACACACACACACACACACACCACCACCACCGAGGATGTGGTGGAGGCTGACTCCATACACAGTTTCAAATGTAGATATGATATGATGCCCAGTAGGCTCAGGAATCTGTACACCAGTTGATTGACAGTTGAGAGGCGGGACCAAAGAGCCAAAGCTCAACCCCCGCAAGCACAATTAGGTGAGCACACACACACACACCCTAACCACTATACATACACACACACACACAACACACCATCTAAGAGCATATTACAAAATGCTCACACTGTGTGTGTTCGAGACACGTACAGATCCGGAGCCAGAAATGTATCACCGAGAACTGTGACGTCAGCTGAAGCCACCCGAAAACATGTGGACGTCAGCTGAAGCCACCGAGAACTTCGTCAGTGAAGCAATCGTAGAGAGAAACTGGTTTCTGCACACGATCCTCCTACCTTGAGGTGGTCCCGAGGATCAATGCCCCCCCGGCCCGATATCTAATCGGGCTGGTGGGTCTGGTCAACCAAGGGGGGCTGTTGTCTCGCTCTGGTGGTATTTTTTTGATCACTTCTTTTATCTGCAATAGTCTCTACTTTTATCTGAGGGTCTGACATTACCTCTCCCACCCCATTTTTATCTTCACTCTCTCTGTTTCGGCGTTTCTCCTGCCTCTTGTGCTCTCTGTCTGTCCCATTATCTCTATTTTTTTTCCCCTCTCTCCTCCAGGAAGTCATTACTACGGCCAGGTAAATTAACTCTGAAACCAATCGTCCGAAACGTTTGTGTACAGATCCCTACCTTCACCTGCAGTGTGTGGTGTGTGTGTGTGTGTGTGTGTGTATGTGTGTGTGTGTGTGGTGTGTGTGTGTGTGTGTGTGTGTGTGTGTGTGGTGTGTGTGTGTGTGTGGTGGGGGACGTCACCCGCCCCACCACCACCACTTTCCCTCTTCTCAAACTCTGCTCTTATTCCTTCCTTCCTTCCATCACCATTCCCTCCCTGCCCCTCCTGGTCCCCGCGGGTGTTGACCAACCAGGTGTCTCAGAAACACTCATAATCATCTCCCCCCAACCACTTGGGCTGGACGGTAGAGCGACGCTCTCCCTTCATGCAGGTCGGCGTTCAATCCCTCGACCGTGCAAGTCGGTTGGCTACCATTCCTTCCCGCCCCCCTGTCCAACAACTTGGGCCTGGACGGTAGAGCGACGGTTTCGCTTCATGCAGGTCGGCGTTCAATCCCCGACCGTCCAGGTGGTTGGACACCATTCCTTCCCCCCTCTACCGTCCCATCCCAAATCCTTATCCTGACCCCTGCCAAGTGCTACATAGGCGCAATGGATTGGCGCTTTCTCCTGATAGTTCCCTTCCCTTCTCAGTAGAGCAGTAGTAGGCATCCATCAGTCTCAGGAGACTATGGAGTTGCGCTCTGGTTGTCGGTCTGGAGTAGTCTTACGGATGTGGCACGTATTATGGCAGACATAACTGGCACAATTAAAAAAAAATCAAGCCCTTTGTTTATGTTAAAAAAATATTTATAATAGTCTAGAAATTGTCCTTATAATTATTCCTTATATTTATATATATATATATTATATATATATATATATATATATTATATATATATATAATATTCTATTCTCCCCAAAAATTCGCGCACACTACACTCTGTGACAACTTGTTTTTGTTCCTGGGTTGTAAGTGTTACTTTCTGATAGCTTGTCCCTCTAAAGTATAGAATATAAAAGGTATTCCCCCCCTCAAACTTTGTCTAAGACAGCTTGGAGCAAGCGTCTTGGAGGTCCGAGGGCCGCCGACTTAGCTACCTGTGTCACGCTCTAGATAAGGAGTCAGTTGTCTTCAGGCACCTTCAAGACGTCTTCCCTGAGCTGTCTGAGGCTAAGACACAGTAAAGTTTGAGAAGGGACTAAGAGACACTTTCTATACTTTGAAGACATAAACAATCAGACAATAATACCTACTACCCAGGAAGGGAAGACAACTATGAGGAGAAAGCGACA
>WNGS01167840.1:2954981-2966954 GCA_020271785.1 Procambarus virginalis | reverse complement strand
ACATGCACACACACGACCACGTATGTCACATACGCCAGAACAATCCTGGAGGTGCATCTCCTGCGTGGAGTCCGTATAGCTAACTAGTCAAGCACAAGACCAAATTGGGAAAAAGATTCAGGGGTAAGCACGTGCCAGACCATACCTGAGCTGAGGGGTCTGAGCTACGAGGAGAGACTATGGGACCTCACGTCGCTGGAAGACCGAAGAGTTATGGCAGACATGATCACTGCATACAAGATTCTCAGGGGAATTGACAGGGGTAGATAAAGATAAACTGTTTAACACGGGTGGGACGCGAACAAGGGACACAGGTGGAAACTGAGTACCCACATGAGCCACAGAGACGTTAGAAGGATTTTTTTCAGTGTCAGAGTAGTTAACGGATGGAATGCACTAGGCAGTGATGTGGTGGAGGCTGACTCCATACACAGTTTCATATGTAGATATGATAGAGCCCAATAGGCTCAGGAACCTGTACACTAGTTGATTGACAGTTGAGAGGCGAGACCAGCAACTGCGCCAGTGCCTCCCCCAGCAACTGCTGCTGCCAGGAAACACCCCTTTAACTGGCGAGCCACGCGGCCGAGGGCGCGTGGCGCGGGTGGGGGTGCTGGGTGGGGGGGAGGTTAAGGGTGGGGTGCTGGGTGGGGGTGGTATCGGGGTGGGGGTGCTGGGTGGGGGGGAGTTAAGGGTGGGTGCTGGGAGAGTGAATGGCAGGTCAGCTGATGCGCGTGTTTGGGTGGTGGGGGGGGGGTCACCAGGTGGAGGGGGTTTAAAAGGTGACCTCAAAAGGTCACCTTGGAGGGTATGTTGTTGTTGTTGTTTTAGATTTAGCTACTCAGAACGAAGTGTCCATGTAGCACGGGCTATGGTGAGCCCGTATAGCCTTGGAGGGTATATGTGGTGACCTTATATACCTGTGAGCCAGCCTGAGGGGGGGGGGAAAGGTGTCGTGGTCAGTCCCCTCGCCTCAACACTTGGAAAAAACACCCCTAGAGATGAAGAGCAGAGGGGGGGGGATATGACCACCACATACATAATACTTGGAGGCTGACTCCATACACAGTTTCAAGTGAAGATATGATAGAGCCCATTAGGCTCAGGAAACTGTACACCTGTTGATTGACGGTTGAGAGGCGGGACCAAAGAGCCAGAGCTCAACCCCGCAAGTATAACTAGGTGAGTACAACTAGGTGAGTACTAAACAGGACAAGACGGCACCAACGACAGCTGGACACATAACTGCGTGGTGTGAGAGAGAGGAGGGACCTTGTTCCGGCCGAGAGTGACCAGGCTACAGCGGTGTGTGAGAGTGACCAGGCTACAGCGGTGTGTGAGAGTGACCAGGCTACAGCGGTGTGTGAGAGTGACCAGGCTACAGCGGTGTGTGAGAGTGACCAGGCTACAGCGGTGTGTGAGAGTGACCAGGCTACAGCGGTGTGTGAGAGTGACCAGGCTACAGCGGTGTGTGAGAGTGACCAGGCTACAGCGGTGTGTGAGAGTGACCAGGCTACAGCGGTGTGTGAGAGTGACCAGGCTACAGCGGTGTGTGAGTGACCAGGCTACAGCGGTGTGTATCACACTTGTATTAACTGACATAACATGAACAGCATTTACCTTACAATTTGAAGCTTGATATATATTGGATAATTGTTTATTAAATTAAACAATGTGTAGGTTACCATCAGGGCGACGAGAGGCGGATATTGGCAGAAGATGCCTAATACAATGATGCGAGAAGACTAACTTGAAGGATCACTAATGTATACTGATAATACAGAGGAAAGTTGGACCCGTCGATAACATTACATAACTAAGAACAAAAGGCAAACACAAGTTTACACATGAAGGAGGAAAGCAAAAGTAAAGCAACTCCTAAACCATATGAGGCGACGACTGCTTCAAATGTCAACACGAGCGGAGTTCAGGCCACCACAACCCACCATAACAACAGCCTGACCTCTAATGACATGTTCGCCACCTTTGTTGCGCCGGCCTCGTAATCCCCCCCACACCCCCCACCCGTCCTCTCCCCCGGTGGGAGGGAGAGAGGGGCCACAGGGTGAGAGGGGAAAGAGGGGGAGTAGATATAAACCCCTGCACACACACCTGGTCAACTACACCCAACCAGACCCGTACAATGAACAGCCGTTACAAGAGACCATAGGAAAAACTGCCAGCGAGCGAGCGAACGCGAGGAATGGGCGAGAGGCAGCGTGGTGAATGGAGAATACGAAGAATAGAAGGGAATACCAACCTAGGAGGGGGTGAGAAACCTGCCACAATGGATCTTTAAACATCCCAGCCGGAGCCAGCGGCAGTTTCTTTTGGCCCTTCCCGTCGGCTTCACTCCAGCACACACGAACTTAAACAAATGCCATTACCGGTAGCCGAGAGCCCCCCCCCCCTCCTGCATCATAAAGCACCCAGAAGCGTGCCAGACATAACAGCCTGCCCGGTCACACGCCCAATAACAACACCACTAACTTTACAAACATAATGAACTAGATAACACAAATGAAGGGGGAAACTATAATCCTTAAAAATGTATACAATATCTTCCGAACTCAGGCACGGATATTGCCAATGTTAAAAACGTCAACACACACACACACACACACACACACACACACACACACACACACACACACACACACACACACACACACACACACACACACACCACACACCCACACACACACCCCGCAAGAACAGGTAGGTGGGTACAACCAGGTGAGAACACACACATAGCGGGAGGTGAGTCAGGATGAATAAGACTGATTATAAATCAAGACCACGTTATTCACAGTTTACTGGTCCGTACTAACGGTCGCGTGGCTGTCTAGACGACCCCCACCACCCCCTCACGACCCCCCCCCTCACCCCTCACGACCCCCACACTACTGGTGACCCCCTCCCCCCCTTCACGACCCCCATGCTCCTGAGCGACCCCCAACTCACACTGGTAGAGGCGGGCTCCATAGCTCCATCAATCTATTCTCATAAGAGCGAATACGTCTGTGTGTCTGTCCAAGTTGGAGACAAAACGCTCTGGGTTAGCCTCATCAAAATTTGCAGTGATGAACGGTCTGGGGTTCGGGACTGGCATAGGATGGTTAGGACAAAGAACCGCCCCCCTCCCCCATGTCACTGTCATGCAGTCAAGAGTGAAATATGGCGTATGATTAACGTAGAGTTGTCTATACTATAGTTCCAATCTCATTCACCTATCCTCATAGCATAGCCCTTTGTATTTCTATTACATTTCGGTTTATGTTTCACAAGGTATGGCTTCCACGCCGGTGCTGCATATCCCTGTTATTGATCTATCAAAAGCTGTGAAAATTGCCTTGAAGGAGCCCTAATTAAGGTTTCTAAACTACATTTTCATGTTTGCAGGAGTGAGGGAGGCCCCCGGGTGTGGTAGGAGGACATAAGACTCCCTCTACCATGGGAGGGAAGGTGGGAGGGAAGGTGGGAGGGAAGGTGGGAGGGACGGTGGGAGGGACGGAGGGAGGGAGGACAAGAGTCAGTTATGGAAACTGTTCCTGGCGGCGTTGCCAGGTCGTGACGCGTGACACAAAAACTCGCATCCTGATTTGCAGGCGTCACCGACCATGTTAATGGGGGGAAAGGGGGGGGGCGAGATTATGTAGAGTTGTAGAGGGAGATGGTGGTGGTGGGGGGGGGGAAGGTGGAGGGGTGATGGGAGAGGGACATGTGTAGAATTATATTTCGGGTGTGGAACATTAGGTACAGGTGTGGAGAAAGCAGCTATGAGAGCATTAGGATTTAACATTTGCGAGTTCGCGGTCTCTTACACGACGCGGCGCTACAGAAAGTTTCCGCGACCTCCCTCCCTTCCCCACCCCCTTCCACAAATCTGGAGTAGGAGCTGTGGTATGTCAGTTTCCATGGAAGGGGGAGGGGGGGTGAATCTTGAGGACGGAATGGTGGGGGGGGGGGGGGAACTGAAGAGCGAACACTCAAGCACTTTCCGAACATCTTGAGCGGGTTCTTGGGAGCCTCTTACCCGGGCACTTGAAGACTCTTTTGAATTTGGTGCCTCTGTCGCCTTCCCCCCCCCCCCCCCCCTCCTGTCATCCGCTTCAGCCATCCACCGGGAATCCAGCACCGAGGCATCAACTTACCCCACCTACACCCACCCCCACACCCGCGCCCACACACCCGCGCCCACACCCGCACTAAGTTGGGAGACATAATGGTCGGGCGGCGGCGTCCCCAATGATTGGTTTTCGCATGTTAATGGCACTCCATTTCCCCGTCCTGTATTTTAATTACGGCCAGGCCAAACTGACTCCGAAACGAGGTGTGGGCCTCGCTCTGTCTCTACCTCACGTCTCTGTGTCTCTGTCTCTCTCTCTCTCTCTCTCTCTCTCTCTCTCTCTCTCTCTCTCTCTCTCTCCTTCCAATTTGAGATGTGCTCTCTAATCATATTCAGCCTCCCAGTTCCAACTGTGATGGGCGTGATGTGGGATTCATCACAGAGCAACGACTCAGCATCTCAGCCTTCCGCCTATACTTACCTCCCCCATTAAAATAAACAGCTGAGTACTGAGTACTCAGTACTACAAACAGTATTGAGTACAGCTGAGTAGAGGGAGCACAGAGAACATATACGGCATACATAGACGCGATAAAGCACCTAAATTATTGGGATCGTCTCAAAGCTCTCCAAATGTACTCACAAGAAAGGAGACGAGAGAGATATCAATAATATACACATGGAAAATACTGGAGGGCCAGGTCCCAAATCTGCACAGTAAAATACCACATACTGAGTGAATGATATGGAAGAAAATGCAGAATAGAACCAGTGAAGAGCAGAGGTGCCATAGGCACAATCAGAGAACACTGTATAAACATCAGAGGTCCGCGGTTGTTCAACGTCCTCCCAGCGAGTATAAGAAATATTGCCGGAACAACCGTGGACATCTTCAAGAGGAAAGTAGATTGTTTCCTCCAAGGAGTGCCGGACTAACCGGGCTGTGGTGGGTATGTGGCCCTGCGGGCGCTCCAAGCAACAGCCTGGTGGACCAAACTCTCACAAGTCAAGCCTGACCTCGGGCCGGGCTTGGGGAGTAGAAGCACTCCCAGAACCCCATCAACCAGGTATCAACCAACCAGGTAGCTGTGCCACAAGTCACCAGATATATCTAGAGAGAGAGACTGGTGAAGATACACAAAATCCCCTGTCACACTCCCCCATTACACCCAGCAAATCTGCCGCAACATCACTACTATATATTTCCAACCCCGCGCTATCACAACCCTCCTCCAGTAAGCCTTAGTCACCACTACCACCCTGGACACCCCCGCTCCATGCCAACAAACATCATGACGACTGACATCCCCCTCTCTCAAGACACCATCTCCACCTTGGATTCCAACGCACATTCCTTAAGTCACTAACGATCCCTATCTGGAGACATCCCCCCGCCCGCCTTAATACCTCTGACACTGCGCACTCCTCCTCCCTTAATCAGGCGGGCAGGCCAGCGGGTCGCAGTGGGTGGCGGAGTTAACTTATCAAAGCAGCCGACAACGACACGCGAACCATTGGCATCAGGGGGTGCCCCCCGAGCCTTGCCCCTGGGGGATGGATGCTTGTACCTATGGCCCAGGGCGGTGCCTTCGTCTGCCCCCCTGTGGGAGATGGTGCCTTCGTCTGCCCCCCCTGTGGGAGATGGCTCAGTATGCCCACCAGGAGAGGAGGGATGGGGGTGGGGGGACAGAGAGAGGGTGGGGGGGATGAAACAGTTGCTTCATCCTTGTGTTACTGAGTGAGAGACACAGTTCATATGATCCTGACGGGACCAGTACACAGTCGCCGCTCATCTCCCGTCCCACGGTAGGCAGGTTACCAGGTGGGCCTGAGGCTGTTCACACCAGCCGCCTCCCACCGGGGGGGGGGGCGGGCGGCCCACCCCCCGGGGGGGGCCGCCGCCGCCGCCACCCCGGGGGGGGGGCGCCCTGCTAGCCCCCGTCAACGTCCACGTCATTAATGGGTAAAGTAATCATGTCGAAGATAAATATCAGGAATGTAAACTTTCTTTTTGTTTTTGTTGGGAAGGGGGGGGGTTGAGGTTAGGGGGGGGGAGGAAGAGAGGGAGGGAGGGTCTCTTCCCCTTCCATCACTGATGTGATGGAAAAGAAAAGACTCAATACGAAAAGCGACGTAAGGCGCTTTTTCTGTTCTGAAAGACTCGCAGAAGCTCTCAATAAATCCAGCTCATTTCAGAAGCTGGAGTCCTTAAAGGAGTCCTTTAAGGAGTCTGCCTCTGTGTCGTAAGGGACTAGACACTGGTGTTGAGCCGACTGTACCACCAACCGGTTGTGGCTGACTTGAGGTCGCCGGAGTCTGAAAACTGGTGACACGGGTTCGGGGTCACACCTGCTGGGGTGATAATCAGAGGCGGCCATCTTGGTACCTTCAGACTCCCGGATGTTGTGTTCACGGATGCCAACACAACCTTCTCATCCCCCCCCCCAGGCCTACCACCACAACCGTGTACCCCTGTACCATATTACACTTACCCTCGGTAATCTGTTCTATTAATCGCAAACATCATTCCCAAAGCAATATGTCCCCCACTGTTTGGCCCAGAGTCTGAACTTATCCCTTCTGTGTCCAGTCTCTCGTGCTCTATGTTGTCTTGATATATTTATTTACCGCCTTTATTACTGTTTCATGTAATAAGTTCATGCATTTGGATCTTCTGTCCTTCTATTCTCTTATCAATCCCACCAGGTCCTATAACTCTCCAGGTCCTATAACTCTCCAGGTCCTATAACTCTCAAGGTCCTATAATTCTCCAGGTCCTATAACTCTCCAGGTCTATAATTTTCCAGGTCCTATAACTCTTCAGGTCCTATAACTCTCCAGGTCCTATAATTCTCCAGGTCCTATAACTCTCCAGGTCCTATAACTCTCCAGGTCCTATAATTCTCCAGGTCCTATAATCTCCAGGTCCTACACTCTCCAGGTCCTATAATTCTCCAGGTCCTGTACTCTCCAGGTCCTATAACTCTCCAGGTCCTATAATTCTCCAGGTCCTATAATTCTCCAGGTCCTATAATTCTCCAGGTCGTATAACTCTCCAGGTCCTATAACTCTCCAGGTCCTATAACTCTCCAGGTCCTATAACTCTCCAGGTCCTATAACTCTCCAGGTCCAATAACTCTCCAGGTCCTATAACTCTCCAGTCCTATACTCTCCAGGTCCTATAATTCTCCAGGTCCTATAACTCTCCAGGTCCTATAACTCTCCAGGTCCTATAACTCTCCAGGTCCTATAACTCTCCAGTCCTATACTCTCCAGGTCCTATAACTCTCCAGGTCCTATGACTCTCCAGGTCCTATGACTCTCCAGGTCCTATAACTCTCCAGGTCCTATAATTCTCCAGGTCCTATAACTCTCCAGGTCCTATAATTCTCCAGGTCCTATAACTCTCCAGGTCCTATAATTCTCCAGGTCCTATAATTCTCCAGGTCCTATAACTCTCCAGGTCCTATAACTCTCCAGGTCCTATAACTCTCCAGGTCCTATAACTCTCGAGGTCCTAAACTTCTCCAGGTCCTATAACTCTCCAGGTCCTATAACTCTCCAGGTCCTATAATTCTCAGGTCCTCCTAATTCTCCTAATCTCCAGGTCCTATAACTCTCCAGTCCTATAACTCTCCAGGTCCTATAACTCTCCAGGTCCTATAATTCTCCAGGTCCTATAACTCTCCAGGTCCTATAACTCTCCAGGTCCTATAACTCTCCAGGTCCTATACTCTCCAGGTCCTATAACTCTCCAGGTCCTATAATTCTCCAGGTCCTATAACTCTCCAGGTCCTATAATTCTCCAGGTCCTATAACTCTCCAGGTCCTATGACTCTCCAGGTCCTATATTCTCCAGGTCCTATAACTCTCCAGGTCCTATAATTCTCCAGGTCCTATAATTCTCCAGGTCCTATAATTCTCCAGGTCCTATAACTCTCCAGGTCCTATAATTCTCCAGGTCCTATAACTCTCCAGGTCCTATAATTCTCCAGGTCCTATAATTCTCCAGGTCCTATAACTCTCCAGGTCCTATAATTCTCCAGTCCTATAACTCTCCAGGTCCTATCCCCTCTACCTGCTTCCTCATACCCTGCTCCTCCAATGGTCCCTCTCCAGTGTTCCTGCGCCCTTCTCCCTCTAAGGTCCTCCTCTACCTACGGTTGGCGCTGCCCTCCTGCGGCTCCTGCGCCAATTCAAGCCCCAGCTGCCACCAGTAGGGGAGGGGGGGGGGTCCTTCCCACGGCTTGTGCTGCCCACCACCACCCCCCCCCCTCCCAGGGTGGGGGGGGGAGGAGGGTGAAGGATACCGCTCTCGTCCGGAGGTCTTCAAGCTGGAGTTCCCACGCGTTACAAGACCTCTGTGGCTCCGGTTCAAGAACTCGCTCCCCCCCCCGGCCCCACCCACCCACCCACCTCTCTCTCTCTCTCTCCCGAAACATCTGCATCTCTGAACAATACCCAGTCCGCACAGCCCCGCTCCTGTGCCAGGTAAGTCCACTACGAGTTCACCATAGCCCGTGCTACTTGCCCCGCTCCTGTGCCAGGTAAGTCCACTACGGGCTCACCATAGCCCGTGCTACTTGCCCCACTTCTGTGCCAGGTAAGTCCACCACGGGCTCACCATAGCCCGTGCTACTTGCCCCACTTCTGTGCCAGGTAAGTCCACCACGGGCTCACCATAGCCCGTGCTACTTGCCCCGCTTCTGTGCCAGGTAAGTCCACTACGGGCTCACCATAGCCCGTGCTACTTGCCCCGCTCCTGTGCCAGGTAAGTCCACTACGGGCTCACCATAGCCCGTGCTACTTGCCCCGCTCCTGTGCCAGGTAAGTCCACTACGGGCTCACCATAGCCCGTGCTACTTGCCCCGCTCCTATGCCAGGTAAGTCCACTACGGGTTCACCATAGCCCGTGCTACTTGCTCCGCTCCTGTGCTAGGTAAGTCCACTACGGGCTCACCATAGCCCGTGCTACTTGCCCCGCTCCTGTGCCAGGTAAGTCCACTACGGGCTCACCATAGCCCGTGCTACTTGCCCCGCTCCTGTGCCAGGTAAGTCCACTACGGGTTCACCCACCCGTGCTACTTGCCCCGCTCCTGTGCCAGGTAAGTCCACTAGGGCTCACCATAGCCCGTGCTACTTGNCCCCCTCCCCAACACCCACATCAATAACACATGAAATCTTCCCTTTAAGAGGTCAATAATTTAAGAGGAAGCAGTGTGGGCCACTTACATTGCCCTAATGATACCACCTGACCAGACCACACACTAGAAGGTGAAGGGACGACGACGTTTCGGTCCGTCCTGGACCACAATCATCACAATCGACTTGAGAATGGTCCAGGACGGACCGAAACGTCGTCGTCCCTTCACCTTCTAGTGTGTGGTCTGGTCAACATACTTTAGCCACGTTATTGTGACTCATCGCCTGTAAATGGATGCACACCTGTTTTCTTTACCTCATGCACACCTGTTTTTTGACCTCATCACAACACATGTGTGCCTTAAAGTACAGTAACCAGAGTGGCAACACCCCCTCCAGAGTGGCGACATCCCCCTCCAGAGTGGCAACACCCCCTCCAGAGTGGCGACACCCCCTCCAGAGTGGCAACACCCCCTCCAGAGTGGCGACATCCCCCTCCAGAGTGGCAACACCCCTCCAGAGTGGCGACACCTCCCTCCAGAGTGGCGACACCCCCCTCCAGAGTGGCAACACCCCCCTCCAGAGTGGCAACACCCCCCTCCAGAGTGGCAACACCCCCCTCCAGAGTGGCGACACCCCCCTCCAGAGTGGCAACACCCCCTCCAGAGTGGCAACACGCCCCTCCAGAGTGGCAGCACCCCCTCCAGAGTGGCGACACCCCCCTCCAGAGTGGCGACACCCCCTCCAGAGTGGCGACACCTCCCTCCAGAGTGGCGACACCTCCCTCCAGAGTGCAACACCTCCCTCCAGAGTGGCAACACCTCCCTCCAGAGTGGCAACACCTCCCTCCAGAGTGGCAACACCTCCCTCCAGAGTGGCAACACCTCCCTCCAGAGTGGCAACACCTCCCTCCAGAGTGGCAACACCTCCCTCCAGAGTGGCAACACCTCCCTCCAGAGTGGCAACACCCCCCTCCAGAGTGGCAACACCTCCCTCCAGAGTGGCAACACCTCCCTCCAGAGTGGCAACACCTCCCTCCAGAGTGGCAACACCTCCCTCCAGAGTGGCGACACCCCCCTCCAGAGTGGCAACACCTCCCTCCAGAGTGGCGACACCCCCCTCCAGAGTGGCAACACCTCCCTCCAGAGTGGCGACACCTCCCTCCAGAGTGGCAACACCTCCCTCCAGAGTGGCAACACCTCCCTCCAGAGTGGCAACACCTCCCTCCAGAGTGGCAACACCTCCCTCCAGAGTGGCGACACCCCCTCCAGAGTGGCAACACCTCCCTCCAGAGTGGCGACACCTCCCTCCAGAGTGGCGACACCCCTCCAGAGTGGCGACACCCCCTCCAGAGTGGCGACACCTCCCTCCAGAGTGGCGACACCTCCCTCCAGAGTGGCGACACCCCCTCCAGAGTGGCGACACCCCCTCCAGAGTGGCTACACCCTCTCCAGAGTGGCGACACCCCCCTCCAGAGTGGCAACACCCCCCCCCCCCCCAGAGTGGCGACACCCCCCTCCAGAGTGGCAACACCCCCCTCCAGAGTGGCAACACCCCCCCCCCAGAGTGGCGACACCCCCCTCCAGAGTGGCAACACCCCCTCCAGAGTGGCGACACCCCCTCCAGAGTGGCGACACCCCATCCAGAGTGGCAACACCCCCTCCAGAGTGGCGACACCCCCTCCAGAGTGGCGACACCTCCCTCCAGAGTGGCGACACCCCCTCCAGAGTGGCAACACCCCCCTCCAGAGTGACAACACCTCCCTCCAGAGTGGCAACACCTCCCTCCAGAGTGGCAACACCTCCCTCCAGAGAGGCAACACCCCCCTCCAGAGTGACAACACCTCCCTCCAGAGTGGCAACACCTCCCTCCAGAGTGGCGACACCCCCTCCAGAGTGGCGACACCCCCTCCAGAGTGGCGACACCCCCTCCAGAGTGGCGACACCCCCTCCAGAGTGGCGACACCCCCTCCAGAGTGGCAACACCCCCTCCAGAGTGGCGACACCTCCCTCCAGAGTGGCAACACCTCCCTCCAGAGTGGCGACACCCCCTCCAGAGTGGCGACACCCCCTCCAGAGTGGCAACACCCCCCTCCAGAGTGACAACACCTCCCTCCAGAGTGGCAACACCTCCCTCCAGAGTGGCGACACCCCCTCCAGAGTGGCGACACCCCCTCCAGAGTGGCAACACCTCCCTCCAGAGTGGCAACACCTCCATCCAGAGTGGCAACACCCCCTCCAGAGTGGCAACACCTCCCTCCAGAATGGCAACACCTCCCTCCAGAGTGGCAACACCTCCCTCCAGAGTGGCAACACCTCCATCCAGAGTGGCAACACCTCCCTCCAGAGTGGCAACACCTCCATCCAGAGTGGCAACACCCACTCCAGAGTGGCACACCTCCCTCCAGAGTGGCAACACCTCCCTCCAGAGTGGCAACACCTCCCTCCAGAGTGGCAACACCTCCCTCCAAAGTGGCAACACCTCCATCCAGAGTGGCAACACCCCCTCCAGAGTGACGACACCCCCTCCAGAGTGGCAACACCTCCCTCCAGAGTGGCAACACCTCCATCCAGAGTGGCAACACCCCCTCCAGAGTGGCAACACCTCCATCCAGAGTGGCAACACCCCCTCCAGAGTGACGACACCCCCTCCAGAGTGGCAACACCCCCTCCAGAGTGGCAACACCCCCTCCAGAGTGGCAACACCCCCTCAAGAGTGGCGACACCCTCCAGAGTGGCGACACCCCCTCCAGAGTGGCGACA
>WNGS01167840.1:2906951-2931569 GCA_020271785.1 Procambarus virginalis | reverse complement strand
ACACTACCACCACACACACACACACACACCCTACACACCTGCAGACGGGAGAACTGAAAACTCACACCCAGAAGTGACTCGAACCCATACTGCCAGGAGCAACGCAACTGGTATGTACAGGGACGCCTTAATCCGCTTGACCATCACGACCGGACATTCAGTTGCATATAGTCCTGGGGACCATTCAGGCTTGTTTCGCATATATTTATATATATATATATATATATATATTATAATATATATTATTAAATATGACCGAAAAAGTAAGATTAATAATTCTAACACGAATTTTCTCAATTTTCCTTATGTTTGTTTTTACTGATGACGGTAAATGAAAAATCAATTCTCCAAAATTCATTCTTTATTTCTTAGTCTGACGCGACACTTGAACGCGTTTCGTAATAACTAATTACATTTTCAAAGACTTTTAGTTTTCACACACAACTATAACCTGAAAGCACTAAACAGTTCTTTACTATGCTATGATTTAAACAGCTTTCATCTTTCATTTTATACCCGCGTTTTGGGTGAGGTGATATGTTACAACAGTTTTTAATGAGGTGAACAAAACTTTCAACAAAGGACAGAACACGAAAACAATGGATATTAATGGATATTAACTGGGTAAATTGAAGGTATGAATGGAAGTAACTGCGGAAGGGCCTATTGGCCCATATTTCTTGATGCTTCTATATTGGAGCGGGGTCTTGAAGTGGGTAGAATATAGTTGTGCATTAATTGACTGTTGATTGCTGGTGTTGACTTCTTGATGTGTAGTGCCTCGCAGATGTCAAGCCGCCTGCTATCGCTGTACCTATCGATGATTTCTGTGTTATTTGTTAAGATTTCTCTGGTGATGGTTTGGTTGTGGGAAGAGAGTATATGTTCCTTAATGGAGCCCTGTTGCTTATGCATCGTTAAACGCCTGGAAAGAGATGTTGTTGTCTTGCCTATATACTGAGTTTTTTGGGGCTTACAGTCCCCAAGTGGACATTTAAAGGCATAGACGACGTTTGTCTCTTTTAGGGCGTTCTGCTCCGTGTCTGGAGAGTTTTTCATTAGTAGGCTGGCTGTTTTTTTGGTTTTATAGTAAATCGTTAGTTGTATCTTCTGATTTTTGTCTGTAGGGATAACATTTCTATTAACAATATCTTTCAGGACCCTTTCCTCCGTTTTATGAGCGGTGGAGAAGAAGTTCCTGTAAAATAGTCTAATAGGGGGTATAGGTGTTGTATTAGTTGTTTCTTCAGAGGTTGCATGGCGTTCTACTTTCCTTCTTATGATGTCTTCAATGAAACCATTGGAGAAGCCGTTGTTGACTAGGACCTGCCTTACCCTACAGAGTTCTTCGTCGACTTGCTTCCATTCTGAGCTGTGGCTGAGAGCACGGTCGACATAAGCGTTAACAACACTCCTCTTGTACCTATCTGGGCAGTCACTGTTGGCATTTAGGCACATTCCTATGTTTGTTTCCTTAGTGTAGACTGCAGTGTGGAAACCTCCGCTCCTTTCCATGACTGTTACATCTAGAAAGGGCAGCTTCCCATCCAAAAATGAAAGATGAAAGCTGTTTAAATCATAGCATAGTAAAGAACTGTTTAGTGCTTTCAGGTTATAGTTGTGTGTGAAAACTAAAAGTCTTTGAAAATGTAATTAGTTATTACGAAACGCGATCAAGTGTCGCGTCAGACTAAGAAATAAAGAATGAATTTTGGAGAATTGATTTTTCATTTACCGTCATCAGTAAAAACAAACATAAGGAAAATTGAGAAAATTCGTGTTAGAATTATTAATCTTACTTTTTCGGTCATATTTAATAACATATGTCTACAGGAAAGACTGCTACCAAAATATACTAATATATATATATATATATATATATATATATATGTATATATATATATGTAATTAATAATATACACAGACATGAAGACACCCTCGAGGCTCTACACTCTGGGATCGTAGTCCTAACACCCGGTCTATCTGGCTACTGAATATAATAATCACAATTTATCAAAGTTCGCGCTCTAACGTCCCTTTTAAATAGCCCAGATATTTTGTCTTCCTTGACGACCACCACCTGCCGCCCACACCAACCCACTCACCCCCACCCCAGCTGGGGTCCACACCAACCCACTCACCCCCACCCCAGCTGGGGTCCACACCAACCCACTCACCCCCACCCCAGCTGGGGTCCACATCAACCCACTCACCCCCACCACAGCTGGGGTCCACACCAACCCACTCACCCCCACCACAGCTGGGGTCCACACCAACCCACTCACCCCCACCCCAGCTGGGGTCCACACCAACCCTCTCACCCCCACCACAGCTGGGGTCCACACCAACCCACTCACCCCCACCCCAGCTGGGGTCCACACCAACCCACTCACCCCCACCACAGCTGGGGTCCACACCAACCCACTCACCCCCACCACAGCTGGGGTCCACACCAACCCACTCACCCCCACCCCAGCTGGGGTCCACACCAACTCACTCACCCCACCACAGCTGGGGTCCACACCAACCCACTCACCCCCACCCCAGCTGGGGTCCACACCAACCCACTCACCCCCACCACAGCTGGGGTCCACACCAACCCACTCACCCCCACCCCAGCTGGGGTCCACACCAACTCACTCACCCCCACCACAGCTGGGGTCCACACCAACCATCTCACCCCCACCCCAGCTGGGGTCCACACCAACCCACTCACCCCCACCACAGCTGGGGTCCACACCAACCCACTCACCCCCACCACAGCTGGGGTCCACACCAACTCACTCACCCCCACCACAGCTGGGGTCCACACCAACCCACTCACCCCCACCACAGCTGGGGTCCACACCAACCCACTCACCCCCACCACAGCTGGGGTCCACACCAACTCACTCACCCCCACCACAGCTGGGGTCCACACCAACCCACTCACCCCCACCACAGCTGGGGTCCACACCAACCCACTCACCCCCACCACAGCTGGGGTCCACACCAACCCACTCACCCCCACCCCAGCTGGGGTCCACACCAACCCACTCACCCCCACCACAGCTGGGGTCCACACCAACCCACTCACCCCCACCCCAGCTGGGGTCCACACCAACTCACTCACCCCCACCACAGCTGGGGTCCACACCAACCATCTCACACGTAGAGCCATAGTTAGTGATTATTAATTAAGGCAAGATAAAGAGACGGTATAACGTGGTGCGTGTGACCAGGAGACCCAGGCAGCAGGAGGAGCAGCAGCAGCAGCAGCAGCAGGAGGGGTGGTGGTGGTGGTGGTGTATGCCAGCTGGATCACACGGGGGATGGGGGGTGGGTGGGGGTGTGTGTGCCTGCTGAATCAAGCAGGAGGAGCAGTGTTGGTGGGAGGGAGGGAGGGAGGGAGGGAGGGGTGGTGGGGTGCCTGCTGGCGGTCCCGGAGGCAGAAGAGTCAACACGGGGTGATAAAAGTTCGAGCCCGCGGTCACTGACTGCTGATGAGAGTGTCAATATTAGCGACGGCCATCTTTATACTCTCTTCCTTGCTTCTCCACCTCTTCCTCCCCCTCTCCGCCTCCACCTCTTCCTCCCCCTCTCCGCCTCCACCTCTTCCTCCCCCTCTCCGCCTCCACCTCTTCCTCCCCCTCTCCGCCTCCACCTCTTCCTCCCCCCTCCACCTCCCCCACTCTGACCCCTACACCATAAGGGGGGAAAGGCAACTATAGGAATGGGAAAGAGAGAAGGATCTAGGAGTGGCTATAGTGCCATCACTAACACCGGAGGCACACATTAACGGGATAACATCAGCAGCATAGGAGGATGCTGGCAAATATACGAACATCGTTTAGAAACTTAAATCAGGACTCCTTCAGGGCAATCTACAAAATATTGGTGAAACCAATACTGGAATATGCAGTTAAGAGGATTAAGCTACGAGAATAGGCTAGTGGAACTAAATCTCACAACCCTAGATGATAGAAGGAGCAGAGGGGATATGATCACAACATGCAAGATAATGAGGGGAATAGATAAAGTGGACAGCGTCTTCAGTTGAGTTGAACGACAAGAAGACACAGGTGGACGCTGGAAGCGCATATGAGCCGAAATAATGTAAGGGGGAAATACTCGCACCCTGTACGGGGGTCAACAGGTGGTAATGCACTGAGAGAAGTGGTGGTGGAAGCCACCTCCATCAACACCTTTTAAAGCCAGACTCGACAAAGAATTGACCGTCAAAATAGTTGTTGTAATGCAACACGTGGAAGAAGGCGCCATGAGCACCTCATAACACCTGCCTCTACGAGAACAGTTACTGTGACCACAGTACTGGGAGAAGCCTTGGCACCAGACCAAACGGGCGTGACTTCTGTGGTCTTGATGCCGGGTTACCTTACCTTGAGGTGCTTCCGGGGCTTAGCGTCCCCGCGGCCCAGTCGTCGACCAGGCCTCCTGGACGAGGCCCAGAGAGGAGAGGAGAGGTAGCCTAGTGGGAGTAAGGGTTTTGTGACGGCCGGTCTTGGCGACGGGCTTCAGCATTATTGCCCTTACCTTGCCTTGTTTGTTGTGGTGGTGGTGATAGACGGTGGTATTGGCGATTGTTGGTGGTGGCGAGACAGGTGTGGTGGGAAGAGCAGTGTGTGTGTGTGCTCCTCTGTGCTACCTGCAACAACACGCCAGCCATTGGTTTTACGACGGAATAACTTTGCAGGTAAGCCTGATGTTTGGTACCTGTGTGTTGGTAAGCCTGCGAGGGGGGAGGGGTAAGGGAAGAAGAGGAGCAGGGCGGAGTCAAGCAGGAGAGGAGAGGAACAGAGGAGAGGAGAGGAGAGGTAGCCTAGTGGGAGTAAGATTTTGAAATGCATGTGTGTGTTGATAAGTTTATCAGGTGGTCCCCGGGGGTCCGACCACGGGGGTTACATCTTGCATCGTTTATCACGTGTTGGCGCTCCTCCCGCCCTTCCCTGATCCCTGACCCCTCATCCTCGCCCACCTCTCCTCCCTGATCCTGCTCCTGATACTCGCCCTCAACCCGGTCCTCAGCCTAGCTCCGATTTCTTCTCCGACGCAGGCGCTGACGACCGCCTCGCCAGACCCATGGACCACTCACTCCACCTTCACCCGGGAGTGGTCCTTCACCCGGAGTGGTCCTTCACCCGGGAGTGGTCCTCACTCAGATTACCACCTCCACGTCCACCCCCCCCCCCCTCCGAGGATCACTTTGGCCTGTATCAAAATATCCCGCTCTATAAATTCATAGTCTTATTATATTCAAGTTTCAAACTTGTCAAACAGTCAAGGTATCAGCAAAGCAAAGTTTATTTTATAACTGACCTCCTAAATGAGGCAAATACAGTGTGTGCAACCTGAACTGAAACTCTGACGAAGGACTATGGTAGTGAAATATTGGTACCGTAGTACAAGCTTTTCAGATGTGACAGGAGACACAGGCTGCAGACTGGGGTAAGCCTGTACATCACAGGCTGCAGGCTGGGGTCAGCCTGTACATCACAGGCTGCAGGCTGGGGTCAGCCTGTACATCACAGGCTGCAGGCTGGGGTCAGCCTGTACATCACAGGCTGCAGGCTGGGGTCAGCCTGTACATCACAAGCGACAGGCTGGAGTCAGCCTGTACATCACAAGCGACAGGCTGGAGTCAGCCTGTACATCACAGGCTACAGGCTGGGGTCAGCCTGTACATCACAAGCGACAGGCTGGGGTCAGCTTGTACATCACAGGCGACAGGCTGGGGTCAGCCTGTACATCACAGGCGACAGGCTGGAGTCAGCCTGTACATCACAGGCTACAGGCTGGGGTCAGCCTGTATATCACAGGCTACAGGCTGGGGTCAGCCTGTACATCACAGGCTACAGGCTGGGGTCAGCCTGTACATCACAGGCTACAGGCTGGGGTCAGCTTGTACATCACAGGCGACAGGCTGGGGTCAGCCTGTACATCACAGGCTACAGGCTGGGGTCAGCCTGTACATCACAGGCGACAGGCTGGGGTCAGCCTGTACATCACAGGCGACAGGCTGGGGTCAGCCTGTACATCACAGGCGACAGGCTGGGGTCAGCCTGTACATCACAGGCGACAGGCTGGGGTCAGCCTGTACATCACAGGCGACAGGCTGGGGTCAGCCTGTACATCACAGGCTACAGGCTGGGGTCAGCTTGTACATCACAGGCGACAGGCTGGGGTCAGCCTGTACATCACAGGCTACAGGCTGGGGTCAGCCTGTACATCACAGGCTACAGGCTGGGGTCAGCCTGTACATCAAGGACACCCTCATTTGCACAGAGCTGCTAAACAACACTAGCTAAACATGGTTGAAGTGCTGATAATCAAAAATAAAAATTCCTAAACGAGGTGATTATACTTTATACATAAATCGCCAGATGCAAATCCTCACCAGTTTAAAGGTCAACTTCTGCAGGTATAATACTGCCGAGAAAACCCTCCCAATCCCAGCTCCAAACATGATCTTGCTTGGAGACTACAATTTTGTCACGTAAAATGGGAAAAAAATGTTGTAAGAACGGTTCTATCAGAGCGAATCCCAGAAAATCGTCAAAATGAAGTCGCACACAAATGATCTTTTACGGATATGTGACAGATTTGCCTTAAACCAGTAAATAATGGAACCATCTAAAAAAGAAAATATACTAGACCTTATTTTCACATTGATGAAATGGTTAAACATAATCATTACTAATAATTTACTTTGTGCCCATTTTGTAAAGTATGGAGATGTATCTTGAATTTCCCAACGAACTTGTGTGTGTAATGTCAACAGTGTGTTTAATAGTCAACAAAGTAAAATCCGAATCACCCCACAGTGAAAAGCACAGCCCACCCCCCCCACCCCCAAGGGGTCCCGTGGTACCAGTTCTTTGCCTCAGTCTCATATTGTAAATAGAAAGGGGACATACTCTAGTATCGTGTGATTCTTTGCAGACGACACTCGGATTTTGATGAGAGTAGACAATATACAGGACAACAAACCTCCAACGGGTGTAAATCAGGTCTTTCAATCGGCCAACCTGATATTAACGAAGATATTCCCCAGCTCCCGCGCTGTCGTAAAAAATGAAAGAAATAACGGAAATGAATCTGTGAAACGCAGCGAAGTCGCCCAATAAAAAGAAAAGCGATATAGAAGATTGGGAGTAATAATGTTTTAAGATCTTTCTCTAAAGAACACAAATTACAGGCTGAATAACAGGAACCTTTCAAACGAGAGACGCCGGGCCACTTGTGCTTTCCAAGGTGGAATATTGTTGCCCTCGAACACCCACATTCAGAGCCGGCGAGGGTGCTGCCCTGGAGTATGGTAGAGATCTTTTTGCTGCTGTAAACCATTCAATAAAACATCTAAATTGTTTCGAATGTTCAAAAATTCAAAATCTGTAGTTCATAGCCCTCATGCGTTGAAACATAATAATTTATACTTAGTAAATATTAGTGGGACTGGTTCCAAATCTACACACAGAAATAAACTCCACTTAAGACCAGGATCTTATGGCATATGAAGTGAAAATAGCCTGGTAGAAAAGCAGAGGTGCAATAGGTATGCCAAGAGACCATTATATCAATAGAAGGGCCCAATACGTTTCAAAACTCTTCCTTAAACTTCAGGGGGCATAACTAGCCGATCTCTAACGGTGTTCAAAAGAGATCTTGACAAACACTTTTCAAAGGATACCTGATCGTGATTCATGCATTAGACTGCGTGTAGCGGCGTCCAACAGCCTGGTTGACCAGACGACCAACTAGAAGGCCTGGTCAAAGACCGGTCTGCCGGGACATTGATTCCCGGAAGCAACAAGAGATAGACAAGAGGGAGGTAGACTGCTAACCCCACTTCGTGGTGGGGCGGGGTCCGGTGGCGCTGTTTTTTTCCTACCACAGACGTGGCCACACATTTACAATGCTAACCAGCATATATACATTTTCTTCTGTCCTCCGTGGACAGGGTGAGAGATCTGTTAAACAGGATTCAGGGATTTGTTGAACAATCAACCACAGAAAGTTATTGTAGTGGTTAAGCGTTGTTTGTTCTCGCCTATTTGTGCTTGCTGGGGTTGAGCTCTGGCTCTTTGGTCCCGCCTCTCAATTGTCAATCAACTGGTGTACAGATTCCTGAGCCTACTGGGCTCTATCATATTTACATTTGAAACTGTGTATGTTTCGACACACATATTATAATTTTTTTAGTGCATACGCCTGGTGGAGATCTTGGTCAACTAGCTGACCGTCCTGTTCCCTTGTAACAAGTGTCAGAGTAGTTAACAGGTGGAATGCATTAGGCAGTGATGTGGTGGAGGCTGACTCCATACACAGTTTCAAATGCAGATATGATAGAGCCCAGTATTCTCAGGAATCTGTACACCAGTTGATTGACGGTTGAAAGGCGGGACCAAAGAGCCAAAGCTCAACCCCCGCAAGCACAACTAGGTGAGTACACACACACACGCATTACTCTCCTTCAGGATGTGGCAGCAGAGAAACTCTCCCGGCCTGGGGATAGATGCCAAGGTACTGCAACACAGCAGTTCACACACACACACACACACACACACACACACACACACACACAGAGAGAGAAAGCCTTTGATACAGTACCACACAAGAGGCTAGTGAAAAAGCTGGAGATGCAGGCCGGTGTGAAAGGGAAGGTACTCCATTGGATAAAAGAGTACCTAAGCAACAGGAGACAACGAGTCAGTGTGAGGAGTGAGGTCTCAGATTGGCGAGATGTTACAAGTGGAGTCCCGCAGGGGTCATTCCTTGAACCTATACTGTTTCTGATATATGTAAATGATCTCCCAGAGAGTACAGACTCGTTTCTCTCAATGTTTGCTGATGATGCAAAAAATTATGAGAAGGATTGAAACAGAGGATGACAGTAAGAGGCTACAAGATGACCTAGACAGACTGAGTAAATGGTCCAACAAATGGCTGTTGAAGTTCAACCCAAGCAATGCAAAGTAATGAAATTAGGCAGTGGAAACAGGAGGGCCAGACACAGGATACAGAATAGGAGATGAAGTACTTAATGAAACGGACAGAGAGAACGATCTAGGAGTTGATATCACACCAAACCTGTCTCCTGAAGCCCACATAAAAGAATAACGTCTGCGACATATGCGAGGCTGGCTAACTTCAGACAGCGTTCAGGAACCTGTGTAAGGAATCATTCAGAATCTTGTACACCATATATGTAAGACCCATCCTGGAGTATGCGGCCCCAGCATGGAGCCCGTACCTTGTCAAGCACAAGACGAAGCTGGAAAAAGTTCAAAGGTATGCCACTAGACTAGTCCCAGAACTAAGAGGCATGAGTTACGAGGAAAGGCTGCGAGAAATGCACCTTACGACACTGGAAGACAGAAGAGTAAGGGAGACATGATCATAACCTACAAAATCCTCAGGGGAATCGACCGGGTAGACAAGGATAAACTATTCAACACTGGTGGTACGCAAACAAGGGACACAGGTGGAAACTAAGTACCCACATGAGCCACAGGGACGTTAGAAGGAACTTTTTCAGTGTCAGAATAGTTAACGGATGGAATGCATTAGGCAGTGATGTGGTGGAGGTTGACTCCATACACAGTTTCAAGTGTAGATATGATAGAGCCCAGTAGGCTCAGGAATCTGTACACCAGTTGATTGACAGTTGAGAGGCGGGACCAAAGAGCGAAAGCTCAACCCCCGCAAGCACAAATAGGTGAGTACAAGTAGGTGAGTACACACACACACACACACACGGGAGGGGGAGGGAGAAGAGTCCGAGCACAGCCGGGCACCACCTTCATGTTACTTATCTATGAACACAGACGTTTGTCTGGTATTCAGGTGGTTGGCTCCGGGTTGGTGGAGATCTTGGCTAGAGACGAGTAGATCGTCCCGGTCCCTCGTTACAAGCTCAGTGAGGGTTCACAGCAAGCCAAGACCATGTACGTAACTTGCTTTATATAAGCGCCCACATACTCGGCTTGTGCTCTTGTGCTGTGTGTGTGAGGCAGGTGGCCGGGCGAGGCTGGCCAGGCACGGGGAACCTGTAGCCTACCTGGACGGTAATTAATCATCTACCTGGAAGAGCCCTCAAGCGACGTCTTGCAGCACCAGTCTTACCCTTAGGATGAACAAGGCGCACCGCCAGTACCCCGGTGCGTCTCTCTCTCTCGCCCTAAACTCTGCGAGTACTCACGCACGCACAACCATGTACTTTGCCTCAATAATAAACTAGCCAAAACTCGTGCAGTTCATCAGTTATTTTATCATGCAATCCATACCCATCCGTGGGCGGTGGTGTGAAGAGTACAGGGGCGCAGTGTAATGGGTTCAGGAACTGACCCTAAAGTGGATTTAGCTAAGCAAGAAAGTCTTGTGAAGGTGGTTACACCACTTCATAATATATATATATGTGCACCTGAAAACCCATATATAGTGAATGTGGTGTTTTTGTTCTGCATATGGGTGTTGCTGGTGTCTCGTGGTGGGAGGGTGCATGTTGAGAGGGTGTAGGAGAACAGGTGGGGAGGGTGTTAGAACAGGTGGGGAGGGTGTAGAACAGGAGGGGGAGGGTGTAGAACAGGTGGGGAGGGTGTNAACATGTCCTCATACTGCTTTTTTAGGATTTCACAATTTCTTTGTCATCCTCCGTGTATGAACCTTCACTTGTACGAATAGGTCCAATACTGGCAGGGTTTTTTGTTGATTTCTCATAGTGAGAAGTATTTTGGATTTGTCTTTATTTCCTGAATTGTTTTCTGTTCGAACTGCCTTTCTTCAGTCTGATATGAGTGTTTCAATTTCCGCTCGATTTCTTCAATCTCCCTATTTAATTATTCCTTCTTTGTAGGGAAATTCGTGTCTGCTTAAGCAATTCAGTTATTTTTTTCTTCTTTTATAGTGTCGTCTGCGTTCTCTTTCATTATAGTGTCTCTCGTTCTCTTTCTACGTTGGACTCTTTCTGGCTTTCCTCAAGGAACATGTTTCAGACAGACTTGATACGCTTCCGAAGTCAGTTTTTTCTATTCCTTCTGTAGGACTTGTATTACTTAAAACAGTTTCCCATGGAATGTTTGTAAGTTCCCTGTTATTATCTCCCAGTCTATCCTTTTATTATAAAATTGATTTACTGAATAGCCCCTCTCGCTTTATCAACGTTTTAGGTCTATTCGGTATTGATGGTAGTTTGCACTTCAATGAGCTTGTGATCTGAATATGTGGTATCTGATATCATAATGTCTCTGATAATGTCTTCATTGTTCGTAAAGACCAGATCTAAAATATTTTCATTCTCGTTTATCATTTTTGGTAAACGGAATGAGGGAATGAAAAGAGCAGAGAGAGAGAAGAGAGAGAGAGAGAGAGAGAGAGAGAGAGAGAAATTGAATGCCCAACGGAAGAAATTAATCTGCGTCTAGAGGCATGTATACTCGCTCTGTGGTGCTCAGTTCAGTTTGCAGGTCAAGCTCTAGCTCCCGATCCCCACCGTTCCTCGCCCTCACTATATTGCAATACTTCTCAAGCCTCTGAGTTCCTGTCACACCACACACACACACATTATATTATATATATATATATATATATATATATATATATATATATGTGTGTGGTGTGTGTGTGGTGTGTGTGTGTGTGTGTGTGTGTGTGTGTGTGTGTGTGTGTGTGTGTAATCACGAAAATAAACACGTGATTAAAAATGTGGACAGTGTCAGACCAAGGAGGAAAACTGAAACAGGAATTTCCTTAAGTCTGATATGAGTGACAAGGAAATTCCTGTTTCAATTTCCTCCGTGGTCTGACACTGTCATATAATATATATAATTATATTATATATATATTATATATAATATATATATAATATATATATATATATATATATAACCGCATCTAGCTCATTCAGTTTAATTCCAAGTCTGACACTGAAGTAATGTTTCCCTGGTTAATCTAGGTCTTCCTTTCTATTCACCCTCTTGTTCTATTGTTTTCCATGTTACATAACCTAAGAATCTTCGATGTTTCAATCATGTCACCTCTCTACTTCCTGTTTTCTAAAATTGTTCAGCTTTCTCAACCCTTTCTCTCAGATGGTTGATTTAGACACCACCTAGGGCGCCTGACAGCTGGGTGGACAGCGCTTCGGATTCGTAGTCCTGAGGTTCCGGGTTCGATCCCGGTGGAGGCGGAGACAAATGGGCAAAAATGTTTCTTTCATCCTGATGACCCTGTTACCTAGCAGTAATAGGTACCTGGGAGTTAGACAGCTGCTACGGGCTGCTTCCTGGGGTGTGTAACAAAAAGGAGGTCTGGTCGAGGACCGGGCCGCGGGGACGCTAAGCCCCGAAATCATCTCAAGATAACCTCAAGATAGGGCCTGGGTGTGTGTGTGTGTGTGTGTGTGTGTGTGTGTGTGTGTGTGTGTGTGTGTGTGTGTGTGTGTGTGTGTGTGTGTGTTAAAGACAAACATATGTAGTTGTCACGATATAGGGACAACAGGCCGGGAGTCAGTACATTAGACAACCGAGGGTTAAAAAGGCGGGGTTCAAGAGCTAAGAGCTCGATCCTGCAGGCACAAATAGTTTTGCCACACACACACACACACACCACACACACACACACAAACATTCAAAGTCCTACGTACAAAGAGCATAAATAGGAAACTTAACAATAATATATATATACCACTCCCCCTCTCCCCTCCCCCCGAGGCATTCCAGGGGGGCCTGGAACACACTGGGGGTGACCCCAGGTGTTCTCAGGACTGGGAATGATAGTGGTGGAGATGGAGGCAGCTCCTTCGTCTCGCCATTGTTGTGGGGGACGGCTGAGATTGGCCAATCACGGCTAATCCGGCCGGAACGCTGCGTTAAGGCATTCCTGAAGTAGCTCACTATCTCGTGTGTGTGTGTGTGTGTGTGTGTGTGTGTGTGTGTGTGTGTGTGTGTGTGTGTGTGTGTGTGTGTGTGTGTGTATTTACCTAGTTGTATTCACCTAATTGGGCTCACCACCAACAACAACAGTAGGAAGGCCCCCTGGTGGCGAGGCTCTTCAAATAAATCAAGATACATCACGACTAAAGTTTGTCCATAAATTGTGCCAGACACTATCACCTTGTTCCTCTGTCCACTCCCCTCACTCTTGCCTCCTATCTTACTCCTCCAGTCTCTTGCCTCACCTCACTCTTACACCCTCACAGTTTCCCTACCTCACTCTTCTCTTCTTTCGCTCTTCTTGTCTCTTGTCCTCCCTCACTCTCCCTCCCCTCATCACACACTCACCATCACTACACACTCACCACACACACTTCCTCACACTCACCACCTCACCCTCACTACAGTGGTGCAGGAGCCCTCACGAGACACCATAACTCCACGGTATTAGTTATTACTCACCAAACTCTCTTCAAGTTTCCTCCTCTCCCTTCCTCTCCCTTCCTCTCCCTTCCTCTCCCTTCCTCTCCCTCACACTCCATCCACTCCCTCTCCTCATGGAAGTAACTGTCCAACGAAGGCGCCAAGGCTGGGAGACTGAAGCATCTCATCTGGAAGCCGCCTCCATCCACTACTTTAAAGGCAGATTCGACAAAGAATTTGAGCCTCAGAACAGTTCAATTGCAATGCAACAGGGGTAGCAGGCGGGCCCTAGAGCTGGACCTCACCTAACAGTAACTACGGGAGAGGAGTAAGTACTCTTAGTGTAGTTACGTACACCTTTTCCCTTCTTCCATTCCTGTATCATCCTCCCTCACCATCCTCATGATCTCCTTCACATCCTCCCTCACCATCCTCATGATCTCCTTCACATCCTCCCTCACGCTCTCCCTCACCATCCTCATGATCTCCTTCACATCCTCCCTCACCATCCTCATGATCTTCACCTTCTCCCTCACGCTCTCCCTCACCATCCTCATGATCTCCTTCACATCCTCCCTCACGCTCTCCCTCACCATCCTCATGATCTCCTTCACATCCTCCCTCACCATCCTCATGATCTTCACCTTCTCCCTCACGCTCTCCCTCACCATCCTCATGATCTCCTTCACATCCTCCCTCACGCTCTCCCTCACCATCCTCATGATCTCCTTCACCATCCTCCCTCACCATCCTCATGATCTTCACCTTCTCCCTCACGCTCTCCCTCTCCATCCTCATGATCTCCTTCACCTTCTCCCTCACGCTCTCCCTCGCCATCCTCATGATTTCCCTCACATCCTCCCTCACCATCCTCATGATCTCCCTCACACCCTCACGCTCTCCCTCACATCCTCATGATCTCCTTCACATCCTCCCTCACGCTCTCCCTCACCATCCTCATGATCTCCCTCACATCCTCCCTCTCCATCCTCATGATCTCCTTCACATCCTCCCTCACCATCCTCATGATTTCCCTCACATCCTCCCTCACCATCCTCATGATCTCCCTCACATCCTCCCTCACGCTCTCCCTCACCATCCTCATGATCTCCTTCACATCCTCCCTCACGCTCTCCCTCGCCATCCTCATGATCTCCCTCACGCTCTCCCTCGCCATCCTCATGATCTCCTTCACATCCTCCCTCACGCTCTCCCTCACCATCCTCATGATCTCCCTCACATCCTCCCTCACGCTCTCCCTTACCATCCTCATGATCTCCCTCACATCCTCCCTCACGCTCTCCCTCACCATCCTCATGATCTCCCTCACGCTCTCCCTCACCATCCTCATGATCTCCTTCACCTCCTCCCAAGGCAGTCTTAAACTCCTTGAATAATTAATGGTCGTAAATGTAATTTAGATGCGCTACTCTGGCTGGTGTGTTAAGACCTCCTCTGGTGTTTATACGTTAATGTCCCTTAATGTTCTGCTGCCTTTGTGTCTCTCGTCTCCTAGGGGCCTGGCAGCCGAGTGGACAGCACCTTGGATTCGTAGTCCTGAGGTTCCGATGGAGTGCTGTGGGGGTCGTGGAGTGCTGTGGAGGGTACTGGAGTTAACTGAATGTTGTAAGTGATAATCTCTGCTTTCATTTCACTAAAACCCAGCACTTCTATTGTCTCAAGTAAGGGAACTATATTTAGGAAACTTTGTTGACCAGACCACACACTAGAAGGTGAAGGGGCGACGACGTTACGGTCCGTCCTGGACCATTCTCAGGTCAGTCGACTTGAGAATGGTCCAGGACGGACCGAAACGTCGTCGTCCCTTCACCTTCTAGTGTGTGGTCTGGTCAACATACTTTAGCCACGTTACTGTGACTCGTCGCCTGCATTTAGGAAGCTCCTTGAAATGAATTCGTAGATAATTTTCTTTATATGTTGACCCCTTGTGTTAATCCTACCCGCCTAATGTACTAGTGGGCTAATCTTCAGCATGGTACACTATCCCACTAGTATCACTGAAGTGTCATTTTCCCTTCATAAGTGAGACAATGTCATTTAATTACTAGTGAACACCCTATTATCACTTAAAGTGTTCACGGGATAATATTTCATTCATTGCTCGCCCTTTAGTGTGAGTCTAAGTGGTTGAGAGTGATTTAAGCTGTAAAGTGACCGGACTCCTTGTTCCAAGTGGCCGGACTCCTTGTTCCAAGTTGCTGGACTCCTTGTCCCAAGTGGCCGGACTCCTTGTTCCAAGTTGCTGGACTCCTTGTCCCAAGTGGCCGGACTCCTTGTTCCAAGTTGCTGGACTCCTTGTCCCAAGTGGCCGGACTCCTTGGGACAAGTGGCCGGACTCCTTGGGACAAGTGGCCGGACTCCTTGGACAAGTGGCCGGACTCCTTGGGACAAGTGGCCGGACTCCTTGTCCCAAGTGGCCGGACTCCTTGTCCCAAGTGGCCGGACTCCTTGTCCCAAGTGGCCGGACTCCTTGTCCCAAGTGGCCGGACTCCTTGGGACAAGTGGCCGGACACCTTGGGACAGGACCTTATCTCACTCCGAGGTCCCTCAGTCCGGATCATAATATATTATTCAATTAGGGCGGCGACGGCGTAAGAGTTGTATATAACGCCTTGTTTGTTGTTATTGTTTAAAATATATATGTTATATATATGTTATATATATGTTATATATATGTTATATAACTTGTAGCAGCGAGATCTCTCCCATACGCACTCTCTCATTTTATATCTCTCCCCTCCTCTCACATTTTCTCTATCTCTCTCTATCCCTCATTCTACCTTCGCTCTCTCATTTCCCTCCCTCTCTTGCTTCCTCGCTTTCTCCCTCTTGCTTTCTCTCTTTCTCCCTCTCTTACTTTCTACCTCCCTCATTTTCTTCCCAGTTCTCCTCTTCCTTCTCCTACAAGTTTGATGCTACAAATGCAGACACTACTCCCTATAAAGGATGAGAACAGTGGCTGCAGTTCACTCTAACAACAGTGTTGTTATCACTAAATACGTTTAACTTATTCCACGTGTCATAAATTGAAATAGAGGCGATAGAACACATAAATAACTCCCAGCAACACCTGGGAGACATTTTTTATGCTGCTTGTAAAGTGTGTGTATAAAGCATACATGCTGTTTACAGCATGAGAGGAATGAGCATAAACGCTTAGGCATGAGAAGGGGGTTTATAAATGGATGAGAAATGGGCCTATTTCCGAGGCCATTTTGTGTAGAAGAGGTCAAGATAAAAATTGACATGCATTTGCATATGCATTTTCAGTGAGAGACAGATGTGGAGATTGGCACTCTGTCTCTCATTCTACATGTGTGTGTGTTCTGTGTGTGTCTTGGGGACAAGATGGGGGGGGGGGGATAGGGTGCATATGTGTGTGTGTGTGTGTGTGTGTGTGGTGTGTGTGTGTGTGTGTGTGTGTGTGGTGTGTGTGTGTGTGTGTGTGTGTGCGCGCGCACGCGTGCGTGTGTATAGTATATAATTATGGGTGAATCCGTGCATCCATGCGTGTATAGATGCTTGTAAATGAGTGCATGTATGCGCATACATGACATGCGTGTGCGTGCAAGTGCGTGCGTGCATATAAGCCCGGGAGAGAAAGATCAATACGCCCTGATGGAGCCAGCAACCCTGAACCCGTCTCACCCGGCCGCCCCATACGGTAGAGCAAGTATACGCTCTCCACCACAGCTGACCAAACCCACCACCGCCTCTACTGCCCTCTAGTGTAACCACGGGCACGAGAGGGAAGTGTGGGGGCTGACTGTACACACACACACACACACACACACACACACACACACACACACACACACACACACACACACACACACACACACACACACACACAGTGTCACCACACAAGTGACTTCTAACATCGCTATCAACCAACTGGTGTGGTTGACAGGGGGCTTTAACCAGGTGGCTACATAACTTTAACCCCAGCAAATGTAACGTAAACAGAGGTCAAACTATATCAAATTACTATAAGACATTCTTCATCTTAATCTTCATCAATCAATGCATAGTTTCCGCAACCAGGAAACTACAGAGCAATGTTGAGCAGTTAGTTTTCTACGTCACTTGCAACCTAGAGGTGTCCGGTTCGTGAACTAGAGAGCGATTGATGGCCAAAGACTTGGTTTAATAGTGCAATAATAATAATTTTATAGTGTATTTGAGGCAATATCTCTCTATAGCATCATCAGAGAAGGACATAGAAGGCTTCACAATTCTTTGGAATGGGAAGAGGTATAGTGTGTGTTCATTACTGACGTGTCTTGAGACAGAGAGACACAGCCTACAAGACTATGCTACAAGACTGTGCCACTTCAGCACTCTGCCGCATCACTGTAGTATCCAGGCATTACGTCGTACTACTGTGCTACCCCAGGTACTGTGCCACATAGCTGTAATATCCAGGCACTGTGCAACATAGCTGTAATAACCAGGCACTGTGCCACATAACTGTAATATCCAGGCACTGTGCCACATAGCTGTAATATCCCGGCACTGTGCCACATAGCTGTAATATCCCGGCACTGTGCCACATAGCTGTAATATCCAGGCACTGTGCCACATAGCTGTAATATCCAGGCACTGTGCCACATAGCTGTAATATCCAGGCACTGTGCCACACAGCTGTAATATCCAGGCACTGTGCCACACAGCTGTAATATCCAGGCACTGTGCCACACAGCTCTAATATCCAGGCACTGTGCCACACAGCTGTAATATCCAAGCACTGTGCCACACAGCTCTAATATCCAGGCACTGTGCCACACAGCTGTAATATCCAAGCACTGTGCCACACAGCTCTAATATCCAAGCACTGTGCCACACAGCTCTAATATCCAGGCACTGTGCCACACAGCTGTAATATCCAAGCACTGTGCCACACAGCTCTAATATCCAAGCACTGTGCCACACAGCTCTAATATCCAGGCACTGTGCCACACAGCTCTAATATCCAGGCACTGTGCCACACAGCTGTAATATCCAGGCACTGTGCCACACAGCTGTAATATCCCGGCACTGTGCCACACAGCTGTAATATCCCGGCACTGTGCCACACAGCTGTAATATCCAGGCACTGTGCCACACAGCTGTAATATCCAGGCACTGTGCCACACAGCTGTAATATCCAAGCACTGTGCCACACAGCTGTAATATCCAGGCACTGTGCCACACAGCTGTAATATCCAAGCACTGTGCCACACAGCTGTAATATCCAGGCACTGTGCCACACAGCAGTAATATCCAGGCACTGTGCCACACAGCTGTAATATCCAGGCACTGTGCCACACAGCTGTAATATCCAGGCACTGTGCCACACAGCTGTAATATCCAAGCACTGTGCCACACAGCTGTAATATCCAGGCACTGTGCCACACAGCTGTAATATCCAAGCACTGTGCCACACAGCTGTAATATCCAGGCACTGTGCCACACAGCAGTAATATCCAGGCACTGTGCCACACAGCTGTAATATCCAGGCACTGTGCCACACAGCTGTAATATCCAGGCACTGTGCCACACAGCTGTAATATCCAGGCACTGTGCCACACAGCTGTAATATCCCGGCACTGTGCCACACAGCTGTAATATCCCGGCACTGTGCCACACAGCTGTAATATCCAGGCACTGTGCCACACAGCTGTAATATCCAGGCACTGTGCCACACAGCTGTAATATCCAGGCACTGTGCCACACAGCTGTAATATCCAGGCACTGTGCCACACAGCTGTAATATCCAGGCACTGTGCCACACAGCTGTAATATCCAGGCACTGTGCCACACAGCTGTAATATCCCGGCACTGTGCCACACAGCTGTAATATCCAGGCACTGTGCCACACAGCTGTAATATCCAGGCACTGTGCCACATAGCTGTAATATCCCGGCACTGTGCCACACAGCTGTAATATCCAGGCACTGTGCCACACAGCTGTAATATCCAGGCACTGTGCCACACAGCTGTAATATCCCGGCACTGTGCCACACAGCTGTAATATCCAGGCACTGTGCCACACAGCTGTAATATCCAGGCACTGTGCCACATAGCTGTAATATCCAAGCACTGTGCCACACAGCTGTAATATCCAGGCACTGTGCCACACAGCTGTAATATCCAGGCACTGTGCCACACAGCTGTAATATCCAGGTACTGTGCCACACAGCTGTAATATCCAGGCACTGTGCCACATAGCTGTAATATCCAGGCACTGTGCCACACAGCTGTAATATCCAGGCACTGTGCCACACAGCTGTAATATCCAGGCACTGTACCACACAGCTGTAATATCCAGGCACTGTGCCACACAGCTGTAATATCCAGGCACTGTGCCACACAGCTGTAATATCCAGGCACTGTGCCACACAGCTGTAATATCCAGGCACTGTGCCACACAGCTGTAATATCCAAGCACTGTGCCACACAGCTGTAATATCCAGGCACTGTGCCACACAGCTGTAATATCCAGGCACTGTGCCACACAGCTGTAATATCCAGGCACTGTGCCACATAGCTGTAATATCCAGGCACTGTGCCACATAGCTGTAATATCCAGGCACTGTGCCACATAGCTGTAATATCCAGGCACTGTGCCACACAGCTGTAATATCCAGACACTGTGCCACACAGCTGTAATATCCAGGCACTGTGCCACACAGCTGTAATATCCAGGCACTGTGCCACACAGCTGTAATATCCAGGCACTGTGCCACACAGCTGTAATATCCAGGCACTGTGCCACACAGCTGTAATATCCAGGCACTGTGCCACACAGCTGTAATATCCAGGCACTGTGCCACACAGCTGTAATATCCAGGCACTGTGCCACACAGCTGTAATATCCCGGCACTGTGCCACACAGCTGTAATATCCAGGCACTGTGCCACACAGCTGTAATATCCAGGCACTGTGCCACATAGCTGTAATATCCCGGCACTGTGCCACACAGCTGTAATATCCAGGCACTGTGCCACACAGCTGTAATATCCAGGCACTGTGCCACACAGCTGTAATATCCCGGCACTGTGCCACACAGCTGTAATATCCAGGCACTGTGCCACACAGCTGTAATATCCAGGCACTGTGCCACACAGCTGTAATATCCCGGCACTGTGCCACACAGCTGTAATATCCAGGCACTGTGCCACATAGCTGTAATATCCAGGCACTGTGCCACACTGCTATAATATCCAGGCACTGTGCCACACAGCTGTAATATCCAGGCACTGTGCCACACTGCTATAATATCCAGGCACTGTGCCACACAGCTGTAATATCCAGGCACTGTGGCACACAGCTATAATATCCAGGCACTGTGCCACACAGCTCTAATATCCAGGCACTGTGCCACACAGCTGTAATATCCAGGCACTGTGGCATACAGATATAATATCCAGGCACTGTGCCACACAGCTGTAATATCCAGGCACTGTGCCACACAGCTCTAATATCCAGGCACTGTGCCACACAGCTGTAATATCCAGGCACTGTGCCACACAGCTGTAATATCCAGGCACTGTGCCACACAGCTGTAATATCCAGGCACTGTGCCACATAGCTGTAATATCCAGGCACTGTGCCACATAGCTGTAATATCCAGGCACTGTGCCACACAGCTGTAATATCCCGGCACTGTGCCACACAGCTGTAATATCCAGGCACTGTGCCACATAGCTGTAATATCCAGGCACTGTGCCACACTGCTATAATATCCAGGCACTGTGCCACACAGCTGTAATATCAGGCACTGTGCCACACAGCTGTAATATCCAGGCACTGTGCCACACAGCTGTAATATCCAGGCACTGTGCCACATACTGCCAGCCTGTCCTGCTTCTTATATCCCTTCCCTCCCCAGACCCCCCCCCCCACCTTCTGCCCAACCAGTTGGGCTGGACGGTAGAGCGACGGTCTCGCGTCATGCAGGTCGGCGTTCAATCCCCGACCGTCCACAAGTGGTTTGGGCACCATTCCTTCCCACCCCCCGTCCCATCCCAAATCCTTATCCTGATCCCTTCCCAGTGCTATATATAGTCGTAATGGCTTGGCGCTTTCAGGAGATAGTACCTCCACTCCACCATACACTCCCCTCCCCATACACTCCCTCCCCCATACACTCCCCCTCCCCCATAACTCCCCCTCCCATACACTCCCCCCTACACCTTCCTAATTGGCACTGGGGAGAGCCATCGTCTCCTCCGTCATTAAAAGCGAAGCCTTGACCTAGTTTGCGTTTGAGGCAGCAGCCGCCTCCCTGGCAAGTCATCTTGGCTGAGAAATGAAGTTTTAGCCTAGGAACCCCGCCCCCTGTCTCAGCTGGGGGGGGGAAGGGGTGAGAGAAGGAGAGAGAAGAGAGGACAAGGGAGAGCGAGTGGGAGGGGGAGAACAGGGGTGAATTGAGGGAGAGGAGAGAGAGAGCGAGGGAGGGCGACAAAGGAAAGAGCTATACGAAATGAGAGATTTCATTTGATTAAAAATATGAGAGGGCAGGTCACAACAACAACAGGTATCACAACAAATAACTGCGACTGTTACAACAACACCACCAAACACCGCCTGAGCCATGATATGTCGAGCTAGATGGCTCACAACAGCGTGAGAGCCAGGGGCCAGATTCACGAAGTAGTTACGCAAGCACTTACGAACGTGTACATCTTTCCTCAATCTTTGACGGCTTTGGTTACATTTATTAAACAGTTTACAAGCATGAAAACTTGCCAGTCAACTGTTGTTATTGTTATAACAGCCTCCTGGTGGCTTCGGAGCTCATTACTGTTTAATGATTGAAACAAAGCCGCCAAAGATTGAGACAAAATGTACAGGTTCGTAAGTTCTTGCGTAAGTGCTTTCGTGAATCTGGCCCTAGACCTCAGAGGCCCGTAGTGCGTCTTCAATAATCACAATATATATATTTTAATATTATTTTATTTCACCCGTAACACAGGGCACTGTTCGGTTTTGGAGGTTGCCAGCTTTAAGAGGTAGACAGCTTTAAGGGATTGACAGCTTATGAGGGGTAGAGAGCTTTAAGAAGTAGACAGCTTTATATGAAATAGACAGTGTTTATGAACTAGACAAGTTGATGAGGTGGACAGGTTTATGAGGTAGACAGTTTGAAGAAGCAGACAGCATTGAGTAGGCAGCCATAAGAGGTGGACAGCTTTATAAGGTGGACAGCTTTATGAAGTAGACAGCTTTAAGAGACTGAAACCAATTTTGACAGAAGAATATTTCGAAATTTGCTCTGGTGACTTAAAGCATGAATAGGATGACACACACACACACCACACACCACAACACACACCACACACACCCAACACACACCACACACACACACACACACACCACACCAAACACACCACACACACACACACACACACACACACACAACACACACCACACACCACACACACACACACAAACACACCCACACACACACACACACAAACACACCACACACACACACACACACACACACACACACACACACACACACACACCACACACACACACCACATACACACACACACACACCACACACACACACACACACACACACACACACACCACACACACACACACACACACACACACACACCACACACACAGCACACACACAACACACATACACACACACACACAGCTAAAGGGGCTCTACTTGTTCTCCAGGCCTCCAACAATCTCAGCTCGTGACCAGGTAGAAAGAGCGAGGAGTTAAAAAAAAGTCCGAGGCCTGGGGGTGGGGGCCACTTGGCCCGTCGGGGATTGAACGCGGACCTGGCATGAAGCGAGACCTAGGAGACAATATGTAGTTCAGGGGGAAGGGGGGGGGGGTTTCTGAGTCACAGAGGGAGGGGTTATGTAATCATCCAAAGTGGCCAAAGTGGATTAGATCAGCTACATGTAAAGTAGGAGGTCTCTGTCCTCGTGAATCATCATAAATACTCTCAATACCAACTACCAATTAGGAATCCTTTTAGCCTGGGATGGTTGATTTCTTTGATTAGTGAACTTAAATTCGTGTTTCACTCAAGTTACTTTGAGTGGCAGTTAACCCCTGGTGACCCTATAAGTGTTCCAGCGTCCCGCGTGCCCCTATTGTGGTTGTCTGGGTAACTATTATAAAACAACAAAGAACAATCAAGACAACACCCTTTGGAACCACCTTATTAATTGTCAAATGTGTTTTAAAAAGTGCAAGAAGATAGTTAGTGGTTCCCTACACGTGTGTGTGGTGTGTGTGTGGTGTGTGTGTGTGTGTGTGTGTGTGTGTGTGTGTGTGTGTGTGTGTGTGTGTGTGTGTGACCCAGTGTCTGGTGACCTTATCAAAGGTCCTCCCCCCCACCCTCCTTCACCCTTAGAATAGGGTGATATTAATTAAAGGAGTGAGCATAGGTCATCAAGGGGTATAAATTAACAGGTGGTAGCGGCTCGTATATACTGTAATGACACAGGTGTAAGCCATTAGCATAAAGATTCCCACCAGGTACAGGCAGCCAGGTAAGCCCTTTTCCTTGCAACTCATGCCTCTATTCCTGAATTATCTCTTTAGCCAGTTACAAAAAAAATAATCTTAAATAATTCTGAAAATCTCACAGAGTTACAGGGGGAGAGGGGGAGTTGCCCCCCCCCTCGGCCGAGCCGGTCCGGAGCCGGTCGGCCGAGCGGACAGCACACTGGACTTGTGATCCTGTGGTCCCGGGTTCGCTCCCAGGTGCCGGCGAGAAACAATGGGCAGAGTTTCTTTCATCCTATGCCCCTGTTACCTAGCAGTAAAATAGGTACCTGGGTGTTAGTCAGCTGTCACGGGCTGCTTCCTGGGGGTGGAGGCCTGGTCGAGGACCGGGCCGAGGGGACACTAAAGCCCCGAAATCATCTCAAGATAACCTCAAGATAGATAACCCTCCTCACTGAATTCTAACTTATCTCCCGTTACCACAGTCATTATTATCCTTCTAAAGCTTACCCTATAAATTCTCGAACAGATGTATGCCGTTATTCTCATTTTTTTGGGCCACTGTGTCCCCTTCATTTTCCATTAGTTCTTTTTTTTGTACCTTTTTTTAATCTGGCTGGATGATGGATGGTGAAACCGCACACTCCTCTTCCCCCTCCCCCCCCTCTCTCTCTCTCTCTCTCTCTCTCTCTCTCTCTTCCCACCCATCTCTCTCTCTCTCTCTCTCTCTCTCCTCTCTCCTCTCTCTCTCTCTCTCTCTCTCTCTCGCCTTCT
>WNGS01167840.1:2892265-2905614 GCA_020271785.1 Procambarus virginalis | reverse complement strand
AGGGAACTTACAAACATTCCATGGGAAACTGTTCTAAGTAATGCAAGTCTGTTTATTATCTCCCAGTCTATCTTTTATTATTAAAATTGAATTTACTGAATAGCCCCTCTCGCTTTATCAACGTTTTAGGTCTATTCTGAGTATTGATGGTCGTTTGCACTTCAATGAGCTTGTGATCTGAATATGTGGTATCTGATATCATAATGTCTCTGATAATGTCTTCATTGTTCGTAAAGACCAGATCTAAAATATTTTCATTCTCGTTTATCATTTTTGGTAAACGGAATGAGGGAATGAAAAGAGCAGAGAGAGAGAGAGAGAGAGAGAGAGATAATTGAATGCCCAACGGAAGAAATTAATCTGCGTCTAGAGGCATGTATACTCGCTCTGTGGTACTCAGTTCAGTTTGCAGGTCAAGCTCTAGCTCCCGATCCCCACCGTTCTCGCCCTCACTATATTGCAATACTTCTCAAGCCTCTGAGTTCCTGTCACACACACACACACACACACATTATATATATATATATATATATATATATATATATATATGTGTGTGTGTGTGTGTGTGTGTGTGTGTGTGTGTGTGTGTGTGTGTGTGTGTGTGTTTGTGTGTGTGTGTGTAAATCACGAAAATAAACACGTGATTAAAAATGTGACAGTGTCAGACCACGGAGGAAAACTGAAACAGGAATTTCCTTAAGTCTGATATGAGTGACAAGGAAATTCCTGTTTCAATTTTCCTCCGTGGTCTGACACTGTCATATTATATATATATATATATATATATATATATATATATATATATATATATATATATATATATATATATATATAACCGCATCTAGCTCATTCAGTTTAATTCCAAGTCTGACACTGAAGTAATGTTTCCCTGGTTAATCTAGGTCTTCCTTTCTATTCACTCCTCTTGTTCTATTGTTTTCCATGTTACATAACCTAAGAATCTTCGATGTCTCAATCATGTCACCTCTCTACTTCCTGTTTTCTAAAATTGTTCAGCTTTCTCAACCCTTTCTCTCAGATGGTTGATTTAGACACCACCTAGGACGCCTGACAGCTGAGTGGACAGCGCTTCGGAGTCGTAGTCCTGAGGTTCCGGGTTCGATCCCCGGTGGAGGCCGAGACAAATGGGCAAAAATGTTTCTTTCATCCTGATGACCCTGTTACCTAGCAGTAAATAGGCACCTGGGAGTTAGACAGCTGCTACGGGCTGCTTCCTGGTGTGTGTAACAAAAAGGAGGTCTGGTCGAGGACCGGGCCGCGGGGACGCTAAGCCCCGAAATCATCTCAAGATAACCTCAAGATAGGGCCTGGGTGTGTGTGTGTGGTGTGTGTGTGTGTGTGTGTGTGTGTGTGTGTGTGTGTGTGTGTGTGTGTGTGTGTGTGTGTGAAAGACAAACATATGTAGTTGTCACGATATAGGGACAAGAGGCCGGGAGTCAGTACATTAGACAACCGAGGGTTAAAAAGGCGGGGTTCAAGAGCTAAGAGCTCGATCCTGCAGACACAAATAGTTTGTGCCACACACACACACACACACACACACACACACACACACACACACACACACACACACACACACACACACACACACACACACACACACAAAACATTCCAAGTCCTACGTACAAAGAGCATAAATAGGAAACTTAACAATGATATATATATACCACTCCCCCTCCCCCCGAGGCATTCCAGGGGGCCTGGAACACACTGGGGGTGACCCCAGGTGTTCTCAGGACTGGAATGATAGTGGTGGAGATGGAGGCAGCTCCTTCGTCTCGCCATTGTTGTGGGGGACGGCTGAGATTGGCCAATCACGGCTAATCCGGCCGGAACGCTGGGTTAAGGCATTCCTGAAGTAGCTCACNCGGGTGCGATCCCCGGTGGAGGCGGAAACAGATGGGTAGAATTTCTTTCACCCTGATGCTCCTGTTCACCTAGCAGTAAATAGGTACCTGGGAGATAGACAGCTGCTATACGGGCTGTTTCCTGGGAGTGTATAACGAAAAGGAGGCCTGGTCGAGGGCCGGGCCGCGGTGACGCTAAGGCCCAAAATCATCTCAAGATGACCTCAAGATAAGGACTCCAATACCTACACCTGTAGAGTGCAGGGAGGTTGTGTGCCTCCAGTAGAGGCCTCCACACCTGCTGTGGATGCGGTGGAATGGTTGTATAACTCACGCCACGTCGTGGTGCAGGGGTGAGGTGCGCGGCTTGGCTGGATGATGATGATGATGATGAGGATGATGATTTTATATGATAATCCCCAGTAGGAAAGGTTTATACATTTGTCGTATAAGTTTTGTTCTTGTTCTTGGTCCTGACGATTACTGTTCAGCACGTGGAGAATAGGTGAACACCTTCAGCACAACGTATTGACCTGGATCAGGTCAATACGTCAGTCACTAACAGTAACAGGGCATCAGGGTGAAGGAAACTGCCCATTTGTTTTTTTCCGCCGGCGCCGGGGATCGAACCCCGGCTCTAGGTCCACGAGCCTAGAGCGCTGTCCACTCAGCCACCAGTGTGTGTGTGTGTGTGTGTCATCTTCAGCCTCCACCCGCTCAAGTGTTGGTGTAACTTGGGTAAGTGTCTACCCATTCCTTGAGGACCACTTTAAGTGTCGCTGGATGGGGAGTGGGGGGGGGGGGCGGTGTAAGTAGTGTCTGGGAATACGTGTTGCTAAGGTAGTTGAGGATTAGAACACAGATTGCGAGCAGCGGAGTCTAACAGCCTGGTTGACCAGGCCACCGACCAGGAGGCCTGGGGAGAAACTGGGTTTGCTGGGACATTGATCCTTGACACTGCAAATGACTTACCGACTCAGGTGAGACAACTCCTATCTTTCGATCAACTCCTATCAATACTCAAACTCACGTGTGTGTACATGTCTATCCTACGCTTGAAACAATCCAGATATACATCTATGAACTATATTAGACGAGTATAGTTCTATACTATATTAGTATAGAACTATATTGAACTATATTAGACGAGTATAGTTCTATACAATATTAGTATAGAACTATATTGAACTATATTAGACGAGTAAGGAGAGGAGCCTTAACATGTGACCGCTGTCGGCGGACCTTTCCATAACGAAGACCTCGTTAAAACGGTTAAGGAACTATAGGCGGACTTTAACGACTGGCAAAGACCGCCTTGCTCTCCTGGGAAGCCTAAGTGGACCAGTAACGATATGAGGCTCATTAATGATTGGCTGGTGATCGCTGGGGCGTGGAGACCACATCCTAGCCAATCGGAGGCCTCGCCTGAGGGGAACTGCATGCCACGATGGCGGTTGGATAATTTAGCGGATGAACTAGGAGTGATTATTGGCGCGGGAGACCAGTCCGTTCTGTCGATTTACCACTCCGTAAAAAATACAAGTGTTTGGCCTAACCAGAAACAGAGGAACAACAAACAATTAACCTAATTCCATCGTGTCTATATAGAAAACGTGAATATTACGCTCTGACTACGGCTTATAGAGGCGCTCGACCCATGTTGAGTGTGTGTAGAGTAAGTCTCTAGAGTAAGGCATTATTTACTTCCTAGTCAATAATGAGCACTCAATCATATGTGAACCGCCACGTGACCTCAGACCAAGCAAACAACAGCACACTTCGGGTCCCCTAGTTGGGAAATATTCTGTAGGAACTACCTCTCCACCACACACAAGACGGAAGAGTCCTGGAAAACATTATTAATAGAAATGTGACCCCTAACACCTAGGTTCGAATCCTCTGAGGGCTCATAGAGTTAGTGATGTATGTGCTTAGGGACCATTCAGGCTTTATATATATACATATATATATATATATATATATATATATATATATATATATATATATATATATATGTGTGTGTGTGTGTGTGTGTGTGTGTGTGTGTGTGTGTGTGTGTGTGTGTGTGTGTGTGTAAATCACGAAAAATAAACACGTGATTAAAAATGTGACAGTGTTAGACCACTTAGACCACGGAGGAAGAATTGAAACAGGAATTTCCTTGAGTACTTTCGTATTAATACATCTTCAGAAGGCATATATATATATATATATATATATATATATATATATATATATATATATATATATATATATATATATAATATAGTGTATGTAGTACTTGCTACATGGGGTACCCGGCTGTGCCTGGGTCTCTCCGCCTCACTTTTCTCTTTCCCACTCCACCCTTGCTCCCCCCCCTCCCCCAGAACACTCCCTCTACACCCCGGAAGCTTCCCTTCTCTCACGTCTTCTCCCACTCCTTCCCTCCCTCTCTCTTCCTCTTTCTCAGAAACTGTAAGATTACAAACAGGTGAAGCTGATAAAACTTTATGGAACACAGATCCTCAATTTGAGATTTCATGGACAAAAAAATAAAGCCGATATTTCTTTAAGGTGGCACAGAGGGTGACGCCTCCTGGCCTACGACACTCCCATACCACCCATGTGTCATCTTAAAACGTTGAGAGAGACTAACCCCAAGCGTCTGGCCTCCAACCTTGAAGAACCAAGTAGACAGACATTCTCATTTACATATATATATCTCTGGGTGACAGTAGAGCAGCGGGGTGACGACCCGCTGGGTGACAGTTGCTCCTCTACCATCCTGTAGGAGCAGCACTCAGTGTGCTGCTTGTCTTACCGAGGCGCGTAGCCACGCCAGGTAAATAATTAATGAGTTGGGGAGATTGGGGCGTGATGGAGCGTGGGAGGGGGAGAGGGGGGGGCGCCCTGTTTGAGCGTGGAGGTGGAGAACCTTTGTCTGTCTGTCTGTCTGTCTGTCTGTCTGTCTGTCTGTCTGTCTGTCTGTCTGTCTGTCTGTCTGTCTGTCTATCTGTCTCTTTCCATGCTTCCCTATTATCTATAAATCACATAACATTCTTGTCTTTCATGATAGAGACTTGTGAGAACGACAAGTCGCTGCTAAATACAAGCCTGAGTTGATTTTGAGTGGCGCCAGGTGTCGCGTCGTGCCCCCGGCCTCATACTGAATATAAATACCTGCTTTATTTACGCCTGAATTATCCATTCCACGCTTCCACGCTACAGGGCTGCAACACTGCATGTTGCAGATGATCCTCCGGGCTGTTGTGGGTCGAGCGATCACCCATCCCCTCCCCCCTGCCTTACCCAAACGGAACCTGAAGAGGGGTTAAGCTTATCTTGACTTGTTAGTCGCTCTCGACTGACTATACGGCAGACGGGTGGCTGGACGGGAGAGCTTGGAGACGGGAGGTGGACGGAGTGCCAGGACTGACGGAGTGTGGAGAGAATATCACGTGGAATGGACTTGGAGGATTACTATTAAAGCTGAAAAGGTTTAGTATTAAAGAAAAAGGTTGGCAACTGTGCCAGATGTGAAGTGACCGGGGTACCTTACCTTGAGGATACCTGGAGGTGCTTCCGGGGCTTATCGTCCCCGCGGCCCGGTCATCGACCAGGCCTCCTGGTTGCTGGACTGATCAACCAGGCTGTTGGACGCGGCTGCTCGCAGCCTGACGTATGAGTCACAGCTTGGTTGATCAGGTATCCTTTGGAGGTGCTTATCCAGTTCTCTCTTGAACACTGTGAGGGGTTTGCCAGTTATGTAGAGGGTAGAGGCATGGGGGAGATGGGAGGGTTCACCTCCACGGGAAGTACAACACGGGAAGGGCTCCCAGGTGCTGGAATGGGGTAGAATGGAAGCTAAAGTAGAGTTGAATGTAGAACAATAGAAGGTGGGAGTATAGAAGGGGATCGGAGTTTCTTCAAATTGTATATATGATTTATATTGTATATATTATTAAATAAAGATAAAAGAAAAATTGGTCACCTTAGGCGGACATTGTATGGCTGGCGTGACTAGGGAAGGTTTGTGGCACAGGTCCGCCTGGCTGGGCTAGTTACCATGTTGACCAAACCACACACTAGAAAGTGAAGAGATGCCACTAGTTAACATTCTCTCTCTCTCTCTCTCTCTCTCTCTCTCTCTCTCTCTCTCTCTCTCTCTCTCTCTCTCTCTCTCTCTCTCTCTCTCTGTCTGTCTGTCTGTCTGTTTGCCAGACATGACTTTGTGGAGACCAGCATGTCCAGGCATCCCGTCCTCTTACAAATAACGTTTCGCTCGTATGCGCACACGGGCTAAAAATCGACGTAATTCAAAATGAAATTGGATCACAAAAGTGACGCACTGTCCCGTTTTCTGCCCTCTGTCTTATGTGGTTAGGTTAGGAGAGGAAACTTTTAATTAACTATTTTCACGTCGTTTTGAAACATTGGGAAAACTTCCTTCCCTCCTAACCTACCAGAGGACCCTGATCTTGCTGTCTGGGAGAAAAAGAAACACTAAAAAAATTATTTGTTAAAATATATGTTCATTTTGAATTACGTCGATATTTGGCCGTAGCGCATACTTGAGCAGCCAACTTGAGGATATCTCCAAGTATTCTTAAGTAAATGTGGGAATTATAGTTTCAAGCTTGACATAACGGTATTTTAATTATTTATAAGTAAAAAGGTATATCAGGTTGAGACATTGGTGATTAAGGGGTACTTTCTTGCGAGGCCACTAACACGCATAACGTTTCGGGCAGGTCCTTAAAAGCTAATGTAATAGTAGATACATTCAACCATTTGGATTGAGCATAGTTACTATTGACGTGGCGTTGCTCAGCATAATGTGCAGCTGGAACACAAGGTTCTCATCTTAACAAATAATCAATCTTAATGCTAATACTTTGCGGCCTTTGGGTGCACATGATTTCTCTCTTATCAAATTATCTTGTAGAATAGTTTTTGTAACGGAGAGACAGACAGATAGACAAACAGACACAGTGTGTGTGTGTTTGTCTGTGTTTGTTGTTTGTTTGTTTTACAAGCAGGCTTCACAATTTAAGTGTGTGTGGTGGAGTGTAGTTACACCCGCGTGAGTGTGACCTCTGAAGGCTCTCTACCGCTTGTTCACAGCGCCGTGTTTGAACACCAGCTCACCTTTCCCCTCTCCTCCCCTTCTCCTCCTCCTCGTCTCATCATCTTCGCTTCACTCTCTCCTCACTCACATTCAGCACCGTTCCTGTGCCAGGTAAGTCCACTACGGGTTCACCATAGCCCGTGCTACTTGCCCCGCTCCTGTGCCAGGTAAGTTACGGGCTCACCATAGCCCGTGCTACTTGCCCCGCTCCTGTGCCAGGTAAGTTACGGGCTCACCATAGCCCGTGCTACTTGCCCCACTCCCGTGCCAGGTAAGTTACGGGCTCACCATAGCCTGTGCTACTTGCCCTGCTCCTGTGCCAGGTACGTTACGGGCTCACCATAGCCCGTGCTACTTGGAACTTGTTCCGAGTAGCTGAATCTATAACAACAACTCCTCACCCTCGTCGTGTCCACATTCCTCCTCACCTCTGTATTCGTCAGTCTAGTCCTCTGACCTCTGCCAGTGAGCAGACTTCGCTGACAGAACCTCGCTTGTAATACTATTTGGACCATCAGTTGCTCCGAGTACCACTCGCGACGTGTAGAAGGCTTCGTTGTTTACCGCGCCGCTTTGTAATTTATAGCCTATACTTTTATTCGCTAAGTGGCCCCAGTGATGACCATGAAATTGTGTTCGATTTTCCATCTATAAAGTCAATATATCTGGATAAGGGCCGGGCATAACTCTTGTCGAGGTTCGTGTGTGTGTGTGTGTTGGTCTGGCTATAATTACCATTTGTCTCTGTCTACGGCTGTGAACACGGGGTAGTTGGTGGTGGGGGGGGGAGGGGTATGGTCCAGGGAGACTTGTTGGTGTACTCGCCTAGTTGTGCTTGCGGGGGTTGAGCTCTGGCTCTTTGGTCCCGCCTCTCAGCTGTCAATCAACTGGTGTACAGATTCCTGAGCCTATGATAGAGCTTCTACTGAGCACTATCAAACTATCACTATCAAACTACATTTGAAACTGTGTATGGAGTCAGCCTCCACCACATCACTGCCTAGTGCATTCCATTTACTAACTACTCTGACACTGAAAAAGTTCTTTCTAATGTCTCTGTGGCTCATTTGGGTACTCAGCTTCAACCTGTGTCCCCTTGTGCGTGTTCCACCCGTGTTAAATAATCCATCCTTCTCTGCCCTGTCAATTTCCATGAGAATTTTTGTATGTGGTAATCATGTCTCCCCGAACTCTTCTGTCTTCCAGTAACGTGAGGCACAGTTCATGCAGCCTTTCCTCGTAACTCATGCCTCTTAGTTCCGGGACTAGCCTAGTGGCATACCTCTAACTTTTTCCAGCTTCGTCTTGTGCTTAACAAGGTACGGGGTCCATGCTGGGGCTGCATACTCCAGGATTAGTCTTACATATGTGGTATAGAAGGTTCTGAAAGATTTCTTACACAGGTTTCTGAAGGCATTTGAGATGTTAGCCAGCCTCGCATACGCCGCTGATGTTATTTTGATGTGGGCTTCAGGACACAGGTTTGGCTTGATATCAACTCCTAGATCTTTCTCACTTTCCGTTTCATGAAGGACTTCATCCATCATTCGATATTCTGTGTCTGGCTTCCTAGTTCCTCCTCCTAGTTTCATTACCTTACATTTACTTGGGTTGAACTTTAGCAGTCATTTGTTGGACCATTCCTTCAGTTTGTCTAGGTCATCTTGTAGCCTCATACTATCTTCCTCTGTCTTAATATTCCTCATAATTGTTGCATCATCAGCAAACATTGAGAGAAACGAGTCTATTCTTCTGAGAGATTATTTACATGTGATTACTGTGAGGGGTCGGCCAGTTATGCCTCTTATGTGTAGTAGAAGCGTGTTGAACAGTCTCGGGCCTCTGATGTTGATAGAGTTCTCTCTCAGAGTACCTGTTGCACCTCTGCTCTTCAACGGGGGTATTCTGCACATCCTGCCATGCCTTCTGATCTCATGTGGTGTTATTTCTGTGTGCAGGTTTGGGACCAGTTCCTCTACTATTTTCCACGTGTAAATTATTATGTATTTCTCCCGCCTTCGCTCAAGAGAATACAGATTTAGGCATTTTAGTCGGTCCCAATAGTTTAGATGTTTTACCGAGTGGATTCTAGCAGTAAAGGATCTCTGCACGCTCTCCAGGTCAGCAGTTTCTCCACCTTTCAAAGGGGCTGTCATTGTGCAGCAGTACTCCACTCTAGAGAGCACTAGCGTCTTGAAAAGTGTCATCATCGGTATAGCATCTCTAGTGTGAAAGGTTCTTGTTATCCAACCTGTCATTTTTCTTGCAAATGTGACGGCTACTTTATTGTGTTCTTTAAAGGTAAGTCCTTCCGACATGAGTACACCCAGATCCTTTACACTGTTTTTTCGTTCTATGGTTTGATTTGATTGTATACAGCGCTCAGAGGGTGTAGTTGTCCAAGTTGCTGAAGGATAATGTGATGTTTGCCAGTATGACATATACTGCCCCTCATCACGTCCCCGTGGCGCACTTTTAAAGCACACGCCTGGAGCTTCGCGAGCTCTTTCGCCTGGGTTCGTATCCTGGCCAGGGAGGATTAATTGCCATCGATTTTGGCAGGTCCTTAATCTTAATTTTCCCCGGAATGCGACGCGCCGAATCGTTTAACAACCAGGTACCTATTCACTCTTGGGTGAATAGAGGCGTATAGGTAAGGATTCGAGCCTAGTCGACCCTCCCCGACTAGGATTCGAACCCAGGCCAAATCTTTCGCGTAGCAGGGAGCTTACCGCACCACGGGGACGTGTTTGAGTGAGGGGGTCACCAAGACGAGGAGGGACTGGTGAAGCGCTCTATATAGCTGTCAGACATCCTATACGCCCTGAACTGATGCACCAAGACCTCCAATTGCTTAACTAACGTCAGGTCAAATAAGTTGCGTTTATCACGTACTAGCAACCTCGGCAAGCGCCTGTGTGTCCCCTCTCCCCCTCTTCCCTCTCCCCCTCTTCCCTCTCCCCCTCTTCCCTCTCCCCTCTTCCCTCTCCCCCTCTTCCCTCTCCCCCTTCTCTCCCCCCCCAAGATGAGGTTTCCATCTGGCGTTGGCTCATTATGGGCGATCACTGCATTGTTTCCAGTGATAATTCCGCTCTTAATTCTTTGGCGTCTTTTGTTTTGCGAACGATTTTACGAGTGGGTGTGTTGCTTGGATGATCTAGCGTTGGTTACTGGTGACCCGTAGTCGGGCCAAGACTTGCTCCTGTGCAATAAGACAGTTGCAAGATCATTCTTGTGCAACATCATGGTCGTTGTCGGCACACTAGTTCCCGTTTTCTTTCCCTTGTCCCAAGGTAAGGTCATTATTACGAGAAAGTGTAAAGCCAGTATGACTGTAAAGCCAGTATGACTTGAAACGGATATATGGATAAGGAACAGGGTTATGTGGATAAGGAACAAGGGTATATATGGATAAGGAACTGGGATGCGATGACAGGGGGTGAAGGCACCCTGCCATACCCTAGCTTGGGGCCATCGAGGATCGAGCACTGCCCCTGCAAGCAGCGAGACCGTCGCTCTAACAACTAATCCAAATTGCTGGGTTGCCCGCCCTATCATATAATACAACGTTATTTGATCGTGTATTACCTCGTAACTGCGATAATGGAGGTACTGGAGCGGCACTAATTCCTGGCTTCACCACTCTCCAGTTGAGTAAAAACAAAAATTAACTTTTTGGCGCGTTTTTATTTTTCCTTGTAAGGTTATTGAAGCTAACTCCTCTGGTAGTGACCTTGTTCAGTGACCTTGTTCAGTGACCTTGTTCTCATTACTTGACCTTTGTTGTACCATGAGTCGAGTGGGACCTTTGTGGTACCATGTGTCGAGTGGGACCTTTGTGGTACCATGTGTCGAGTGGGACCTTTGTGGTACCATGTGTCGAGTGGGACCTTTGTTGTACCATGTGTCGAGTGGGACCTTTGTGGTACCATGTGTCGAGTGGGACCTTTGTGGTACCATGTGTCGAGTGGGACCTTTGTTGTACCATGTGTCGAGTGGGACCTTTGTGGTACCATGTGTCGAGTGTGACCTTTGTTGTACCATGTGTCGAGTGGGACCTTTGTGGTACCATGTGTCGAGTGGGACCTTTGTGGTACCATGTGTCGAGTGTGACCTTTGTTGTACCATGTGTCGAGTGGGACCTTTGTGGTACCATGTGTCGAGTGGGACCTTTGTGGTACCATGTGTCGAGTGGGACCTTTGTGGTACCATGAGGTGTCGCCCTGGCTGTCGAGTGGAACCAGCAGTCAGTGTCAACAATCGTTGTGATGGTTAATGTTCCCCCTGTGGCACACTGTTCTCCCCTCTTGAATTTTGGCGACTCTGACTAGCCTATGCTCATCCCGTACCCTAGACCACTCCCTCTGCCAAGGCTTGCCCGAAGTGTACGGTCTCGTTGGACAAACACAAACATTCTCTCTCATAGTGCATTCACTTCTTTCCCTCCTATATATCCAACCTACTGACTTGTAAACCCATCCTTCTTGAAGATGTATTATTAAATACGAAAGTACTCAAGGAAATTCCTGTCGCAATCCTTTCTTCGCGGTCTGACAGTGTCACAGTGTTCATCACTAGTTAATTTAGTGATTTACACACTTACACATACACTATATATATATATATATATATATATACACAGTACATATATATATATATATATACACAGTATATATATATATATGTATATATATATATATATATATATATATATATATATATATATATATATATATATATATATATATATATATATAATCTTATCTGTGAGCTCTGAATGAATGTGTATTATTTAATTTACATTTTCAATTAGATAAGATATTTATTCAGGTAAAGATACATACATTGAAAATGAGTTACAAACATAATTTCAGATTAATAGGTAGAGCTAGTATAAACAATGCCTGAAGCCACTAATACGCACAGCGTTTCAGGGCAAGGTGTGGGTAAAAAAAAACTTAGACTAAAACTAAATACTAATTGAGATTAACTAAATAAACATACGATTACATTTCTTAAAGATCATACAAGGCAGATATCAGCAGTTAAACAAGTTGGTCAGTAATCAATAATGTTTGAAAATAGCAAGACATAGGTTGACATTTAGGAGGTAAGGTAGTTTACATGGAGTTTAGAAAGTAGTACTTAGTTTTTCTCTTAAACTGGTTGAGAGAGGTACATCCCTTGACATGATTGGGAAGGTCATTCCACATTATGGGTCCTATGATTGCAGAGCATTTCTAGTTTGGTTAAGTCTCACTCTTGGAATAGCAAATTGCTGTTTGTTTCTAGTTTGGTGTTCCAGTTAATTAATTTATAAGATAACCATTGACATTTGATATCTTTTGAGATTCTGCCAAAACTGATACCTTGAGAGGATAAGATAACACCAGACACGTGGTTTATTGGGAGATGTGCTGACGTCACGCCACCACGTGGAGAATGTAAACAATGTTGCCGGTGTATTGTAAACAAAATAGCCTACTCTGTCTTTGGCGGATGTGAATAACGACCCGTACTCGCCGCTCCACGCGGCGAGAATGACAATTGTGTCGCATCACAACAATGACTGAACTCTGTACAGCTTGTAGGTTACACTAACGAGGACAATACATTGAACAACATACCGCTATATCAGTACTAAATGACCAGTGGGCCTGGACCGCCCTCTCCATCGTGGTGGAGAGGAAAGAGGAAAGTCTGAAGCAGCATCTGTGGGAAATTTTCCCACCATATCTAATAATCATCTAAGAAATGTATTATTTCATATCATATCAAATCATATCTATATCATATCTATATCATATCTATATCAAATCAGAATCATATCAGAATCACAATAGATTCACTATATAGCTTGATCCTAGAAGACAATGCCACTATGATCACGTACGCCATAGGGCCCTATAGATGCCTACGTGACTTAGTGCATGTTCTTTCAAGGATCCAGAAGCTTCTAGAAGGATTTGTTAATTAAAAATTTATTGGAACATGACGTAGTATCCGGTAGAAATAAAATCGAATCCTTATTAAGAATCAGTGGTTATTATCAAGTACTACTTATAATCTTTAAATCCTATATCATATTTTATTATAATCACATCTTATCTCAATCATAAGTCTAGACTGTAAAAATATCTATCAATATTCATGTAAGTAACCCCTCAAGGAGAGTGGGAGGGGCATCTTGGAACAGAGCGCCCACCACAGCCCTGGGCAGAACGTATGTTTACACACCAGTGTACACGTGACGGTCCCTTAGCGAACAATTTTGGCTGAGGACACCTTACTTATCATTATCACCAGTGAACACTCTCTAGAACTGGGGGAGTACCTGGACAATATATCAACAAGGAAAATCCTAGAACATT
>WNGS01167840.1:2849789-2885937 GCA_020271785.1 Procambarus virginalis | reverse complement strand
TATATATATATATATATATATATATATATATATATATATAATAAGACCAAGAACTGTTATCCAAGATGAACATGACCGTTTAAACTGTGTACTTAGTGAGTGTCATTTGTCAGAGGTATGTACAGCATTTAATGACTGGGCAGCGTTTATGTTGGGTACGTGATGCTAGAGTCATCAGCGGGCCTTCATGTGATGACGTGACGTGACCACAGCCAGTGTCTGGGTGACGTGACCACAGCCAGTGTCTGGGTGACGTGACCACCGCCAGGTCTGGGTGACGTGACCACAGCCAGTGTCTGGGTGACGTGACCACCGCCAGTGTCTGGGTGACGTGACCACAACCAGTGTCTGGGTGACGTGACCACAACCAGTGTCTGGGTGACGTGACCACCGCCAGTGTCTGGGTGACGTGACCACAACCAGTGTCTGGGTGACGTGACCACAACCAGTGTCTGGGTGACGTGACCACAACCAGTGTCTGGGTGACGTGACCACAACCAGTGTCTGGGTGACGTGACCACAACCAGTGTCTGGGTGACGTGACCACAGGCAGTGTCTGGGTGACGTGACCACAGGCAGGGTCTGGGTGACGTGACCACAGGCAGTGTCTGGGTGACGTGACCACAGGCAGTGTCTGGGTGACGTGACCACCGCCAGTGTCTGGGTGACGTGACCACAGCCAGGGTGTGAGTGTTGAGACATGCTCAGCTCCATCACACACGCCCCTGTCATCCCAGCTATAATATTATTATATATTAACATTTACATACAAGAACATGCAGCTGCCCTACACTATCTGGAGGCGCTTAACTTCAGACGGATTGACAGACTCTGGAGCAGTTTCCTTCCTTTGTTAGTCTCTTTACCTCCAGGTTCCTCCTCCTCCTCCTCGTTCTTCCCTCATCTTTCCTTCCGTGTCCCCTGTGTCATCCGCCTTTGTCTCATGTGTTGTCTCTGGCCCCGTACCTGTCTTTGCTCCCCCTACCGTTCACCCTTGTGTTCAACTGCCTTGCTTCCCTGCCCCCTGCCCCCTGCCCCCTGCCCCCTGCCCCCTGCCCCCTGCCCAGTCCTGGCACCCGGACATGAGTGATGATGGCCGCAACACGAGCCAAGATAAAGCAGGTATTAGAGTTAAGTGATCGTCTTGTGACCCTCCCACGGGGATTGTGACCCTGGAAGAGGGGGGGTGAGGCGGCCGGGGCTGGTGGTGGGGGGGGGGTCAGGGGAAGGTCAGCGAGGTCAGAGACAGGAGGGATTGTCTTAAAATTATTTTTTGTTTTATGTATTAATTCATCTGGCCATTACTGGTATTCGACCCACGACAGTTTATTGATTCCCAGGTACATATTTACTGTCACAACCGAGGCATTTGGTGAAAGGAAATGTCTTCAAATGTCTCATCTTGTCGGGATTTATGGAAGCTTGATGTTGACTACAGGTGCTGGAGGAGATGTTTGCTCGTCTTGACGGGAGACGGACCCGTCAAGCTAGTTAGGTTTTACACAATGAAATCACCATAGCGTGATGTATCTTAACTACTGGGACCGACTAAAATGCTTAAATCTGTATTCTCTTGAGCGCAGGCGGGAGAGATACATAATAATTTACACATGTGAAAGAGTAGAGGAACTGGTCCCAAACCTGCACACAGAAATAACAGCACATGAGACCAGAAGACATGGCAGGATGTGCAGAATACCCCCGTTGAAGGGCAGAGGTGCAACAGGTACTCTGAGAGAGAACTCTATCAACATCAGAGGCCCGAGACTGTTCAACACGCTTCCACTGGCCGACCCTTCACAGTGTTCAAGAGAGAACTCGATAAACACCTCCAAAGGATGCCTGATCAACCAGGCTGTGATTCATACGTCAGGCTGCGAGGAGGCTGCGTCCAACAGCCTGGTTGACCAGCCCATCAACCAGGATGTCTGATCAGAGACCGGGCCGCGGGGACGTTGACCCCCGGAATCAACGCAAGGCATATCTATGAGAAAATCTTTTAGATCAACGCTGTGCTCGTCGAGGTGTAGTGGGTAATGCGTGCGTCTGGAGGAGTGCCCAGAGACGCGAGATCAATCCCATCTCAGCACTATTAAAAATTTCCCCAGCAATGTTTTCTTTGGGTTTTACTGTTATTGGTTGCATTTCCGGAAGACCTTATGAAGTAGAGGCTGTGGGAGACTGGGAGGCTGTGGGAGACTGTGGGAGACTGCGGGAGACTGCGGTAGGCTGTGGGAGACTGTGGGAGGTGTTGACACCCGTCATCAAGGGGCTGCTGGCTGGGAGGGTGGGGGGGGGGGAGGGACGAGCGGAAACAATAAATAGGTTCAGAAGGAGATGCAGCACGAAACAGGAGGATTGGGACCCCCTCGTGGAAAAGGTCAAGTATCAAGAAAACAAAACCAAAGAAAAGGTCCAGCGCTGTTCATCTAGGCTGGTAGCCGTGGTGGTGGTGGTGGTGGGGAGACGGCTGGCCCAACCATCACAGACTCTATGGAGTATGGAGTGAGAGAAGGAGAAAGAGCCGACATAGAACGTGTGAGGAGAGGAAGGGGGTCATACATTAGAGGAGTCAGAAGGGAAGAAAGTATTGAGCGTCAGGGTTGTGTGAACAAGTGAATCAGAGGAAGCAGCGCCCCCGACCCGCCCCTGGGAGCGCGCGTCAGTGTCCCAGGACAGAAAAGAGCGGGAATTAGGTAGCAGGAACAGTTGGCAAGGCGGGACTCCGGAGCCAGCAAGTACATCTATGTGAGTACACCATCAGTCACGGTCTGTCTCTTCCATCTCTCCCCTTCCATGCTCCCCCCCCCACCCCTCCTCCCACCCCCTCCTCCCCCACAACCCCTCGTCTCACTTCCTGCAAGGCGAGGAAGTGGCGTGGAGGTGTGGCCAGCGGCACACCAACACCTGGCCGGAAAACTTTCAGTTATGTCTCGTATAGAGGCACGAGCAGAAGGGAGAGGGGGAGAGAGAAAGAGAGAGGAGAGAGAGAGAGAGAGAGAGAGAGAGAGAGAGAGAGAGAGAGAGAGAGAGAGAGAGAGAGGAATCATTGTTCTATGAGAGAGAGAGGGAGGGAGGAATCATTGTTATATTGAGAGAGAGAGAGAGAGAGGAATCATTGTTATATTGAGAGAGAGAGGGAGGGAGGAATCATTGTTATATTATTGAGCCGCGCTTAGGGCTCGCAAAACAAAATTTTCTTTTAATTATAAAGTTCACAATCTTTTTTTCTTTCTGGTGCGGCAGGACAAATGGCATCGTGTCTCTCCGTCGTATCTGAAATTGCCTCTCGGACCCGGCATTACTCATCCCACTAATATCTAAATGAACAATTTGTGTGCTCTCTGAGAAGGTTGGCCGGGGTGGAATACCACGTTCCAGGCCACTTTACCTACCTTCTGGTTACCTTGTGATGATTTCGGGGCTTAGCGTCCCCGCGGCCCGGTCCTCGACCAGGCCTCATTGCTGGACTGGTCAACTAGGCTGTTGGACGCGCGCGTCCAACCCCTCAGAGAGAGAGGGGTACGAATCACAGCCTGGTTGATCAGGTATCCTTTTGGAGGTGCTTATCGAGTTCTCTCTTGAACACTGTGAGGGGTCGGGCAGTTATGTGTAGCGGAAGCGTGTTGAACAGTCTCGGGCCTCTGATGTTGATAGAGTTCTCTCTCAGAGTACCTGTTGTACGTCTGCCCTTCAACGGGGGTATTCTGCACATCCTGCCATGCCTTCTGGTCTCATGTGATGTTATTTCTGTGTGCAGGTTTGGGACCAGCCCCTCTACTATTTTCCACGTGTAAATTATTATGTATCTCTCCCGCCTGCGCTCAAGAGAAGTCAGACTTAGGCATTTAAGTTGGTCCCAATAGTTTAGATGTTTTACTGAGTGGATTCTAGCAGTAAAGGATCTCTGCCCGCCAGCACGAGAACCCCAGCAGCTTCAGGTGGCACTTGGATGTGACGCGGGGCACCATTCCTTCCCCCCGTCCCATCCCAAATCCTTATCCTGACCCCTTTCCCAGTGCTATATAATCGTGATGGCTTGGCGCTTTCCACCTGATAGTTTCCTTCCTTCTCCCCCCCCCCTCCCACCCGGCTGCAGTGTTACACACGTTCTCTCATCTAATGCGTCGCCTTTTTAACGAAATCTGAACAATCCGATAGAAATTCGACATATCAGTTAAAATTCTGGCACCTCAAAATCTACGAATTGTGTCCACCTCCAATTTTTTTTTCTGCGGAGTGGCAAGTGGAGATGATGATGATGGTGTTCTTTTAGATTCAGTTACTCGGAACAAAAAGTTGCAGGTAGCACGGGCTATGGTGAGCCCGTAGTGGACTTACCTGGCACAGGAGCGGGGCTGTAACTGGCAAGTGGAGAGAGATGGTGGGGTGGTGCACACTACACAAGGAATCCGCCACGTCGGGTGCAAGGCGTAGAGAGAGAGAGAGACAGAGAGAGACAGAGAGAGACAGAGAGAGAGAGAGAGAGAGAGAGATGGTGTTCCCTCCCTGTCCACAGCCCTGGCGTGGTGGCGTGGAGCTGCTGTCTGGATGCTGTCACTGTTATTCCCGGTAACTGACAGGACGGTGGAAAAGACGAAAGATAAGTAGTGGGGTTATACCCCTTTTTCCAGACCCCCGTGGGAACGTCGCAGTGTTCCTTGTTCCCCCGCGAGGTTGGGGGTGTCTGACGGCTCAGAGCTGTTGGAGCAGTCAGCAGTCTCACAGTGCTCTCACAGTCAGCAGTCCCAACAGTGCTCTCACAGTCAGTAGTCCAACAGGGCGCTATCACAGGCCAGCCTGTTCTTGCGAGCGTTCCCAACATCAAGAAACTGTTGTACTAAAGTGCCCTAACCTAACTAACCAGAGGATCCACGGACAGAAAACGGGACATTTCAATTTCGCGAGGCGCTTACATTTCCCCAGCCTTGGGTCAAGTAGACAACAGTGCGACGTACTATAGAGAAGACTGGTTGCACAGTCAGCAGTCCCAGGGCGCTTCCACAGTCAGATTCAGAGATACGCCAACAGAATAGTCCCAGAACTGAGAGGTATGAGTTAGGAGGAAGGGCTACAGGAGCTAACCCGTCACGTTAGTAAAGGAAGACATCACATAACAAAATTCTCAGAGGAATTGACAAGGTGTATATAGCATGGGTGGAACACGAACAAGGGAGGGGGACACAGGTGGAAACCGAGTGCCCAAATGAGCCACAGGGACGTTAGAAATAAAAAAAATCAGTGTCAGGGCAGTAAACAGATGGAATGCATTAGGCAGTGATGTGGTGGAGGCTGACACCATACACAGTTTCAAATATAGATATGATAGAACCCTATTTCAGGCATCTGTACAACAGTTGATTGACTGTTGAGAGGCGGAACCAAAGAGCCGTAGCTCAACCCCTGCCAGCACAGCTAGGTGAGTACAGTCAGCGCTCCCACAGTCAGCGTTCTCACAGCTGCTAACCAGTTTTTGTTTACATTAATCAGCTGATTAGAGAAAGTGTTGCCATTGAGGTTATTCACGATAATCTGACGAGTAACGTTAAACTTATCCTTTCATGATGTTGCTCATATCAAAGTTATTCGGTCAAAGTAAGCTGAGTCATTCGGTCAAAGTAAGCTGAGCCATTCGGTCAAAGCAAGCTGAGCCATCCAATTAGTGTATACAGTGTAACTCATTAAAGTTGAACAGTAAAACAAAAAATTGCATGTTAGGCTTCAATGCGAAATTCATTGCAAAGCTTTGATTCGAGAAAGTCATCCTCAGCCTGTTCAGTTAATTATGATTTTTATATTGTATATTATTTAATAAAGAGAAAAAAAATATACTTATTATTTTCTATTCGGCAATAAGACATAGTTTTATTAACTATATTTGAGAGAATATATTGAATTGAATTTTCAGCGTCGAGCAACAAAGACTTAGAGGTGAATTCTACAGAACATGTCTAAAATAAAAAAGAATTTATTGAGTTTTGAATGTTAAAGAATAAAGGGAGATGTAATCATAATATTACATTGTTAAATTAACAAGATTGTTAAAGGACATGACAATTTGATTAGGAAAAATAATTTAATATTGCACAACCAAACATGCTTCAATAGCTCTACGATGTTGAGAAAACTATTTTATTAACAAAAAAGTCAAAATACAAATTCATGAATCAAGATTAAGCGTATGGAACAGCTGATCAAGTGAGAATTCATAATGATTCCGTGTATTATCATGTATTACGGTGTATTACAGTGAATATATAAATAGTACAAATATTTAAACTTGTACCACCGGCTTTCCATAATTCAGAAGCCAGCTAGTTTGGATCTAATGGACTGTTACTGCTTCTTGTATATTGATTAGCTTACAGTGCTACTGTATGCAAGTTTGGAGCGAAAGTCAACGATGGCAACACTGTGAACCACGTGGCCTGCAGTGCCACCGCTTTCGGATGTTTATGTAAATCAGCTGACGGATGTAAACAAGAGCTTTATAGTTTTTAGGTCATGATGCTGTGTATCGGCCACGGTAAAGAAGAGGGTGAAGAAGGGGGCGTGGGAGGTCGTCGCAAGAATATCCTGGTGAGGGGGTGGTCCGAAATGCCAGACTCCCGATGTCTCTGCCCCTTTCCAGTTCCCATTCACCACCCTGCGAGTTCTTTTTAGTCTTCCTAAAAGGGTCTTTCACTTTACCCCCCCCCCCCCCCTTTGCTCTGCTGACCTTAATTTTTAAATTTAAATTTTGCCCCGTGGGGCGAGTTTATTGGGCAGCGCCACTCATCTTGTGAGTGGACACACCGCCATAGCAGCATGTACAACACTCCCCAATAGGAAGAAAACCCGCTGGGTTGTTCATCCTGTCACTTGTTCCCAGACACAGCTGGGACTTGCTTAACTGCCTTAATCTAACGAAGCACGTCCCCTGTGGATCCCTTCAGCTTGTTTAGAGCCCCTGCGGAACTTTTCAGCCCATTATTTAGATTGTTGATCCACTCCCTGTGATTACCCTTGTGAGGGTTGTATCAACGTCCTCTGTTCTGTACTTGGGGCACTATTGGTCCCTCCTCAGGCCCACCGGACTCCTGGTGGTGATTCTTCGAGGTAATCTACTTTTATTAGACTTCCCGATAAACACGTCATTCAACTTTATGACCTTTATCGTTCACGTCAGGAAACATTATCACTCAGACTGCAAGCTAAGAGCAGTGATCCTACATTACCTCATTTCAAGCCTGTCCCTAGAAATAGTTATATTATGAGCCTACTATTAGTTTCTATTAAATATAAACTTTATTTCATGCTAAATTACAGTAAACTTAGCTACTAACCGTTACTAACTGCTTCGCCAAAATACGGTCAGAGGGAGCAACAAATAAATAAGATCTATCAATAAGATATATTTACGCAAATTAATGTAAGAATGAAGTCCATACATCATTAGCAACTGTGTTCCAGAGGCTACACAGAGGGTTGACTTAAGAGTGACGATTTATTTTTTAGAGTGAGGTGTCTACGTGTCGAACAGTAGACACTGTTGTGTCGAGATGGACCCGACCAAATGCGAGTCGGTCCATCAGCATTCATTTACTCATAAAAGTGACTCTCCACAGCAAGTTTGAGGCTGTTGACTGCTGGATGCCTCGTGTTGTAGTTGTCACCTTTTCGTTGCCTGCGAAGCTGGCTTAGGTGACAGGCTTCTCTGGAGTTAGTTTAGTGTAGTTCATTTATTATGCACCCGATACCCATCCCGTGGGCGGTAGCGGAAAGGGTTACAGAGGCACATAATGGGCTCAGGGACTGAACCCCATAATTCATTTAGCTAAGCAAGTTACAATCTTGATGAGCTAGTTATGAGAGGATACTGATTGTCATGCCCATAACAGACTGTGCTATCGAGTGCTTGTAGCGTGAGGGGCTTCCATCTGTTGCTTAACACAGGCGGGCCTTGACAAGACATCAGTATACCCGTACCTTTTTTTCTAGTAGTTGGAAACCAGCAATTGGAAAAAAGGTTAGTGGAGCCACCAACTTAATGGTGGTGAGAGAGTGGGGGCTCCACTAACTCAGCAGTGGTGGTGGCAGGCCCCCTTCCCAATCAACCCCCCCCCCTCCCCCCCGAGCGACTCCGAGGCAATAACCTGGGTCACCCATGGTGGATTAACCGCCATATCTCTTGAACCATTAATCACTCGCCGTGTAGGTATTGTGGTGGTGTGGCTACCTGCCGTCACTTGCCTCACACGTGCTGCCCTCCGCACGGTTGGCTGGTTCTAGGGGTGCCAAGTCACTTGCCCCACGACCCTATTACACAAGCAGTTGGCACACACATGCCCCGAGCTACCAGGGAATTGATGAAGAGAAGGTGGGCACCAGGCAGGCACTGACGGAGCCCCTCAGGCCGGAACATGATCTTACACCTACACGGCTTACATGTTCCTTCTCATTACTTTTCAGGGCGAAAGAGAGGGAGACGGGGAGGGAGAGAGAATGAAAATCTTTGTATTATTTATTACCTGTTGACGATTTCGACGATTGTACTCCCGAAGCCTTGTGGTGTAGCCAGCCCTCCTGGATGTCATTGGCCGGTCAGTGAGGCGGTGGGCTCCCGCAGCCCTCTCTAGTTTCTGGGAATTCCCCCAATACTGCATTTGCCTCTGTGATGAGATCGTTTATGAAAGATATTTAGATTTTCGTCTTTGGCTTTTGGTTTTGTATGTTGGCAAAGCTAAATGCGGTTATTCTGCGATCACGTGATGGTCACTCATCACTCGCTATTGGATCATATAGATTTCTATACCCACTCGCAACGGGTGGGTATAAAATGTTGCATAGGCTGTCATTCATTGCCCTGACCTATTACACAATGCATGTGGTAAGTCAGAACTAAACAAAACAAGTAGCCATCATGTGTAGGGGCAGCCTGAGTGGATACCTACCAAGTGAACGTCGCCAGAGTATAGGTCAGGGGGTAACAAATAAATGAGAACTGCCAATAAGATATATTTACACAAATTAGCATAAGAATGAAGTCCATACATCATTAGCAAGCATTGGCCAACTTGGTCTGACAGTAATTTAATGATTCCACAGGTTTTAATATTACCATTAATTTGATGTAAATGTGATAATGCCTTAGGCCCTCTGATGAATGTGATAATGCCTCTGCCCGGACGGACAGACAGACAGACAAAGAGAGCGGGGTTTATCCTGCAGGCACGCACACATATAGAGTCTAACATACACAAAATAAATATACAGTACCATATTTGCCGGCTTATAAAATGCACCAAAGTTAGACAATTTTGCCCAAAGAAAAGTATTGACAGTGATGGTCAAATGGGTTTATGGTGCAAAACACATGAATTTGTGCATGTGAACACAAAATATAATTGGTTACTGGTGGAGCCCCAGCAGCATGCGCCCTGGCCATCGGCAAGTACAGGACATGATGAATACCGTACCTGTGGCAGGTCCGCCAAACACTGAACACTTACCATATCACAACGCCTAGACCTAACTTATTTCATTACAGAGCACCATTGAAAAGAAGGCTGGCTATAACGAACGCCTAGATAGGAATACAATTTTAGAGAATATTGGAACCACTTAAATAGCCTAGCGCTACGAGGCTAGCGTCACCACAAATATATGTAAAATATACACATGGCAGCATGATAACATGATCGTTAATACATTATATTTAACCTACAAGCTAAACAAACAATTATTTATAGGCAATATAATTTCCCTGTCAGGTTTTTATATCATAAAATGTCGATGCAAATTTGAGGTTTCGGAGACCTTGTTGGGCCGTTGATAGCCTTGTGGGCTGGTTAGGCTAGTGAGAGCTTGGCTATCTGAGCGTGGTGGGGTTGAGCTTTAGCTTTGGGGTTCTGCCTCTCAGCCCTCATGTCAACAGGAGGTTGTACAATTCGCTGCCAAAGATGCGTGTGCAGCGACGCAAGTACAGAAATATGCATGATTTCATTTTACATAACAATACTACCTAATGTCCACCAAAACAACGAAGAGCTGATTATGATTTGCAGTAAACCTGTGTTGTAACCTTGTCAAGGTTTATTCTCCCCCTCCCCAGTCTCGAGGGGGTATTGCGGTCAGCCACTTACATCACTCTCCTGTGTAGAATCATCATCTCACACTTGACCAACCTGAAAGAGTTTCTTAATTCAGACAGTGAGATTTATGATATCCTCCCTAATAGGAGGATATCTTCAAACATAAATATCTAGTACATTTAAGGTTGTAATTAAAAGTAATGTCAGACCAGAACTGTATAACAAGGTAACATAAAAAGGGTTAGTGGAGCCACCAACACTATTACTAAGTTAGTGGTGGTGGTGGGGCTCCACTAACTCAGCAGTGGTGGTGGTGGGGCTCCACTAACTCAGCAGCAGTGGTGGTGGTGGGGCTCCACTAACTCAGCAGCAGTGGTGGTGGTGGGGCTCCACTAACTCAGCAGTGGTGGTGGTGGGGCTCCACTAACTCAGCAGTGGTGGTGGTGGGGCTCCACTAACTCAGCAGTGGTGGTGGGGCTCCACTAACTCAGCAGTGGTGGTGGTGGGGCTCCACTAACTCAGCAGTGGTGGTGGTGGGGCTCCACTAACTCAGCAGTGGTGGTGGGGCTCCACTAACTCAGCAGCAGTGGTGGTGGTGGGGCTCCACTAACTCAGCAGTGGTGGTGGTGGGGCTCCACTAACTCAGCAGTGGTGGTGGGGCTCCACTAACTCAGCAGCAGTGGTGGTGGTGGGGCTCCACTAACTCAGCAGTGGTGGTGGTGGGGCTCCACTAACTCAGCAGTGGTGGTGGTGGGGCTCCACTAACTCAGCAGTGGTGGTGGTGGGGCTCCACTAACTCAGCAGCAGTGGTGGTGGTGGGGCTCCACTAACTCAGCAGTGGTGGTGGTGGGGCTCCACTAACTCAGCAGCAGTGGTGGTGGTGGGGCTCCACTAACTCAGCAGCAGTGGTGGTGGTGGGGCTCCACTAACTCAGCAGCAGTGTGGTGGTGGGGCTCCACTAACTCAGCAGTGGTGGTGGTGGGGCTCCACTAACTCAGCAGTGGTGGTGGTGGGGGCTCCACTAACTCAGCAGCAGCAGTGGTGGTGGTGGCTCCACTAACTCAGCAGTGTGGTGGGGCTCCACTAACTCAGCAGCAGTGGTGGTGGTGGGGCTCCACTAACTCAGCAGTGGTGGTGGTGGGGCTCCACTAACTCAGCAGTGGTGGTGGGGCTCCACTAACTCAGCAGCAGTGGTGGTGGTGGGGCTCCACTAACTCAGCAGTGGTGGTGGTGGGGCTCCACTAACTCAGCAGTGGTGGTGGTGGGGCTCCACTAACTCAGCAGTGGTGGTGGTGGGGCTCCACTAACTCAGCAGCAGTGGTGGTGGTGGGGCTCCACTAACTCAGCAGTGGTGGTGGTGGGGCTCCACTAACTCAGCAGCAGTGGTGGTGGTGGGGCTCCACTAACTCAGCAGCAGTGGTGGTGGTGGGGCTCCACTAACTCAGCAGCAGTGGTGGTGGTGGGGCTCCACTAACTCAGCAGCAGTGGTGGTGGTGGGGCTCCACTAACTCAGCAGTGGTGGTGGTGGGCTCCACTAACTCAGCAGTGGTGGTGGTGGTGGGGCTCCACTAACTCAGCAGTGGTGGTGGTGGGGCTCCACTAACTCAGCAGTGGTGGTGGTGGTGGCTCCACTAACTCAGCAGTGGTGGTGGTGGGGGGCTCCACTAACTCAGCAGCAGTGGTGGTGGGGGGCTCCACTAACTCAGCAGTGGTGGTGGTGGTGGGCTCCACTAACTCAGCAGCAGTGGTGGTGGGGGGGCTCCACTAACTCAGCAGTGGTGGTGGTGGGGCTCCACTAACTCAGCAGTGGTGGTGGTGGGGCTCCACTAACTCAGCAGTGGTGGTGGTGGGGCTCCACTAACTCAGCAGTGGTGGTGGTGGGCTCCACTAACTCAGCAGTGGTGGTGGTGGTGGCTCCACTAACTCAGCAGTGGTGGTGGTGGTGTGGCTCCACTAACTCAGCAGTGGTGGTGGTGGGGCTCCACTAACTCAGCAGCAGCAGTGGTGGTGGTGGCTCCACTAACTCAGCAGTGGTGGTGGGGCTCCACTAACTCAGCAGCAGTGGTGGTGGTGGGGCTCCACTAACTCAGCAGCAGTGGTGGTGGTGGGGCTCCACTAACTCAGCAGTGGTGGTGGTGGGGCTCCACTAACTCAGCAGCAGTGGTGGTGGGCTCCACTAACTCAGCAGCAGTGGTGGTGGGGCTCCACTAACTCAGCAGTAGTGGTGGTGGTGGCTCCACTAACTCAGCAGTGGTGGTGGTGGGGCTCCACTAACTCAGCAGTAGTGGTGGTGGGGCTCCACTAACTCAGCAGCAGTGGTGGTGGGGGGGCTCCACTAACTCAGCAGCAGTGGTGGTGGGGGCTCCACTAACTCAGCAGCAGTGGTGGTGGGGCTCCACTAACTCAGCAGCAGTGGTGGTGGGGGCTCCACTAACTCAGCAGCAGCAGTGGTGGGGGCTCCACTAACTCAGCAGCAGTGGTGGTGGGGCTCCACTAACTCAGCAGTGGTGGTGGTGGGGCTCCACTAACTCAGCAGTAGTGGTGGTGGGGCTCCACTAACTCAGCAGTGGTGGTGGGGGGCTCCACTAACTCAGCAGCAGTGGTGGTGGGGCTCCACTAACTCAGCAGTGGTGGGGGGGGGCTCCACTAACTCAGCAGTAGTGGTGGTGGGGCTCCACTAACTCAGCATGGTGGGGGGGCTCCACTAACTCAGCAGCAGTGGTGGTGGGGGCTCCACTAACTCAGCAGTGGTGGTGGTGGGGCTCCACTACTCAGCAGTAGTGGTGGTGGGGCTCCACTAACTCAGCAGTGGTGGTGGGGGGGCTCCACTAACTCAGCAGTGGTGTGGTGGGGCTCCACTAACTCAGCAGTGGTGGGGGGGGGGCTCCACTAACTCAGCAGTGGTGGTGGTGGGGCTCCACTAACTCAGCAGTGGTGGTGGGGGGGCTCCACTAACTCAGCAGTGGTGGTGGTGGGGCTCCACTAACTCAGCAGTGGTGGGGGGCTCCACTAACTCAGCAGTAGTGGTGGGGCTCCACTAACTCAGCAGTGGTGGTGGTGGGGCTCCACTAACTCAGCAGTGGTGGGGGGGCTCCACTAACTCAGCAGCAGTGGTGGTGGTGGTGGGGCTCCACTAACTCAGCAGCAGCAGTGGTGGTGGTGGGGCTCCACTAACTCTGGAACAGAACAGTAAACCAGTACCGCTTCAAGGTTCCGTTATAACCATTGCCAGTGAGAGAATTGTGGCGTGCTTCAGGGAGGGGGGGAGGAGAGATGTGAGGCGGGGGGGGGGCCGGAGTATACATGGAGCCGGGGGGGGGAATGGGGGAGTATACATGGAGGCGGGGGGGAGGGGGAGTATACATGGAGGCGGGATGATTGATGGAGAAAGGAGATGTATCTGGGTATAGAGAGGGAGTGAGATGCCAGTTGAGGGAGACGTGAGAGCTTGCCAGGGGTTGAGTGAGGTTAAAGTGGTGGAACAGTGGAGGAGAAAGTTTTTTGGGAAGGAGGGAGGAGGCTGGGGGGGGGGGTTGGTAGAGAAGGAAGACAGTGCTGGTAAGGAGGGGTGTGTGGGTGGGGGGGGGGGAAGAGGGAGGGAAAGTCCTCACCTGCGCCCTCCTCCCCCACCGGTATGCAAGGTGCGCTGAACGCATGGGAGAATCCCAGCACGTCCAGGAGCTGGGAGACAGGCGTGGACGGACGTCCGCCCGGACAGTGATATGCATAGTTGGACACGCACTCCCACGCTGTGCTACACGCCCACGCTGTACTACACGCCCACGCTGTACTACACGCCCACGCTGTGCTACACGCCCACGCTGTGCTACACGCCCACGCTGTGCTAACGCCCACGCTGTGCTACACGCCCACGCTGTACTACACGCCCACGCTGTCGTAATGATCTGTGCAGACCATAGCTTCTCCCCTTCTCTATTTTCCCCTCCTCTTCGCTTTTCCTCCTCCCCTTTCTCTCCTCTCCCCTTGCCATCGTTCGTCTCCTCCTCCCTTATTTCCCTTCCCCTCCCCTCCCATTTCTCAGTCTGACCCTCCCTGGTTATTCCCCCCCCCCCCCACCCCCGCTGTTCGAAGTTTCCTGCCATTTAACTACTCTAGTCAAGAGATCGCTGGAGTCTGGACAGTCCCTCTCATTTCCTGGCCCTCTCCCAGCCCACTCCTTCCCCACTCTTCTCCCTCTCTACCCTCCACTCTTTCCCCTCTTCCTCCTTCCTATAACCATTGACATACTGGACGAACAGTAAAACTCTGAGCCATAAAACATGTTCTCATATTTCCTCTTAGGGTGGGAGAAGAAGTTTGTTCCCACCAGCTGGTTGAAACGTCATAATTCCAGTTTTCTTGAGAACACCGCCCATGGGCAGATGCCAGGCTTTTCATTGGCCAAGGGCAGGGACTTTTGTTTCATTGGTTAGTGGTGCCAGGGTATTAGGCCTGGGAGCTCAAGTGATTGGGCTGAAGTCTCAAGAGGTGGAGTCCCCCAGGGTAGGACCAGGCACCATTGGCCAACCCTCCAGAACACCTAGCCTTAGTTTGAAGTGGTTGGCTCCTAGCCTGGAGCCAAGCTCGTGAGGGAAACAATAGACCGGACCAGCCGGGCTGTGGTGGGTATGTGGGCCTGCGGGCCGCTCCAAGCAACAGCCTGGTGGACCAAACTCTCACAAGTCAAGCCTGGCCTCGGGCCGGGCTTGGGGAGTAGAAGAACTCCCAGAACCCCATCAACCAGGTATCAACCAGACCTCCCTGGGGTAGTCAAAAGAAATTGTAGTCAGTATGTCTTGGGCAGAACTTGGAGATAGGTCCCTTCAGGGCCTGAGGGCAGCCATCAACATCTGGCCAGATTGCAGTTAAGGTATTGTGCCACTTGAGTATTCATGTATATTCAGTATTTCAGACCATTGTCCTTAAGAGGTTTCATTAGAGTAGGATATGTTCATTTGTTTTAAAATTACGTGGCCTGTTTCAATAAAGTGAACAGTTTGATCTAGTGGTATTTAGTTATTTCCCCCCTTTTGGTTATTAATGCTGTCTTAATCCTTTTTATATGTGGTATTCATGTGCGGTATTGGAAACCCTATAAATTATAATTTATAAATTTTGCCCCGAGGGCGAGTTTATTGGGCAGCGTCACTCATTTTGTGAGTGGACACACCGTCATAGCAGCATGTACAACACTCCCCAATAAAGAAACCCGCTGGGTTGTTCATCCTGTCACTTGTACCCAGACACAGCTGGAAACTGACTGGGAAACACAGCTGGAAACCCTATATTTTCAATAAGTAAATCAACGTTGCTATAATTAATTCCCAGATTTTACCGACGTCCCTATTGCCCTTGAGTTCATGATTATTGATTTCTGTCCTTCCTGGTAATCTAGACACATTCTGGTACACACACAGATCACAATAACGTGATGCATCAAATGAACAAATCCACAAGAGCCGTGACGAGGATTCGAACCTGCATCCAAGAGCATCCCAGACGCTGCCTTAAGTCCGCTGCTAAGGCAGCGTTTGGGATGCTCTTGGACGCAGGTTCGAATCCTCGTCACGGCTATTGTGGATTTGTTCACACATTCAGGTATTTTAGCAAGTAGGTGGTGGCAGTGTACAAATAATGTTATTCTTATTTTTAAATTAATAAACCCTTCATGTGTTGCTCCCCCCTTATTTAATATTTCAGTCTTTATATCAACGGCTAGTTCATGAGGGGTCACAGTGACCTGCAAGCACTGTTAAGTCGGGTATTGAGTGGGAAAAGGGAAGAGTGAGGTAGAGTTATTACACTGTACTACACGCCCACGCTGTACTACACTACACGCCACGCTGTACTACACGCCACGCTGTACTACACGCCCACGCTGTACTACACGCCTACGCTGTACTACACGCCCACGATGTACTACACACCCACGCTGTACTACTCGCCCACGCTGTACTACACGCCCACGCTGTACTACACGCCCACGCTGTACTACACGCCCACGATGTACTACACCCCACGCTGTACTACACGCCTACGCTGTACTACACGCCCACGATGTACTACCCACCCACGCTGTACTACTCGCCCACGCTGTACTACACGCCCACGCTGTACTACACGCCCACGCTGTACTACACGCCACGATGTACTACACGCCCACGCTGTACTACACGCCCCCACGCTGTACTACACGCCCACGCTGTACTACACTCCTACGCTGTACTACACGCCCACGATGTACTACACNCTCTCTACGTGTTTATTCATTACTTTATTATTGCGTTTCGCAGTCTTTCAATCCTTTCTTTGGTATCTTGTGTATCGAGTGTGTGACTGTGGTGTGTGTGGCCTCCACACTCACCTGCGACTGGTAACTCATCTTGTCTCATCCAGTGATTGCTTTATTCTTTACTTCACTCACTGTCATTTACCCAGTTATTCAGCCACCGACTCGCCTACTCACTGATTCTCACTCGCACAGTTATTCAGACACATATTTCCATACTCATGATTTGGTTATATAAGTGATGAGTAAGGATATAGACAACAGGATGGTGGCTTCACAACCTGGTAGACAAAGACACACTATTTCGAACACGAACAAGGGGACACACTATTTCGAACACGAACAAGGGGACACAGTTTTCACCCGAGTGCCCAAATGAGCCACAGAGACATTAGAAATATTGTTGTCAGTGTCAGAGTGGTTAACAAGTGGAATGCAAGGCAGACTCCTTACCCAGTCTCAAATGTAGCCCAATAGACTCGGAAATCTGTACACACCAGCTGATTGACAGTTGAGAGGCGCGAGACCAAAGAGCCGAAGCTCAACTCCCGCAAGCACAACTAAAGACAAGCACGTATGGTGGACAACAGGATGGTGGAAGCCATCGAACGACCGACAGCTGTACAAGACTTTGAAGTGTTCAAGAGTTTCCAGTGGGTCGCTGCAGGTCGAGGGAGGAGTGACCGTGTGAGAGTCCCGTGGAGAGTGCAGCGGGCGGGCTTCGCAAGAAGACGTACCTGGGTTGATTACATCCGAAGGCACAACTAACCCCCCCCCCACCCCCCCCACAGCGACCAACCACCACCCAACAACCATCCCCAACCACCACCAGCAGTCAGACGATCAACTGCATGTACCGAATTATTTGTTAATTCGTTTATATTTCACTGAAGAATCTTTTTATTTCCAGATTTGTTCCGGATATTTATGTAAAAATATTCAAGAGATAAAACGCATTAAGGATAAGTTTGCTTGGCTTAGGACGTTAACAGATCACTAGAGATTTGAGAGCTTAATCTGAAGATTATACCGGAGCCTGACAAGTGTAGGGACCCCCAGCGCTAAGGCTTCGGGGGCCCGCTCTCCCAGACTTATCGCCCTGGGACCCCCTTCCACACTACCCGCCCCCTGGGACGCCCTCCGCAGCTGCCCCTGGAAAACAAAGCAGTCATCAGCGGAGGGGAGGGATGGATCCTACACATCCCAGGACACCACCTGAGGACGAGCGTGACCCTACAGGTGTCCTCGCCACAGGAAGGTCACGCGGCACTGTGGTGGATCGTTGAAGCTAGTTACACAATTGTTAATGTTACATACACATGTACATAAATATATATATATATACAATCACTTCCACAAATATATATGCGTATATCAATAATCTTCTTGTATCACAAGCACATAAGAGGCTCAGAAGTCACAATACAAGGCACTTTATATATATGGTGAGTCACACAGTTATAATCTTGCTCCACACTCACCCAACTGGGCGGCAGCTTTACAGTCATGTGCTCTACACCCACCCAACTGGGCGGCAGCTTTACAGTCATGTGCTCTACACCCACCCAACTGGGCGGCAGCTTTACAGTCATGTGCTCCACACCCACCCAGGTGGGCGGCAGCTTTACAGTCTCGTGCATGCATTGCCGGGAATTATAACGAAGTATCCACAATTTGCTTACCGTAGGGAATTATATTCACGGAGATGTAGTCCACTTCTCGGTGTTCATAGTCTGAGTTTACGTTAGTTCTGAACATATTGTGAACATTAACTGTGTTATTGTGAACATTCTTAACTTTGGCAAGTTATACAATATATTTTCTACTTTTTCTATAAATTACACATTTGCATTATATTACATTTGACAATATTAAAGCATTATTTTGAATGTCTTGAATTTCTTTTGAAACCGAGAGTTAAAGCATTATTTTGAATCAAGATTTATCATGCCTTCAAGTACTCTGAGATGCTTGTGTCGAGTCATTTAAATACTCGCATTAATGAAAGGAATAAAGTGATCTCTTAGGAAGGGATCTCAGACAATGTAACATTGTCTGCGTCTGGGTATTGTGTCGGTGGCTTAACACTGTCTGCATACCCTCCAGGCTGAGCTCGTCCTTCATCGCATATGGCGGCTAAACTTGGTTTAATTAATGCCTTTTGAGAACTTCAACTGTATACAATGTTAGATGACATTAGTAAGGTGGACATTTATGTACGTACAAACTAAAGTTGTAACATTGAAGTATAATATGATGGTTATCTTGAGGTTGTCGGTTATCTTGATGTTGTCTTGAGATGATTTCGGGGCTTGGCGTCGCCCCGGCCCGGTCCTCGACCAGGGCTCCTTTTTGTTACACACCCCCAGGATGCAGTCCGTAGCAGCTGTCTAACTCCCAGGTACCTATTTACTGCTAGGTGAACAGGAGCATCAGAGTGAAAGAAACTTTGCCCATTTTGTTTCCGCTTCCGCCAGGAATCGAACCCGGAAACTTAGGACTACGAATCCCGAGCGCTGGCCACTCTGCCGTCAGGCCGCACTGATGGATTTAGTTACTGGAGAGGACGTATTCCGTCCACGATACTTAACTTTAAGTTATTAAGAACTTAAGTCTGTTTAAGCTTCAAATTATTAAGTACGCTCTTAATTAGCTTAAGTGTATTACGTTCGTTCTACTGACTTTAAAATTACTAGTTGCACTACTTGGTAGAGCGGTAGAGCGACGGTCTCGCTTCATGCAGGTCGGCGTTCAATCCCCGACCGTCCAAGTGGTTGGGGCACCATTCCTTCCCCCCGTCCCATCCCAAATCCTTATCCTGACCCCCTTCCCAGTTCGTTAAAGTCGTAATGGCTTGGCGCTTTCCCCCTGATAATTAAATTAATTACTTGGTTTCCGGTTTTTGTTGCTATTATTCCCAGGTATTTTTTGTATATACTTCCACTAGCCTGACGCAGCCATGTTAGCCTGCTACAAGGACGAAGCTATGCTCGATCAGGCTATCCCCGCCTCTGAGTGTAAGACAATATTGGGTAAAACATACAGGTCTGATACAAGAGAAATTAGTGTAGAAAATATCTGTGATTTGTTCAGATCCGAAATCTATGTACTGTATATGGGCAGCCCAAATCGTCGACCAGACTGTGCGGCACAGTGGTTGCCAGGATCAGGCTGGGTTACCGTTACCTGTGGCAGGTGGCTACAGGTGACGGATCTCTCAATCCTGAGCACTCCAGGTGCAAACTCTGTGAGCAGGAACTGCGGCATGATCTCCCACACTACATCACTGAATGCCCAGTTATCAGACCATTCAGACCCATTGGCATGAAGTACCTGGAGCTTTGTAATGACTTTATTAACTCGTGTTCCTAACTTCATAATGCATCCAAAGTTAGCCAGTGCAGACTAATGGTCACTTGTCCTTGTAAGAACTAACCATCCTGTGTGACGGGGATTTCTTAGCATTTCATAACTAGCTCTTGACATACACTACCCGTCATATAGTCTGGCGCAGCTGCTTAAATGCACATGTACCAAAGAATATTAAAAAAAAGTAGCTTCATTTATGTTCATTACTGTTCAAACTCTAGATATGTCTACAACATGGCACTATTTACATGGGTGCCGCTCCAAGCATCAACCTGTTGCACCAAGTTATCACAACTCGAGCTTGGCCCTAGGCCGGGCTCGGGGAGTAGACAAACTCTCGAAATCCTCTCCAGGTATGCTCTAGGTACTCATAACTAATTATTGTTGATAATTTAAAATTATTATGGAGACGGAATAGCGACAACTTGAGGCAGGTAATAGGCTAGAGCGTCTTGGAGAGGGGAAAATGTAGACCACACCTGAAGATACTGTGTCAGGGAGGATGTGTTAGTTAGTAGTTAGTCCATCCCCAGACTACTGCTTCAGCTGGCTGTAGCTTGACTAGCCAATTTCAACTATAGTCCCCGGGGATGTAAATTTGGCGTGTTTGTCATAGGTCGACTAACTTATTCAACTATTCTCATACTATTTACGAACGTGCTCAAAACTCATAGCAAAGATGCCAAATTTACCTCCCAACTGTAAATTTGTAAATCCCGACTGTAAATACATCCCGGGATGTAAATTTGGCATGTTTACTATGAGTTTTGTGAACATTCGTAAATAGTTTCTTTTAAATAGTGTCCAGCAAGAGAGGAGCTAGTACGGTATAGTGGATTCCTTGTGTTTCACCCTCTTATGTCAAGGTATTACGTGCATTAATCATGTCCGACGACCTAACGTTTAAGGAGCATAACCAAGCAAATATTGCGTCAGCCAGAAAAATGATAGGATGGATTACGAGAACTTTCAAATCCAGGGATCCCAGCACAATGGTTGTAATCTTCAAGTCACTTGTGTTGTCCCGTCTCCAGTACTGCTCAGTACTCACTTCGCCCTTCACAGCAGGAGAGATTGCTGAAATAAAGGGAATACTATACAGAGAACATATACGGCACGCATAGACGCGATAAAGCACCTAAATTATTGGGATCGTCTCAAAGCTCTCCAAATGTACTCACTAGAAAGAAGATGAGAGAGATATCAAATAATATACACATGGAAGATACTGGAGGGACAGGTCCCATATCTACACAGTAAAATAACAACGTACTGGAGTGAACGATATGGAAGAAAATGCTAAACAGAACCAGTGAAGAGCAGAGGTGCCATAGGCACAATCAGAGAACACTGTATAAACATCAGAGGTCCACGGTTGTTCTACGTCCTACCAGCGAGCATAAGAAATATTGCCGGAACAACCGTGGACATCTTCAAGAGGAAAGTAGACTGTTTTCTAAAAGAAGTTCCGGACCAACCGGGCTGTGGTGGGTATGTGGGCCTGCGGGCCGCTCTAAGCAACAGCCTGGTCTCACAAGTCAAGCCTGGTCTCGGGCCGGGCTTGGGGAGTAGAAGAACTCCCAGAACCCATCAACCAGATATCAACCAGGTACCAGGCATGTTTTAAGAGAGATGAGTAAGAATGGTGTGTCTTGAGCGCTCATCTGTGAACATGTCAGCGGAAAAAAAAAGATTGTATCATCAGGCATATTAGTGTGATGATCCAATTTATCTCTCGTGTAATGAAAATTGTATTAAGCAGTAAGATTATAATCGTTTAATGGTGACAAATAAATTTGATTTCCACCTGCTCCACTGCCACATACGAAGTGACGAACGTCTGGTTCTTTGTTAAACAACCTGTGTGTGTATATGGGTCGGCCACCCGTTAGTTGGAGCACGTTGATGACAACAGCCTAACTCGATATTGATGTCATTCATGTAAATGAAGAGTGGAACCGGTCCTCAGACTGACCCTTGTGGCACGCCACTTGCTAATTCACCCATTCTGATGCATTTCCATTAGGGACTTCCCGCGGTTCTGCGTCTTGGTACTAAATTTTCCCGCCATCTTGGTCCACACCCGTCGAGTGTTTCTACCTTTACCTCTGAAACAGGTCTCTGGTGGAGTAGGGTCTAAGACCTGAGAAAAGTATATACGCTTCTACGTCATCACTGTTCTATAAACACGCCCCATCCATCCCAACTAATGACGATAAGAGATGGTGTATTTGGTATATGGTGTGACGTCATAGTGTTCATGCCGGTACAGGTTTTAGACCGCTCTCCATGTTGACCACGTGCTCTCCATGTTAATCAAAGTTCTGTTAACATAATATCAACAGCTTACACCATAGGACCAATCTCATTAACTTGCTTCGCCAAACACGTGGGTAGTAATTTAAATAATACACAAGCTGTCACCAGGGTAGTAGGCATCCATCAGTCTCAGGAGACATGGAGTTGCGCTCTGGTTATCGGTCTAGAGTGGCCTCTCCAGGGCGCAAAGCCAGGGTAGGTTGATATGGAGGAGAAGCTGTCACCCATGCAGCAGGTCCCCCCTCCCTCTTTCCACGGCGCCGAAAGTCTCCAATGGAAAGGCAAACGCCAATAAGATTGGTTCCAGCAAGTTGGTAAAAGAAAGGCACATTGACACCAGGATACCACCACTGTAATTACCTAAGTGTAGTTACAGGATATGAGAGCTACGCTCGTGGTGTCCCGTCTTCCCCGCACACACTGCCCAACCCGTCCTCCTAATAGAACGTCGCATTTTGACGTATGCTTTACCTAGGGCCACAAATCGTCGTACTAGAAAATGGCAGCGGCTCGTGAAATTGACATACTGTCCCGTTTTCTGTTTTGGGTCCTCTAGTAGGTTAGGAGAGGGCACTTTAGTATTACAGTTTCTCGACGTTTGGGAACCCTTAGGAGGACGGACTGCTTTATCATATAATGCTTTGAAACTATTGACGGGTTTGGCCTCCACCACCTACTCGGTTAACTTGTTCCAACCGTCTACCACTCTGTTGGCAAAACAACTTTCTAACATTTGTTCGGTACCTTTGTTTTCCCCCTAGCTTGAATCAATGACATCTTGCTCTTGAGATTGCGGTGTCAGAAATCCCTCTTTGTCAATTTGGTCGATTCCTGTTATTGTTTTGTATGTGCTGATCATATCGTCTCTCTTTCTTCAGTCCTAGTTTTGAGAAAAAGGCGTTTTGTAACGCCTTTAGGCTCTCGTCATAATAGTTTTTCAATTCTGGAAACCATTTTTTTAGCGTGCCTTTGTACCTTTTCCAGTTTAATAATGAGCTTCTTGAGATATGGGCACCATACAACTGCTGCATATTCCAGTTTCGGTCTCCCAAGTCATGAAGAGTTTTAGTATGTCACCATCCATGTAATTGAAGGCGATTCTGAAGTTTGAAAAAACGCAGCATATGCTCCTCGCACAATGTTCTTTGTGATTTCGTCTGATGACAGTCTGCTATCAAGAACTGTGTTTGGGGGGAGAGGAGTGTACATGCCACAGTTTACTTCTAGACCCCGCCCACCCCTCTTGCACCATCACCTCCCCCCCCCCTCCCCTTGACTTGCGTGCCTTGCCTGCGGATCACTCAATATTACCCTACCAGACACTGCTAGGCTGCGGGCGGAACCTGTCCAGTGAGGGAGGGGGAGTGTTGAATGGAAGGGAGGGGCAGCGAGAGGGAGACTGGCTCCCCCCCCCCATCGCCTTATCTCCCCCCCCCCCTCCCACATACAAAAGCGGGTATAGCCTCTTACACTGTACACACACGACCAGTAACCACCATTCACAAGCAGACGAGTACAGGACAGGCAGCTGGTGGTAACAGTCTCGCACTCGTGGAGTCTCTCTCTCTGCCTCTCCAAACGTACACGTGTGTGTACTCACCTAGTTGTGCTTACGGGGGTTGAGATTTGGCTCTTTGGTCCCGCCTCTCAACCATCAGTCAACTGGTGTACAGTTTCTTCAGCCTACTGGGCTCTATCAAATTTACATTTGAAACTGTGTATGGAGTCAGCCTCCACCACATCACTGCTTAATACATTCCATTTGTTAACTACTCTGACACTGAAAAAATTCTTTCTGATGAGTCTGTAGCTCATCTGGGTACTAAGTTTCCACATGTGTCCCCTTGTTCGTGTTCCATCCGTGCTAAAGTGTTTGTCTTCGTCCAGCCTGTCAATTCCCCTGAGAATTTTGTAGGTGGTTATCATGTCTATCCTTACTCTTTTTCGAACTTTGTCTTGTGTTTAACTATGTATGGACACCAGGCTGTAGCTGCATACTCCAGGATTGGTCTGACATAAGTGGTATACAAGGTCCTGAATGATTCGTTACACAAGTTTCTAAAGGCAGTTCTTATGTTGGCCCTCGCCTAATAACATTACTTTACACTTTTCTGAGTTGAACTTTAGTAGCCACTTTCTAGACCATTCCTCCAGTTTGTCCAGGTCATCCTGCAGTCACTGTCTATCCTCATCTGTCGATTTTTCTCATAATTTTTGCATCATCAGCAAACATTGAGATGAATGAGTCTATCTATACCCTCTGGAAGATCGTTTACACATATTAGAAACAGGATGGATCCAAGTTTAGAGCCCTGTGGGACTCCGCTGTTGACATCTAGCTACTCTGATGTCTTCCCCCCCCCCCTCCTCACAGTTACTCGCTGTTTCCTGTTGCTTAGATACTCCCTTATCCACTGGAGCACCTTACCTTTTACTCCTGCCTGTTGCTCCAACTTTCGTAACAGCCTTTTATGGGGCACTGTGTCAAAGGCTTTCTGGCAGTCCAAGAAAATGCAGTCTCCCCACCCTTCACTTTCTTGCCTAATTTTGGTTGCTTGGTCATAGAATTCTATTAAACCATGTGAGGGACGATTTACCATCTCTGAACCCATGCTGGTGGTGTGTTACAAAGTTATTTCCCTCCAGATGCTCTACGAGTCATTTCCTCACGATCCTCTCCATCACCTTGAATGGTATACAAGTTAGGTGTGTGTGTGTGTGTGTACTCACCTAGTTGTGCTTGCGGGGGTTGAGCTCTGGCTCTTTGGTCCCGCCTCTCAACCGTCAATCAATAGGTGTACAGTTTCCTGAGCCTAATGGGCTCTATCATATCTACACTTGAAACTGTGTATGGAGTCAGCCTCCACCACATCGCTTCCTAATGCATTCCATTTGTCAACCACTCTGACACTAAAAAAGTTCTTTCTAATATCTCTGTGGCTCATTTGGGCACTCAGTTTCCACCTGTGTCCCCTAGTGCGTGTGCCCCTTGTGTTAAACAGCCTGTCTTTATCAACCCTGTCGATTCCCCTGAGAATCTTGAATGTGGTGATCATGTCCCCCTAACTCTTCTGTCTTCCAACGAAGTGAGGTTTAATTCCTGCAGTCGCTCCTCGTAGCTCATACCTCTCAGCTCGGGTACTAGTCTGGTGGCAAACCTTTGAACCTTTTCCAGTTTAGTCTTATGCTTGACTAGATAGGGACTCCATGCTGGAGCCGCATACTCCAGGATTGGTCTGACATATGTGGTATATAATGTTCTGAAAGATTCCTTACACAAGTTTCTAAAGGCCGTTCTTATGTTAGCCAACCTGGCATATGCTGCTGATGTTATCCTCTTGATATGAGCTTCAGGGGACAGGTCTGGCGTGATATCAACCCCCAGGTCTTTCTCTCTCTCTGACTCTTGAAGTATTTCATCTCCCAAATGATACCTTGTATCTGGTCTCCTGCTTCCTACCCCTATCTTCATTACATTACATTTGCTTGGGTTAAACTCTAACAGCCATTTGTTCGACCATTCCTGCAGCTTGTCCAGGTCTTCTTGAAGTCTCAAGCTGTCCTCCTCTGTCTTAATCCTTCTCATAATTTTGGCGTCGTCAGCAAACATTGAGAGGAATGAGTCTATACCCTCTGGGAGATCATTTACGTATATCAGAAACAGGATAGGTCCAAGTACAGAGCCCTGTGGGACTCCACTGGTGACTTCACGCCAGTCTGAGGTCTCACCCCTCACTGTAACTCTCTGCTTCCTATTGCTTAGGTACTCCCTTATCCACTGGAGCGCCCTACCTGTTACTCCTGCCTGTTTCTCCAGCTTATGCATCAACCTTTTATGGGGTACTGTGTCAAAGGCTTTCCGACAGTCCAAAAAATGCAGTCCGCCCACCCTTCTCTTTCTTGCTTAATTCTTGTCACCTGATCGTAGAATTCTATCAAGCCTGTAAGGCAAGATTTACCCTCCCTGAACCCATGTTGATGGGTTGTCACGAAGTCTCTTCTCTCCAGATGTGTTACTAGGTTTTTTCTCACAATCTTCTCCATCACCTTGCATGGTATACAAGTTAAGGACACTGGGCTGTAGTTCAGTGCTATTTGTGTGTGTGTGTGTGTGTGTGTGGTGTGTGTGTGTGTGTGTGTGTGTGTGTGTGTGTGTGTGTGTGTGTATTCACCTAGTTGTGTTTGCGGGGGTTGAGCTTTGCTCTTTCGGCCCGCCTCTCAACTGTCAATCAACTGTTTACTAACTACTTTATTTCCACATCACACACACACAAACACCAGGAAGCAGCCCGTGACAGCTGACTAACTCCCAGGTACCTATTTACTGCTAGGTAACAGGGGCATTCAGGTGAACGACACTTTGCCCATTTGTTTCTGCCTGGTGCGGGAATCGAACCTGCGCCACAGAATTACGAGCCCTGCGCGCACAACAACCTGTTCTCTTGAAAAGAACGTCGCTTTTGGCCGTTTGCCCGTATGGCCGAATTTGGACGTAATTTGAAAATGAAAAAAAATGAAAATAAATTGGGATTTTTTTTCAACAACAGTAAGTTAAGGGTCCTCTGATAGGTTAGGTGGGCAGGAAATTCTCATAAAGTTTCAAAACTGTATGAAAAACGTTAATGAAACGTTTCCTCTTTTAAGCTTGCCGAGTAAGCCGGACGACTCAAACAGAAAACGAAACAGTACGTCACTTTTGTGAGTCGATTTCATTTCAAATTACGTCCAAATTTAGCCATAGCGCGCATACGAGCCAAAAGTGACGTTATTTTTAAGAGGACGGGTTGCTGGTCCCCTGTGTGTGTGTGTGTGTGTGTGTGTGTGTGTGTTTTTACTATTTCTATTTACTATTTGTGTCTGCAGAATCGAGCTATTAGCTCTTGGAGCCCGCCTTTCTAACCAATATATTTTCCTCTATGTCTACTACATATATTTCTCTCTAACCACGCACGCACACACGTAAATCCCCAGGAAGCAGCCCGTAGTAACTGTCTAACTCCCAGGTGAACAGGACCATCAGGGAACGCCTATTTGTTTCTGCCTCGGCCGGGAATCGAACCCGGCCCCTTAGGACTACGACCCCCGAGCGCTATCCACTCAGCCGCGAGGCCCCTGTGTGTACTCACCTAGTTGTGCATTTGGGGTTGAACTCTGGGTCTTTTGTTTGCTCTCAACTGTCAACCAGCTGATGTGCAACCAGTTGTATATATATATATATATATATATATATATATATATATATATATATATATATATATATATATATATATATATATATATTATTCATATGAATGCGCAGCATACGACCCACACAACCTAGTGTTGCAAGATGATTAATATTGTCCGGGAGCAAGTCGAGTCTCCAGCCTCGGATAATCATCTCATTTATGTCCCGGCGACGCATATAAAAATACTATTGTTTTTCTAGTCTCTTACGCGATTATGAACATGAAAAAATTATATATATATATATATATATATATATATATATATATATATATATATATATATATATATGTATATATATATAGATATATATGTATATATATAGATATATATATATATAATTTATATATATATAAAAATATATATAAATATAAAATTACTAAGTCGCCCAACAACACAGACCATCCTCCGAATAGACAGTACATTTTAATACTAAATGTAATAAGTACAATCCTGACTACAGGCTTAGTACATAAATACACTTAATTAATCGCCATAATCGCACCAAATATTGTGAATATTACAGTTTACTTGAAAAGCTGAATATAAAACCACGACCTAACCCAACCTTCTTAGTGTATGTGGATAAGTATTTTATTGCTTCTTAATTACAGTTAGTACTTAACCTATAGCTATATTGATATTACAGTTTCATAAAATTAATAAAACAAAACTAAAATCTTTCAATAAATTATAAGTAACTCAGGATATGTATTTTCAATTTTTTTATAAAATCTCCATTGTTTAATAAAACTGAAAAAGAAATACTTTATATTTAAAACTTGTGTATATAGAATTAAACGTGAAATCTTCATCCTAAAATTTTGAGTGGCAATCGAAAATGAGGAGAATATATGGGGAGATAAATGTAGCAGCACCATAAGTGTAATTATGTACTGTGCCCGACAGTCAGGAAATGTACTTATTACATTTAGTATTAAAACGTACTGTCTATTCGGAGGATGGGTTGAACAACCTAGTGGGGAGCCTAGCTCAACAATCCTGGGATAATCCCAGCACAACACAAACTCCAGCTTCTCAAACTATTTGTATTCAGCTGTTATCCTTCTGAATTTAATAGGTAGCATGGAGCATAAAAAATAAATAAAGAGTGATCAAAAAGTCTTGTGTGATCAGACTTTTAAAAGAGCCTAACACACGCTAAGAATTGTTAAGACTTTCTGAGGGGAGTCGCAGTAGTGCTGCGACTGTCAGCCTTTCAGTAGGATAAGACTGATTTGATCTTACTGCATTACCTATTAGTATGTAGGGAATACGATGCTGAAGACTAATAGGTTAAAATTCCTAGTCATTGGATGGTAAAGGAGGGAGTCAGTGGCAGGCAGCTTGGTGATATATTCTGCCATCTTCAAGACCAACACAAAACCTCCAGCAGACTGCCTCAGTCATCACTGGAGCGTTGGAGATGAGGAGGCTGCAGGGGCCTATTGCCCCAGGCGACACTTGCTTCTTTGTTTGTATATTATGTGTGTATAAACACACACACACACACACACACACACACACACACACACACACACACACACACACACACACACACACACTAACATGGAAAGTAATAACAAGAGCCAGATGACATCTCTGGACATTTATGACAGTATAAGTGGTTACTCACCAGATGCGTCTTATATACCGGTGTACCGGGGCCGCTGTACTGGAGGCCCTGTACCGGTATGCTAGAGTGCCGGTACTAGTAGTAATTCTGTAAATTCTACAAGTGACGAATTCATGCCTTTTTTATTTCGCGTCATGCGCTTGCAGTTAATTCCCATTCCTTCATGTCCTTATCAAGGGGAAGGCGCCAAGCTATTACGACTGTATAGCACTTGGAAGGGGGGTCAGGATAAGGATTTGGGATGGGACGGGGGAAAAGAATGTGAAAAATGCTACGATTGTGATAACGCGATGCACTAGGCTGTGGCATGCAGTCGTGTAGCCCTGGCGGCTACGCCGATCCACACGCACTTCCTTGCAAAAGTTTTGCTTTTTTTTTGGCTTGGCGCTTTCTCCTGACAGTTCCCCTTCCCTGCTTGTAAATGTTTTACGCGCTGGAGATGTTACAAACAAGAGGTAGCTTATATATATTGGCCTACGGGCCGCTGCAAGCAATAGCATGTCGGGGATCTGGGAGTGTGTGTGTGGTGGGTGTGTGTGTGTGTGTGTGTGTGTGTGTGGGTGTGTGTGTGTGTGTGTGTGTGTGTGTGTGTGTGTGTGTGTGTGTGAGAGAGAGAGAGGTTCGTCACATGTATTTCAGCATATATGGATGTCAACAGATGAATAAATGTGTAATATTCACATATACACTCTCGGATGATTGTGTGCATGTTTTGGCGTTCTTTTTGGAGTTCTTCATTTGAATAATATTTGTTTTTGGAAGGGTGGATATCTGGTCAGTATTTCATATTGGAATTGTGTATGGTGGGGTTTCCATCGAGTAGATCCAAGCTCCTGGGCCAGCAGCTGTGGTGGTACAGCTGGTGCCACTACAGCTGGTGTCTCTCTTGGAGTAGTATTTCAAACTTTGGGTCTTCTAATATTTCGATGGTGTTCCACACCTTGGTGGCTTGCTATTGTAGTCTGATGTTCAGTGGTTGTAATGTTGGTGAGTTCTCACTCATTACCACCTTCCCCTACCCATCACCGCCTCCCCCACCATCACCACCTCCACCCACCCATCACCACCGGGCAATAGCTCAGCAGCAACATACGTTTGTTTTGTCGCCATTGTCTTTTCCTTAAAAAGACGCCAGAGCTTAATTGCGTCTTACTGCTCCAGAGTTGGTCTGAATGGTCAGTCTTTATAATTACAGCTTCCATTTATGTTGGGAAGATGATGGGATCCGCTTCCCTCCCATGTCATCCGTCCTCTCCCATGTCATCCGTCCTCTCCCATGTGTTTACGCAATTTTTTTTTTTTATCTTTATTTAAGAAATACAAGTATAAATTAAATTATATAAAGGTTTACAAGACAATTATACATTGCAATTCGTAGTGAACAAGTTTTCCAATAGTACAGAATATGATCTTTAAAAACCCCTGAATGTTATACTTATTTTCCGTTAAACGATTTACAAAATTTGGAGAATAAATTTACATTAAAATACAGGGGAGATTATTACATTTACATATATTTTATATAATTCTCAGTAAACAAATTTTCCATATCATCACCGAGCATGAGCCTTAAACCCCAAATGTTATACTTGATCCTGCCTCGCAAGAACTTCAATATTTTGTCTACTGAGTAACCTTCCTGCCTTCCTATCCAAACACAAAAAATGTAATCAGAAAGTAACATAATTATTGTATTCTTAATTTTCTTGCATTTTATGTCAATATGAAACATTAAAAACCTCATTAACTCCACTCTAATACTTGGTCCACATAAAACTTTAAGAGTGTCTCGAATCCAGTTTACAAGAACAACTTTCTGCTTACAGAAATAAAATATATGCATATTATTTCAATTTCAGTACATTGGTCACACCTATTGTTGTCTTTAATGCCCAACATCAACAACCTATCATTAGTAGGGAGGGTCTCCGCATCAGTAAAAAAATAAAGCTCCCTAAAATTGACGTTTTTCTTTTCACTGGCCTCAACTGATTAGGCTTGTGGCGGGTTTAAGTTAAAGAATTGTAATTTTTTTTACGAAGTGGCAGCAAGGGTTGGTGGTGTAGTGTAGCCACAGCCTCGTGGTGGAGGTGTCCACACGAGGCCACAACACGCCTCTGTAGCCAGCCTCTTCAATCCAGCTAGAATTGTGACGATTTGTATCAACTTGTTGCGAACACATCATCTAATCTGATCTCTATTCTAATTACACCAGTCCGCTGTTGGTGGTTAATTTCACATTTAAAAGTTTACAAATTGCCCCCAATTAAAATAATGAGTATTTTAATTGGTGTATTTGTATACTGTGAAGTGTGGCGGTCTGGAGCTGCAAGCTAAGTTGTTCCCTGTACTGTGTAGGAGTTGAAGCACCAGCCTCACTTGTCACACGGACGGTTCGTTACGTCATCTTAATGTCACTACACATTGACAGCTTCAAGGGGTCTCAAGGGGAAGGTGTACGACATGATTGGAGCCGCCATATTGGATTGGTTCAGTATTCAGACCGTAGCAGCTCTCTGGATGGTTATTGTGCTCTGGAAGTGATTTATCAAATTTTGGGACTAAATGTGCCAGTGTGTAAGGATTTGTAAGAAATATGATGTAATTTAAGTACAGTATATATTTGTATTATTATTTTGTAATGTCAAGATGATAATTAAAGTTACATGTGTTCTTGTTATCATTTCGTCTTTTTCTTTGTCCTCATTTTTGTAGATTGGCACCACAATATAATATATATATATATATATATATATATATATATATATATATATATATATATATATATATATATATATTATATATATATATATAATATATATATTATATATGTGTGTGTGTGTGTATCACGAAATTAAACACGTGATTTAAAATGTGACAATGTCAGACCACGGAGGAAAAATGAAACAGGAATTTCCTTAAGTACTTTCGTATATTAATACATCTTCTTAAGGAGTGATGTATTAATAAGAAGATGTATTAAGAAGATCCTTAAGAAGATGTATTAATATACGAAAGAACTTAAGGAAATTCCTGTTTCATTTTTCCTCCGTGGTCTGACATTGTCATATATATATACACATATATATATATATATATATATATATATATATATATATATATATATATATATATATATATATATATATATATATATATATATATATAAGGAGTGTCATAGGCCAGTTCGGGTTGGTCCAAGTGCCACACTTTAAGAAATAACGGCATCTACAGCCCCCCCCCACCCTGCAATTTATATGAAATCAAATTTAAGTTCCATTGATCGGAATTAACCTAACTGTGCATGGTTTACTCATGTGACCCAGAGATGTGCGTGGGGTTATGTGGGGTTCCAGCTCCCGGGCCTTGGCTTTAGCGAAGATCGTTTTGAACTATTAACTATATTTAAATTTTTGTCCATAATACTTCACTCACTTATGTTCGAACCTCTCACAATACTCCGCCCAGATCCTGTTGGCTTCATATATTATCGTTCAGTCGTCTTTGAATGCCAGCTTGGCTTTTCTATTTACTTTGATCCTCTCCGTGATAAATCGGTTGTCTTTGGTTCCCGAAAAAGGGAACAAAGACGACCGGTTCAGCAACACGGTGGAGTTCTTCACATGTTGCTTATTCCATAATTATCCTCCTTTTTATTGGCTTATCATCAATTATTCGTGTAACTTTGTACTGCATTATCTAACACAGTGCACCGTTACAAACCCAATAAGATTTCAAATTAGAATCAACAGAGCAGAAGTTGTTAAACACATGGGGGATACAATCTTACTGAAGCGAACATAAGAGTCATAAATACTCATACTCCACCTAAGTAAAACAGAAACAAGTAACTCTTAGTGGACCAGCCAGAGGCTTAGGGCTCGCGCATCCCTGAAAAAATATATTCTTGTCAGGTGATCCACCACCTCTGACGGACAATCCCCTGGTCGTGCAGCTGCTTGAAGGTGACGTACAGCTGCTTGAAGGTGACGTACAGGTGCTTGAAGGTGACGTACAGGTGCTTGAAGGTGACGTACAGGTACTTGAAGGTGACGTACAGGTACTCGCTTCAGCAGTACATATACTAAAAATAATAAAAAAAACACTAATCAAGTGTTGCTTCAGCGCCCGCGTAGGAACCAGAGGGACTGGTTCCAAATCTAAACACAGAAATACCACCACATGAAACCAGTAGGCATGGCAGGATGTGCAGAATACCCCGTAGGAAAGGAGCAGTGCAATAAAGGTGCTGAGGGAGAACCCTATCAACATCAGGGCCCAAGACTGTTCAACTCTCTCCCGCTACACATAACTGGCCGGCCTCTCACAGTGTTCAAGAGAGAACTCGACAAAAGCCTGAACACCTGATCATCCAGGCTGTGATTCATATGTTATGGCTGCGAGCAGCCGCATCCAACAGCCTGGTTGACCAGGCCTCCCGGTTGCTCGTCAGGTCAACGGGGCCGTTAATCTCCGGAAGCTTAGACAAGGTAGACACAAGGTATGCAGAGCGTGGAGGAGGAGTTAGACAGCCCAGGTGGGTGAGGGCTGGGAGGGACGTCAGCTTCACCTGTCGTACAGGTGAGCACATTACCATTCACTATGGGCGCGGTCTGGACGGCTCCACAATGTATTGGTGCACTTGTCTGCTTTCATGTTAACAGGTGTCGTTGGGTTGAGTGATGATTAGCATTCAAAATAAGACCACAAAAAAACTGTGATGCTAACGTGGGTTAATTTGGCGTGTTTATTTACTATTTGTGCCTGCAGGATCAGGCTGTTAGCTCTTGGACCCTGCCTTCCTAACCGTCTGTTGTCTAATGTACCGACACACACTCATCCCCAAGGATGAAGCCCGTGGCAGCTGTCTAACTCCCAGGTATCTATTTACTGCTAGGTAAACAGAGGCATCACGTGAAAGAAACTGTCCATTTATTTCTGCCTCGACCGGAAATCGATCCCGGGCCTTTAAGACTACGACCTAGCCCAGTAGGCTAGATTGCTGAGCCTACTGGGCTCTTATCATATCTACACTTGAAGCTGTGTATGGAGTCAGCCTCCACCACATTACTTCCTAATGCATTCCATTTGTTTACTACTCTGACACTGAAAAAAGTGTGTGTGCGTGTGTGTGTGTGTGTGTGGTGTGTGTGTGTGTGTGTGTGCGTGTGTGTGTGTGTGTGTGTGTGTGTGTGTGTGTGTGTGTGTGTGTTGTGTGTGTGTGTGTGTGTGTGTGTGTGTGTGTGTGTGTGTGACACCAAGATTAAATTAAATGGTTCTTACGCCCATGTTGGGTCACTGTGTTCTATTGTATTTATTCTTTCACTGTTATTTTTGTAATATTTTTCTACTGACTCAATATTAAAACTTTTGATCTTTTCGACAGCTACGAGTCGTCGCTGGTGTCCGTGATGGTGGGCGTGCCTGGGGGCGTGGCTGGCGGAGGCGTGGGCGCGGGAGTGCCCGGTGGGGTAGGTGGAGTGGGCGTGGCCGGTGTGGGCGTGGCCGGAGTGGGCGTGGCCGGTGATGTTATCGGTGGAGGCGAGGGAGAAGACCTGCGTCGCGCGGCTGCCCACGGCAACACCAAGAAGCTGCTGCAGCTCCTCGAAGAGGGCGCACCTGTCAACGTCAGTGATGAGGTGGGTCCTTCAATCCCCTCATGCACGTCTCTTGCACCCCTCGTGGACCTACCCCCCCCCCCCTCTCCCTCTCCTCTCTCTCTCTCTCTCTCTCTCTCTCTCTCTCTCCTGCAGTAGTGGGTGGTAGACGTAGCAGTAGTGGTGGTAGACGTAGCAGTAGTGGTGGTAGACGTAGTAGTAGTGATGGTAGACGTAGCAGTAGTGGTGGTAGAGGTAGCAGTAGTGGTGGTAGAGGTAGCAGTAGTGGTGGTAGACGTAACAGTAGTGGTGGTATACGTAGCAGTAGTGATGGTAGACGTAGCAGTAGTGATGGTAGACGTAGCAGTAGTGATTGTAGACGTAGCAGTAGTGGTGGTAGAGGGTAGCAGTAGTGGTGGTAGAGGTAGCAGTAGTGGTGGTAGACGTAGTAGTAGTGGTGGTAGACGTAGCAGTAGTGGTGGTAGAGGTAGCAGTAGTGGTGGTCCTCGTGTACACGGGTGGGTAGCTACCTTGCTCTCGGGCTAGTAACCTCCATCTTCACCTGTTGCCATCACTCGTGCTCCTTGTAACCCTCCAAACTTATCATGTTAAGTGTCACTCGTATTAAACAGCTCCTTCCTCGACCTGGTGTGTTGGGGGGGGGGTTACCTTGGTGATTCTCCCCTCCGTCTCTTCTGGACGAGTTTCTCCAGCTTGATTCAAGCTTGAGCTGTTAGCCTAAATGCATGCATGTATTTCTTTTTGAAATATGTATTTCGTGTTATTTTTTTATATTACTATTTTTGAAATAGTCCGTGTGACCTCTAGTGACTCCTCCCCCCCCCACCACTTCTTGGTCTATAGTGACCCTACATCATATTCTATAATAACCTTGCATCCTGGCTTATATTGACCTATAATAGCCTATCGACATCACCTCAAGAAAATTAATATACTTTAATAAGATCACAATTTTACCAAATATTTTTCCAGCCTTCTCATTGGGAATAAACCAAGAAATTACGCGGGCTATCCTATGTAAATACATATTATCTCACACGTCGCATGTAAATAGGACAGCTTTTGTTTTAGTTAAATAGAATGTTGCTTTCTTAGTTTTTAACTGTCATGGGCCTAATTTTATGTTTGGTTGCTAAACAGGCCTATTGCATTGTTCCAGGATTTGTTTGCTGTAAATAAATATCATGAGAGTTGTTTTACGAGTTAAGATTTAGTATTTTGTGTGTACTTAGCCGCATGTGTGTTCATCTGTGTGTGTGTGTGTGTCTTCTCCATCTGTGTGTGTGTGTCCTTCTCATCTGTGTGTGTGTGTCTTCTCATCTGTGTGTGTGTGTTTCTTCTCATCTGTGTGTGTGTGTCTTCTCATCTGTGTGTGTGTGTCTTCTCATCTGTGTGTGTGTGTGCTCATCTGTGTGTGTGTGTGCTCATCTGTGTGTGTTCATCTGTGTGTGTGTGTTCAGCTTCACATGTGCTCACCTCCGTGTATATAAATATAATTGTTGATTGTACAAATTATTGTATATATATTGGTTCTTATTATTGTTCTCTCTCTTGTGCCTGTTATCATCTTGACGGAGTAGACAGACAAGTGACGGGGGACGGTAGTTAGCCGAGGGTG
>WNGS01167840.1:2837443-2848789 GCA_020271785.1 Procambarus virginalis | reverse complement strand
AACTATTTACGAATGTTCACAAAACTCATAGTAAACATGCCAAATTTACATCCGGGATGTATTTACAGTCGGGATTTACAAATTTACAGTTGGGAGGTAAATTTGGCATCTTTGCTATGAGTTTTGAGCACGTTCGTAAATAGTATGAGAATAGTTGAATAAGTTAGTCGACCTATGACAAACACGCCAAATTTACATCCCCGGGGACTATAGTTGAAATTGGCTAGTCAAGCTACAGCCAGCTGAAGCAGTAGTCTGGGGATGGACTAACTACTAACTAACTACTAACTAACACATCCTCCCTGACACAGTATCTTCAGGTGTGGTCTACATTTTCCCCTCTCCAAGACGCTCTAGCCTATTACCTGCCTCAAGTTGTCGCTATTCCGTCTCCATAATAATTTTAAATTATCAACAATAATTAGTTATGAGTACCTAGAGCATACCTGGAGAGGATTTCGAGAGTTTGTCTACTCCCCGAGCCCGGCCTAGGGCCAAGCTCGAGTTGTGATAACTTGGTGCAACAGGTTGATGCTTGGAGCGGCACCCATGTAAATAGTGCCATGTTGTAGACATATCTAGAGTTTGAACAGTAATGAACATAAATGAAGCTACTTTTTTTTAATATTCTTTGGTACATGTGCATTTAAGCAGCTGCGCCAGACTATATGACGGGTAGTGTATGTCAAGAGCTAGTTATGAAATGCTAAGAAATCCCCGTCACACAGGATGGTTAGTTCTTACAAGGACAAGTGACCATTAGTCTGCACTGGCTAACTTTGGATGCATTATGAAGTTAGGAACACGAGTTAATAAAGTCATTACAAAGCTCCAGGTACTTCATGCCAATGGGTCTGAATGGTCTGATAACTGGGCATTCAGTGATGTAGTGTGGGAGATCATGCCGCAGTTCCTGCTCACAGAGTTTGCACCTGGAGTGCTCAGGATTGAGAGATCCGTCACCTGTAGCCACCTGCCACAGGTAACGGTAACCCAGCCTGATCCTGGCAACCACTGTGCCGCACAGTCTGGTCGACGATTTGGGCTGCCCATATACAGTACATAGATTTCGGATCTGAACAAATCACAGATATTTTCTACACTAATTTCTCTTGTATCAGACCTGTATGTTTTACCCAATATTGTCTTACACTCAGAGGCGGGGATAGCCTGATCGAGCATAGCTTCGTCCTTGTCGCAGGCTAACATGGCTGCGTCAGGCTAGTGGAAGTATATACAAAAAATACCTGGGAATAATAGCAACAAAAACCGGAAACCAAGTAATTAATTTAATTATCAGGGGGAAAGCGCCAAGCCATTACGACTTTAACGAACTGGGAAGGGGGTCAGGATAAGGATTTGGGATGGGACGGGGGGAAGGAATGGTGCCCCAACCACTTGGACGGTCGGGGATTGAACGCCGACCTGCATGAAGCGAGACCGTCGCTCTACCGCTCTACCAAGTAGTGCAACTAGTAATTTTAATGTCAGTAGAACGAACGTAATACACTTAAGCTAATTAAGAGCGTACTTAATAATTTGAAGCTTAAACAGACTTAAGTTCTTAATAACTTAAAGTTAAGTATCGTGGACGGAATACGTCCTCTCCAGTAACTAAATCCATCAGTGCGGCCTGACGGCAGAGTGGCCAGCGCTCGGGATTCGTAGTCCTAAGTTTCCGGGTTCGATTCCTGGCGGAAGCGGAAACAAAATGGGCAAAGTTTCTTTCACTCTGATGCCCCTGTTCACCTAGCAGTAAATAGGTACCTGGGAGTTAGACAGCTGCTACGGACTGCATCCTGGGGGTGTGTAACAAAAAGGAGCCCTGGTCGAGGACCGGGCCGGGGCGACGCCAAGCCCCGAAATCATCTCAAGACAACATCAAGATAACCGACAACCTCAAGATAACCATCATATTAGACTTTAATGTTACAACTTTAGTTTGTACGTACATAAATGTCCACCTTACTAATGTCATCTCACATTGTATACAGCTGAAGTTCTCAAAAGGCATTAATTAAACCAGGTTTAGCCGCCATATGCGATGAAGGACGAGCTCAGCCTGGAGGGTATGCAGACAGTGTTAAGCCACCGACACAATACCCAGACGCAGACAATGTTACATTGTCTGAGATCCCTTCCTAAGAGATCACTTTATTCCTTTCATTAATGCGAGTATTTAAATGACTCGACACAAGCATCTCAAGAGTACTTGAAGGCATGATAAATCTTGATTCAAAATAATGCTTTAACTCTCGGTTTAAAAAGAAATTCAAGACATTCAAAATAATGCTTTAATATTGTCAAATGTAATATAATGCAAATGTGTAATTTATAGATAAAAGTAGAAAATATATTGTATAACTTGCCAAAGTTAAGAATGCTCACAATAACACAGTTAATGTTCACAATATGTTCAGAACTAACGTAAACTCAGACTATGAACACCGAGAAGTGGACTACATCTCCGTGAATATAATTTCCTACGGTAAGCAAATTGTGGATACTTCGTTATAATTCCCGGCAATGCATGCACGAGACTGTAAAGCTGCCGCCCACCTGGGTGGGTGTGGAGCAAGATTAGTAACTGTGTACTCACCATATATATATATATATATATATATATATATATATATATATATATATATATATATATAATATATTATATATATATATATATATATATATATATATATATATATAAAGTGCCTTGTATTGTGACTTCTGAGCCTCTTATGTGCTTGTGATACAAGAAGATTATTGATATACGCATATATATTTGTGTAAGTGATTGTATATATATATATATTTATGTACATGTGTATGTAACATTAACAATTGTGTAACTAGCTTCAACGACCCACCACAGTGCCGCGTGACCCTCCTGTAGCGAGGACACCTGTAGGGTCACGCTCGTCCTCAGGTGGTGTCCTGGGATGTGTAGGATCCATCCCTCCCTCCGCTGATGACTGCCTTGTTTTCTAGGGGCAGCTGTGGAGGGCGTCCCAGGGGGCGGGTGTGTGGAGGGGGTCCCAGGGCGACAAGTCAGGGAGAGCGGGCCCCCCGAAGCCTTAGCGCTGGGGGTCCCTACACTTGTCAGGCTCCGGTATAATCTTCAGATTAAACTCTCAAATCTCTAGTGATCTGTTAACGTCCTAAGCCAAGCAAACTTATCCTTAATGCGTTTTATCTCTTGAATATTTCTACATAAATATCCGGAACAAATCTGGAAAAAAAAAGATTCTTCAGTGAAATATAAACGAATTAACAAATAATTCGGTACATGCAGTTGATCGTCTGGCTGCTGGTGGTGGTTGGGGATGGTTGTTGGGTGGTGGTTGGTCGCTGGTGGGTGGGGGGGGGGTTAGTTGTGCCTTCGGATGTAATGAACCCAGGTACGTCTTCTTGCGAAGCCCGCCCGCTGCACTCTCCACGGGACTCCCACACGGTCACTCCTCCCTCGACCTGCAGCGACCCACTGGAATCTCTTGAACACTTCAAAGTCTTGTACAGCTGTCGGTCGTTCGATGGCTTCCACCATCCTGTTGTCCACCATACGTGCTTGTCTTTAGTTGTGCTTGCGGGAGTTGAGCTTCGGCTCTTTGGTCTCGCGCCTCTCAACTGTCAATCAGCTGGTGTGTACAGATTTCCGAGTCTATTGGGTTATATTTGAGACTGGATGAGGAGTCTGCCTTGCATTCCACTTGTTAACCACTCTGACACTAACAACAATATTTCTAATGTCTGTGGCTCATTTGGGCACTCGGGTGAAAACTGTGTCCCCTTGTTCGTGTTCGAAATAGTGTGTCCCTTGTTCGTGTTCGAAATAGTGTGTCCCCTTGTTCGTGTTCGAAATAGTGTGTCCACTTGTTCGTGTTCGAAATAGTGTGTCCCCTTGTTCGTGTTCGAAATAGTGTGTCCCCTTGTTCGTGTTCGAAATAGTGTGTCTTTGTCTACCAGGTTGTGAAGCCACCATCCTGTTGTCTATATCCTTACTCATCACTTATATAACCAAATTATGAGTATGGAAATATGTGCCTGAATAACTGTGCGAGTGAGAATCAGTGAGTAGGCGAGTCGGTGGCTGAATAACTGGGTAAATGACAGTGAGTGAAGTAAAGAATAAAGCAATCACTGGATGAGACAAGATGAGTTACCAGTCGCAGGTGAGTGTGGAGGCCACACACACCACAGTCACACACTCGATACACAAGATACCAAAGAAAGGATTGAAAGACTGCGAAACGCAATAATAAAGTAATGAATAAACACGTAGAGAGTGAATGGGCGAACTTGTACCGAAGACGACCATAGCCTGGCCGAGGCTTGAGCAGACTGCGTGGCCGAGTAGTGCCTGGCTTGAGTAGACTGCCTGGCTTGAGTAGACTGCCTGGCCGAGTAGTGCCTGGCTTGAGTAGACTGCCTGGCCGAGTAGTGCCTGGCTTGAGTAGACTGCCTGGCCGAGAGACTATCCACATACTCCAGTTAATGAGATATGACACTGGTCCTCCAGTGGTATGGCCAGGTGTGTGGGAGTGGCACACAGCTGTCCTTCAGCGGTATGACCAGGTGTGTGAGGGAGAGACAACAGGAGCGTAGCCAGGTATAGGAGCCAGGTATGTGAGCGGTTGCGACCACACCATACAAGTCCCCTCAGCCCACCACAAACACACAACACTTGTGTATATATCAACACCGGTCATTAGGGGGAGCACACACAAGGCGGCCATTGTTCTCAGAAGTGATACCATCTGCACCATGAAACGACAAGAACGTGAAGCATCCTGGAGAAAGTATTGAAGCTGTTCGATGGGATCGAACCTTCGTCGCCGAGGCGCCGGGGAATGGTCAAACTGTACTCAAGACGATGCGACAAAGCTTGGTATCGACGGGTTAAAGCAGTATATATATTGTTAGGTTGAGGCTACATTGGGTTCTGTTGAACTAAGTTTTAATATCCGTTTACGAACCGGCGTGTGTACGATGTGTCTTTCGTCCGAGGAGATACCTGGTTGATGGGGTTCTGGGAGTTCTTCTACTCCCCAAGCCCGGCCCGAGGCCAGGCTTGACTTGTGAGTTTGGTCCACTAGGCTGTTGCTTGGAGCGGCCCGCAGGCCCACATACCCACCATAGCCGGGTTGGTCCGAAACTTCCTTTAGAAAACAGTCTAGTTTTCTCTTGAAGATGTCCACGGTTGTTCCATGACTATTTCTTATAGTCGCTGTGTTACGTCCACTATGGGTCGCAACCGGGTTCTTTGATGGTAGAACCAAACTTATAGTATCCGACCCCAAGTCGGTAGTATCAAGAAAGTGGCTATGTAGTGCATAAAAAAGGAGGGAATGAACAAAACACTGTTCCTTTCGTCACTGTATTAAATATCTTTCCACCACCATTAAGTATATATATGTACACCGTCACCATAAATAATATATAAACAGATAGGCTATTACAACACCTATGTACAATCCTTTCGCTCAGGATATCAAACGTGCTCAGTTCATCAATCCCCTGTACTTCTCCACTGTCCAGTAGCGTATCCAACCTTACTGGGAAGAACACCGGCGAGTTCACCTGTACGTGGGCCAGACCACTGACAGTGTCAGGAGGTGCCTGTACCCCCACGACCGCTCTCCAGCTACTGGCTGGCAGAGTACCTCAGCCACACGCTGAGCGGGGTCACAATACAGGGGTAGTGATCCCCTGGCAGCAGTCTCTAGCGACCAGCTAGCAGCACTACTCAGCAGGCACCTCCCTGTCGTCAGTCTCTCCCCTAAGCCAGTCCCAAAGGTACGCCGATCTCTTTCAACACTATGTAACTAGCAGCTACCACACTGCTTCATCGGCGGCGGCTTACTTGGTCGTTTCCAGGACCATGTAAGGAGACTGTGGACTCTCTACAAGACACCACCCCCCCCCCCATGAGCATAGGATATAATTATTTTCACATAGGAACCTAAATGATGTTTCTATACCCCCTCTGGCGGCGGCGCTTGTAACTGTAGTTTATAAGACTCAGTCCACACTGGGTTTCTGGGTCAGTGACGAACGTGCACAGCTGGGCCTTGCTGGGCCTGGCTGGGATACAGGGGCCATGCTGAGCTTGGCTGGGATACAGGACCCAGGCTGGGCCTGGCTGGGATACAGGGGCCATGCTGAGCTTGGCTGGGATACAGGACCCGGGCTGGGCCTGGCTGGGATACAGGGGCCATGCTGAGCTTGGCTGGGATACAGAACCCGGGCTGGGCCTGGCTGGGATACAGGGGCCATGGTGAGCTTGGCTGGGATACAGGACCCGGGCTGGGCCTGGCTGGGATACAGGACCCGGGCTGAGCCTGGCTGGCACGTGGGACGTGGACCGTGACTCCGGACAATGAGCCTAAACTTGATACCTGGGGCGTGAACTATTGCACAATATAACGAGCCGTGGGTGAGCGAGAGAAGGCGAGCCAGGGCAGGAATTCTTCATATATGGAGAGAGGTTTAAACCGTCTCCCTCCCTCCCTCCCTCCCTCCCGTGGTAATGTGGGTGGGCGAGAGGTCACCTGTACAGGGATGTGGTCGTGGCTCCACAGTGTGGTCGTGGCTCCACAGTGTGGTCGTGGTTCCACAGTGTGGTCGTGGTTCCACAGTGTGGTCGTGGCTCCACAGTGTGGTCGTGGCTCCACAGTGTGGTCGTGGCTCCACAGTGTGGTCGTGGCTCCACAGTGTGGTCGTGGCTCCACAGTGTGGTCGTGGCTCCACAGTGTGGTCGTGGCTCTACAGTGTGGTCGTGGCTCTACAGTGTGGTCGTGGCTCTACAGTGTGGTCGTGGCTCCACAGTGTGGTCGTGGCTCCACAGTGTGGTCGTGGCTCCACAGTGTGGTCGTGGCTCCACAGTGTGGTCGTGGCTCCACAGTGTGGTCGTGGCTCTACAGTGTGGTCGTGGCTCCACAGTGTGGTCGTGGATCCACAGTGTGGTCGTGGCTCCACAGTGTGGTCGTGGCTCCACAGTGTGGTCGTGGCTCCACAGTGTGGTCGTGGCTCCACAGTGTGGTCGTGGCTCCACAGTGTGGTCGTGAATCCGAGCACAGTGAAAGGTTCTATACCCAAAGACACGGTACTTATACCATTTCTGTTTCTCACTGTCATACCAGATACAGTCAAAAATACACACAACAGTGTCGTCTCGTCCTTTGCAGACGATACAAATTGCATCTCGAAAATTACCTCTGTAGACGACACTCAAAATCTACAATCAAATATACATTTTTTTTAAGAGGGAAACGGGAATTAAAATGATTTTTAACGATGGCAAGTTCCAGGTACTGAGGTGTGGCAAAACCGCCAAACGTAGACGAATCACAGTGTATCTTCTTGAGGTTATCTTGAGATGATTTTCGGGGCTTAGGGTCCCCACGGCCCGGTCCTCGACAAGTCCTCTTTTTTTCTTGTTACACCCCACTCCCAGGAAGTAGCCCCGTAGCAACTGTCTACCTCCCAGGTACCTATTTACTGCTAAGTGAACAGATGATCAGGGTGAAAGAAACTGCACATTTTGTTTCCGCCTCCACCGGGGATTGAACCTGGAACCTCAGGACTACGAATCCGAAGCGCTGCCCACTCAGCTGTCAGGGACCCCAAGGTACAAGGCACAATCTGATCTCCTCATGCAAGGAAAACAGCATGTAAAGGAGCTGGGAATAATGCCAGACGACCTAACTTTTAGTGCAGGTCACCTTCCAGTTAAGATAGTATTATCCAATTGTTCATTAGGTCAATATACGTACGATGGTTCACAACCACAAAAACTACTGCCTAAACACGAGGATGACTGTTTAGTGACCTTAACAAGTGAAACATATCGTCAGCCAGGGAAAAATGATAGGTTGGCTATTGCTTCCCTTCACACCCAGGGGAGCCCATCACCCTTCACACCCAGGGGGGTGGGGGCCATCACCCTTCACACCCAGGGGAGCCCATCACCCTTCACACCCAGGGGGGTGGGGGCCATCACCCTTCACACCCGGGGGGGGGGGCATCACCCTTCACACCCAGGGGGCCCATCACTCTTCACACCAGTCTCAATTGAGATATCATGCTGTCCTGTTATCATGTGTGTGTTCTCGGCCGCAAATATAACCTGCCACTGCCTCGATAAATATGGCTGCAGGTGTAATTCATGAATCTTGTAGTAGTGGGCATTTCCTCTTTTGTGTATGTAACAGCACAGCGTAGGCCTGAGCTTGAGGCCTATGTTTAGAAGAGAGTTGATGCAAACATTCCACAACCAGAGGGAGCCAAGTACACTATTCTGTAGTGTACTTGGCAACAATTTCCATTCAGATTCGGCTCCTCTAAGAACTACTATTTAAAATTGGTTCTTGAAGATAGGACTTGATTAGGTTATTAGCTGTAGTAAAGAGTCTGGAATACCAAGTGGTTGAGGCCGTACTTCATGGTGTCAATACTCGGTCCCAAGCACCTGCATTGTACAGTACAACAACATGTGCTTTATTACTCACTCACTCACTCACTCACTCACCGTTAGTGAGGGAGGCTGACCTCGAGTGCTGAGGGCGCCGCCCCGTCCTTCACCACCGCCTTAGGTCACTGCTTCTCTCTCCATGCTTACCTGCTCCCCTGTTTGGTGGTGGTGGTGGTGTGTGTGTGTGTGTGTGTGTGTGTGTGTGTGTGTGTGTGTGTGTGGTGTGTGTGTGTGTGTGTGTGTGTGTGTGTGTGTGTTTTCACCTAGTTGTGCTTGCGAGGATTGAACTCTGCTCTTTCGGCCCGCCTCTCAATTGTCAATCAATCAACTATCAACTGTTTCTAACTACTAACTAATTCCACCCCCCCCCCCACACACACCCAGGAAGCAGCCCGTAGGGCTGCTTCCTGGTAAAAATATGTAGCCAGATAGGATATATATTTTTACTGCTAGGTAACAGGGGCATCAGGGTGAAAAAAACTGCCCATTTTGTTTCTGCCATCACCGGGGATGGAACCCGAACCCTACGATTACGAGTCCACAGCGCTGTCCACTCAGCTATCAGGCCCCTGATATCTCTGAACTTTTTCCAGCTTCGTCTTGTGCTTGACAAGGTACGGGCTCCATGCTGGGGCCGCATACTCCAGGATTGGCCTTACACACGTGATATACAAGATTCTGAAAGATTCCTTACACAGTTGCCTGAAGGCAGTTCTGATGTTAGCCAGCCTCACATACGCCGCTGATGTTATTCTTATGATGTGGGCTTCAGGAGACAGGTTTTGGCGATGTGGTGATGGTCGGACGCCTCCTCATTATTTCCTTCCCCCGGACAAGCCCGTGGTCCTCCATGTGACCCCGTCGAAACACGACTCCACTCCAACGCTCCCCTCCCCCCTACAACCCACGTTAAACCCACCCCCACCCCACAAAACACCTCCCCTTCCGTGTTTTCCCGGCGTCTATCTCAAGAACTTATCAATTCAGCATGATGGTTGGAGCGACGGTCGTTTAGAAATCCCGGCTGCACTTACCCCACCCAGCCTTTTCAACCCCACTCAGCCCTTTCCAACCCCTCCCAGCCCATCCCAACCCCTCCCAGCCCGTCCCAGCCCCTCCTGGCCCGTCCCAACCCCTTCCAGCCCGTCCCAACCCCTCCCAGTCCGTCCCAACCCCACCCATCCCGTCCTAACCTCGCCCCGACTGTTCCAGCCATGTCCAACCCGATCGAACCTCTCCCAATCACTTCCAAGCACACGCCCAGACAGTTCCAACCCGGCCCCGACGCACGCCCAGGCACAGCCACACGGCCATCGGCTACAATGACAGATGTAGTCCACTGGTCGGTACATTGTCGGCCTCGCGTCTTGCAGGGCTGGCGTTCCACTCCCGACGATCCAAGCACCACTTCACGCCGCCCTCACATCCAAGTGCTACACAGTCCTACTGACTTAAGCCGTGGCTTCTCCTCGTAACTTATTTACCTTAGACAATAAAGACGAATTTAAATTATTGAATACAGGCTGGCCCAGCTGGTATTTTTTTTCCTCCGGGCGGACCGACCCGCGGACGGTGCTAAGGGCCACTCAGTCACTCACTCGGGGGACATTTTCCCAGCGATTGATTCCCAACAATTCCCCTCTGCCCCTTACTAACACACGCCGCAGCTGAGAGAGCCAGCACCCCCGCGCGTAATCCAGCCAATGAAAGCCACCCACAGCAACATAACTGCCACACTCGGTTCTGTAAAGTATAGAGTGGCAAGTTTGCATACTGATCACGACCGAGTCCCTCCCCCTCCCATTAACATACAATGGCTGGGGGAGGAGAAACACACCAGCATCATCGTTTGACAAACATGACTAACGAACACGGCCCAGCGATAAAACGGGTCCCACGCGCAAGATCCTGAGGGCCAAGATGCTGAGGGCCAAGATGCTGAGGGCCAAGATGCTGAGGACCAAGATGCTGAGGGCCAAGATGCTGAGGGCCAAGATGTTGAGGACCAAGATGCTGAGGACCAAGATGTTGAGGACCAAGATGCTGAGGACCAAGAGGTTGAGGACCAAGAGGCTGAGGACCAAGATGCTGAGGACCAAGATGTTGAGGACCAAGATGCTGAGGGCCAAGATGCTGAGGGCCAAGATGTTGAGGACCAAGATGTTGAGGACCAAGATGTTGAGGACCAAGAGGTTGAGGACCAAGAGGCTGAGGACCAAGAGGCTGAGGACCATGAGGTTGAGGACCAAGAGGTTGAGGACCAAGAGGCTGAGGACCAAGAGGCTGAGGACCATGAGGTTGAGGACCAAGAGGTTGAGGACCAAGAGGCTGAGGACCAAGAGGTTGAGGACCAAGAGGTTGAGGACCAAGAGGCTGAGGACCAAGAGGCTGAGGACCAAGAGGCTGAGGACCAAGATGCTGAGGACCAAGAGGTTGAGGACCAAGAGGTTGAGGACCAAGACAGTATCGCACCAGCCTACTCAGGGAGAATATACACCAAGTGTGTAATACTCTCTGTGTAATACCTTGGTGTACTGAATCCTATAGGCGAGGATACCTTGTGTACATCCTGCATATATGAGCTAAGGTGTAGCCACCAGGCGTGAGTACACCCTCGCTCGTCACCACGACACCACTGGGTGTAACCTGACAACACACACAAAACAGTCCTTAGTACAAGGCATTATATGCTAACATTAACAAAGTTAACTCTTAATAATCATAAATTTCTGTTAGCAGTCATTAACAACATTTTTTATAATGTCAATGGGTTTAATTATAGGAATTCTCTGCAGGTATTTAAGCAGTCATTATGCTTATCCGCTTGAATCTACTCAATAAAACAACTAAATTATTGGGACCGATATATATTATCAAAT
>WNGS01167840.1:2796916-2815767 GCA_020271785.1 Procambarus virginalis | reverse complement strand
AAATGTGGTGATCATGTCCCCCCTAACTCTTCTGTGGGGACATGTGTGTGTGTGTGTGTGTTGTGTTGTGTGTGTGTGTGTGTGTGTGGTGTGTGTGTGTGTGTGTGTGTGTGTGTGTGTGTGTGTGTGTGTGTGTGAGGAGGGGTGTTTACCGAGCCAAGCCGTGCGGAGAGCAAGAGTGCCAAGCAAGACAATCAACCTCATCTTTTTCTCACACTATTTTTTTCCTCGCCTGAAAATGAAAAATAAAAAATTGGCGTTAAATAAATATAATACCGAAGCCCGCGAGGAAATTAGTCACTTGTAATAGTCTAGAGAGTTAAAGACAATATATAATTTACTAATAAAACTTATCAGATGTTTATATTACGCTGGTTTAGTCATTTATTATGTACCCCATACCCACCCCGTGGGCGAGCCAGCTGACACAACAGTGGGCACTTCCGGCTCATTGCGGAGGTGAACAGGTGCATCAGGTAAAAGAAACTGCCCATTTGTTAAGAGCCCCTAGAGAGCATAAACTTTGAACATGAAGACCAACATGATTTAGAGTGTGAAAGTCGTGCCTCAAGACTTGATAGTTCTATGATAGGTCAACAAAATCCCAGAGGAGGAAGGTGATTGGGTGGCTGTGGGCGCTGGGACGAGCGGGCGGGCGGCCGCTGGGACGGGCGGCCGCTGGGACGGGAAGGCGGCCGGGCGCTGGGACAGGAGGGCGGGCGAGCGACCGCTGGGACGGGAGGGGGCGGGTCAAGCAAAGGATGGACCAGCTGACCACGTGACTTGCAGCAGAGCGTCGCTCGCAGTGCAACGAAGCTCTTCGCCTCCTGGGACTGGGTCGTCGGGGAGGGTGGGGGTCGTGGGGGAGGGTGGGGTCGTGGGGGATTGGGGTTTAGGTCACTGTGTGTGAGGGGGGACGGGTGTGAGGGGGGGACCAAAGCACATACAACTGGAAACACAAAGGGTCCAAAGCTTTCCAACAACCTTCCTCGAAATCTAAGAAATGTTACCATATATATATATATCCTTCTCCATAAACACTTATGAAGGAATTCCTGATCAACCGGGTTGTTGTGCCTGCGCCGCCAAGAACCAACACAGTGGCAGATGACACCGTCAGTCAAGCCGCGCAGGCAGTGATCCCGGGAACCACCGGAAGATTGTCAAAACAGGAAGAGGAGGAGGGGGGGGGGTGCTTGTATGGTGAAGCAGCTTCGTTCACACACGCAGGAGAATGTGTGTGTGTGTGTGTGTGTGTGTGTGTGTGTGTGTGTGTGAGAGAGGAGGAGGAGGATGTGGGGGGGGGGGAGTGAGAGGAAGGGAGGGGACAGCTATGATAAGTGTTGACAACCACTACGTCGTCGTTGATGGCGGGAAATGCGTACGGCGGAGTGCGCTAAAATGTAATAATTTTCGTCAAATCGCAGGTAGATGGAGCACCGTGGTGGCCAGTACCACCGCCCAAGGAGTACCGTGGTGGCCAGTACCACCGCCCAAGGAGTACCGTGGTGGCCAGTACCACCGCCCAAGGAGTACCGTGGTGGCCAGTACCACCGCCCGAGGAGTACCGTGGTGGCCAGTACCACCGCCCAAGGAGTACCGTGGTGGCCAGTACCACCGCCCGAGGAGCACCGTGGAGGCCAGTACCACCGCCCAAGGAGCACCGTGGTGGCCAGTACCACCGCCCGAGGAGTACCGTGGTGGCCAGTACCACCGCCCAAGGAGTACCGTGGTGGCCAGTACCACCGCCCAAGGAGCACCGTGGAGGCCAGTACCACCGCCCGAGGAGCACCGTGGTGGCCAGTACCACCGCCCGAGGAGTACCGTGGAGGCCAGTACCACCGCCCAAGGAGCACCGTGGTGGCCAGTACCACCGCCCAAGGAGCACCGTGGAGGCCAGTACCACCGCCCAAGGAGCACCGTGGTGGCCAGTACCACCGCCCAAGGAGCACCGTGGAGGCCAGTACCACCGCCCAAGGAGTACCGTGGAGGCCAGTACCACCGCCCAAGGAGCACCGTGGAGGCCAGTACCACCGCCCAAGGAGCACCGTGGTGGCCAGTACCACCGCCCAAGGAGCACCGTGGAGGCCAGTACCACCGCCCAAGGAGTACCGTGGTGGCCAGTACCACCGCCCAAGGAGCACCGTGGTGGCCAGTACCACCGCCCAAGGAGCACCGTGGAGGCCAGTACCACCGCCCAAGGAGTACCGTGGAGGCCAGTACCACCGCCCGAGGTGCACCGTGGAGGCCAGTACCACCGCCCAAGGAGTACCGTGGAGGCCAGTACCACCGCCCGAGGAGCACCGTAGAGGCCAGTACCACCGCCCGAGGAGTACCGTGGAGGCCAGTACCACCGCCCGAGGAGCACCGTGGAGGCCAGTACCACCGCCCGAGGAGCACCGTGGAGGCCAGTACCACCGCCCGAGGAGCACCGTGGAGGCCAGTACCACCGCCCGAGGAGCACCGTGGAGGCCAGTACCACCGCCCGAGGAGTAGCGTGGGGGCCAGTACCACCGCCCAAGGAGCACCGTGGAAGCCAGTACCACCGCCCAAGGAGTACCGTGGAGGCCAGTACCACCGCCCGAGGAGCACCGTGGAGGCCAGTACCACCGCCCGAGGAGCACCGTGGACGGTCAACTCGTCCTCGAACCTAATACCTCGCAGTTTTTTACCGAATCGACCAATTCGGTAAAAATGCAACGTACTAGTCTAATTTAAAAGCATCGTAATATTGACGTTTCCCAAGCCTCTGCCTCGATAGATATGGCGGACATCCTCCTACAGCGTCTCTCCGTCACTGCCACACACCGCCAACACACACCACTTAAAGCTCCAGAAATAATGGTCGCAAGATAACTAGTTGGAGACGCAGGAAGAACTGGGTGATATTTTACAATTTTTTTCTGGTGTTGATGTGTGGAGGAGTTGAGAGATGGGAGGAGCGGGGCCCACCAATCACCATCCATGTACGTCTCCACTTACGAAACCTCTACATCTTCCCTCGACCGTGGAGGCACATTCTGCATTTATTAAACTGTTTACAGGCTCCTCGAAACTTGGCGTCCCAACGTTAATACTATTACAGACAACCTCGTTGCTGTTTGGAATTCATAACGAGTTTCATGAATGTAAACAATCTAAACTACCATGGTGCAGGAAAGATGTACAGGTTCCGCAAGTGGAGATGTAAATGCTTGATGAAGCTTAATGGCCCCTGGATGGTTGACCGGGTCGTTAATGACCCCTGGATGGTTGACCGGGTCGTTAATGACCCCTGGATGGTTGACCGGGTCGTTAATGACCCCTGGATGGTTGACCGGGTCGTTAATGGCCCCTGGATGGTTGACCGGGTCGTTAATGGCCCCTGGATGGATGACCGGGTCGTTAATGGCCCCTGGATGGTTGATCAGGTCGTTAACTACCCACCTGGCACCGCTCTCCGTGCCCTAGTACACCCCCTCCCTCCCTCCCTCCCTCCCTCCCTCGTCATTGCCCAATACCAGGTAACTAACACACAGTTTCCGGACGATTAGCTAGCAATTAGCGGCGAGTTATCAAGGAGGTGGTCAAACACGCAAGTTTTTACCCCGCCCACAGGACGACCTGCCTGGCCAACTACGCAGCCCCCCCCCCCTTCCTCGCTAGGTAATGGGAAGCCAAAGCCTCTAATCGGATCCATTTAAGGGATGAGTTAAGACCAACCGCGATAGTCCGGGAACTGTTTCTCCGCCTCACAAAACCTGGACATTCTACTGGTGACCAACACTTGGTGAGAGGGAGGGAGACGTCGTGATGGGTTAGCGAGAGGCCTCGCCAGCTGTGGTAGCTGGTGTGCCCGGGTGTTGGTGGGTGACGAGCACACACTCATCAACTAGGATCATCAGTTAGAGTAAAGCGTAATAGCCTGAACTTATCCCTCGATAACGACACAGCACCGCTCCTGTGGCAGGTAGGTCCACTACGGGCTCACCATAGCCCGTGCTACTTGCCCCGCTCCTGTGCCAGGTAAGTTACAGGCTCACCGTAGCCCGTGCTACTTACCTGGTTGATACCTGGTTGATGGGGTTCTGGGAGTTCTTCTACTCCCCAAGCCCGGCCCGAGGCCAGGCTTGACTTGTGAGAGTTTGGTCCACTAGGCTGTTGCTTGGAGCGGCCCGCAGGCCCACATACCCACCACAGCCCGGCTGGTCCGGAACTCCTTGGAGGAATAAATCTAGTTTCCTCTTGAAGATGTCCACGGTTGTTCCGGCAATATTTTTTGCCCCGCTCCTGTGCCAGGTAAGTTACGGGTTCACCATAGCCCGTGCTACTTGCCCCGCTCCTGTGCCAGGTAAGTTACGGGCTCACCATAGCCCGTGCTACTTGCCCCGCTCCTGTGCCAGGTAATTTACGGGCTCACCATAGTCCGTGCTACTTGGAACTTGTTCCGAGTAGCTGAATCTATAACAACAACAACAATCCTCAATAACACGTTACTCGTGCTCGCTAATAGTTATAAATTGTTACCTTTATAGTGAACCACTGCCGTAGTGTGTCGTGGGGGTTGCCACCAACCACAGCCTGGTCTCACACCACACAAAAGTACCAGGGGTGACTGTTTTGTGCCAACATTTTGAAAGATAATGGTACGCTCAGCTCTATTCAAATTAAATCGAGATCCATTCTAAACAATTCTGACTGTTCACCCAATCCGCCACACAATGTTCCTTACAGTGTGTGGCTCAGTTGGTGTACCAATAATCTTATGAAACTGAATGTGTCTCTTAGTCCTGATAAAACTGTTCACTATGTTCCTCCCTTGGAAAGATGCGCAGGTCTCTATATATTATATTATATATAGAGGTCTCTATATATTATATACTGAGACCTGCAAACATTATACTTTATACATTATCAGTGTAAAACAACACTGAAACTATGAGATGTATAACACTAGAAGCTATTGGAAGTCATCTTCAAAATCTCAAAACCAACTGAATCCTATGCCTTTACTGATGGTTTTGTGCAGTTAGGCACTGGCAGAACAGGTTGTGCATGTGCAGTATATAAAGGGAATGAAATAATCATGTCTAGTACACAGAGATTGAACAACTGGGCTAGCACGACACAGACCGAGCTATTGGGCATTTATCTAGCCACTGAGTACCGTAAGTTCAATGGCGGAATGATATTTTGTAACTCTAAAAATACTCTGTAGCTCTTAAATAACCCATCACAATATGTCTGAAGTAGCTTGTAATAATAAATGGAATGGAATTTTTACCAATAATAATAAATATTGTAAAAATTTTGTGTGGATCCCATCCCATATTGGAGTTGGAAAACATGACTTTGTAGATCGATTGGCCAACGAGGCTTGCAGGAAAGAAAACATTGATTACGACTTTGGACTATTTAATGCAATTATTAGAAACATACAAATTAAATCAATTAATTCAGATTTAGAAGAACTAAGAAATGTCCAGAGACCTGAAAGCTGCAGTATTAAACGCTATGACCAACTTTTGTAATAAAGTTCCAACACCTAAGGAACCACCCTCATAATGACTGGATCATTGGCAGATCGCTCATTCTTTCCATGCGCCACTCTGTTTACACACACACACACACACACACACACACACACACACTGCATACGTGAGACCCGTTTTAGAGTATGCCGCGCCATCATGGAGCCCCCACCTGAAGAAACACATAAGGAAACTGGAGAAGGTTCAGAGGTTTGCGACGAGGCTTGTCCCAGAGTTACGAGGGAAGGGATATGAAGAGCGACTGAAGGAACTGAACCTTACGACACTAGAGAAAAGAAGGGAGAGAGGAGATATGATAGGGACATATAAAATACTCAGGGGAATTGACAAAGTGGAAATAGATGAAATGTTCACACGTAATAATAACAGAACGAGGGGACATGGGTGGAAACTGAAACTCAGATGAGTCACAGAGATGTTAGGAAGTTTTCTTTTAGCGTGAGAGTAGTGGAAAAATGGAATGCACTTGGGGAACAGGTTGTGGAAGCAAATACTATTCATACTTTTAAGACTAGGTATGATAGGGAAATGGGACAGGAGTCATTGCTGTAAACAACCGATAGCTAGAAAGGCGGGATCCAAGAGTCAATGCTCGATCCTGCAAGCACAAATAGGTAAGTACAAATAGGTAAGTACACACACACACACACACACACACACACACACACACACACACACACACACACACACACACACACACACACACACACACACACACACACAGAAACATATGACGATCCCAAGCAACCCACCCAACCTATCGAGGCCGACGTATAAAAAGATTTGTTAACATGAGAATGCTTTAATTTGTCCTAATAGGGGAGGTGGGTACACACGTACCCGAGGTGGGTACACACGTACCCGAGGTGGGTATACACGTGCCCGAGGTAGGTATTCTATACCAATACTATAGTATATTTATATACTATATAAATCAACCAGGTATCAACCAGGTAGCCATGCGTCGCATTTTTATCGGATTGACCAGTTCCGTTAAAAAATGCAATGTATTAGATAGGAGGACAAGAAGATTAGTAAAGCCTAAATCGTTTCGTAAAACTGTACTAATGAACCGACCCGTCCTCTCGGAAATTCACGAAAATTTTGCGAGCCGCTGTGATTTTTAGTTCATCAGATTTTAGCCTTAGAGGATTTTGCGTCAAAATACAGTGTACTAATAGAGAGGACGGAGTGACTCCCCACTAATCCCCACGAAATAAATAATATACAATAACAAATTAATGTCTAAGCAAACAAGGAAGTGCATAAATGAAAATGTACTGTACCTGTGATGTACCTAATAAAACTAACAGGAGGTGTCGTTAGGGACCAGGACTAACACTTATCAAAAACTTAAGTTTCCACTTGCGAAACCTGTACGTCTTTCCTCAATGACGGCGCCTTAGTTTTCATTCTAATAGACAGTTTGGGTTGCGAAGCGCTACGAGGTTGTGTCTCTAACAATAATAACCTTGCAAGCGAGGACGACCTCGCAGCTTTCCAAGCTCGTAAAGTGTTTATTAAGCCCAAACTAAGCCGCCGCCGCCGCCGCCACGGAAACATATACAGGTCTTAGTAGACACGTGAAGGCATGATGACTGGTTGCCCAGTAAGGCAGCAGCAGCAGCTCTCGCCGACCCTCGCAGGCAGGCAAGTCACATTTTCCGCAACGCCGAGCACTTGACAACACCCAAGACGCAAGAAGAAATAACGCGCAAAAATATATTCACTTAGCTGTAAATATCCCTTTACCAGGAGAGCAACGTTAGTGGTGACGAGCTGGTGTGAGGGTGACCCTGGGAGCACACCCCCATCCTGTCCCTGCTTGATGGGGGTTCTGGGAGTTCTTCTACTCCCCAAGCCGGCCCGAGGCCAGGCTTGACTTGTGAGAGTTTGGTCCACCAGGCTGTTGCTTGGAACGGTCCGCAGGCCCACGTACCCATCACAGCCTAGTTGGTCCGGCACTCCTTGGAGAAAACTGTCCCCCTTGAGGCCACTAGAGACACACTAGCCTCTCAGGTAAATTCAAATTAAAAAGCCTCTTCGCCTTACCTTGGGGTGAATGAATATAAATTACGTTTTCTAAATTTATCTTTATCAAGGCAATTTCTAATTCCAGAGATTGATTTTTGTCATTCTGTTCTGTACAGTGTATATGGTCTTCTCTGTACAGCCCTCGCCTGAAATTGTTTTTTTCGCCCTACATTAATCGTCGGCAAATGTCATAATGTTTTCCTTACATTTGTCAAACAGACAAATTTATATTTAGTCAAATGTCATTTGTAATAACATCCAATGTCATTAGGCTCTACCAAACAGCCAAGTTTGGATCAAATGGTCTCTAGTTGTTTATTATCCAAAGCAATATTTCGTAAGGTACAGTTCTGAGGGCATTGCAAGAGTCTAGATAGGCACTGCAATATTACTAGAAATATTTCTTCTTTACACGTTCGCCTATAGAGGCGTTCCTTCTATAGGCGATGAAAACGAATCACGGAACAACTTGAGAGTCGCACCCTATCTCAAGAACGACGAAGAAGGCTAGGTGGAGAAATAGAAACGATTAAACTAAAGCTACAAGAATCATACAGAATCCAAGAGAGGCAAAGATAGCAAAAGGCAATTAGTGAAATAGAGAGAAATCTTAAATATACCTGCTTGGTGGGGTTCTGGGAGTTCTTCTACTCCCCAAGCCCGGCCCGGGGCTTGGGGAGTATAAATATATTTTGCTCCTATGCAAAATCTAGATAAAAAACCACATCTAGTATCGGGCGAAAGGGAGAGAGAACATTCACTGATGACAACAAAGAAATAAGATAAATACTATTTTCAGCGAGCCACTAAACACACAAGATTGATAATCCGAAAGAATTTTTCATGGATGTGATGCCAACATCAAACCATATATCAGATGTCACCCTATCTAGGGGCTGACAGCTGAGTGGACAGCGTTTCGGATTAGTAGTCCCGAGGTTCAGGATTCGATTCTCGGTGGAGGCGGAAACAAATAGGCAGTTTCTTTCACCCTGATGCCTTTGTTACCTAGCAGTAAATAGGTACCTGGGAGTTAGACAGCTGCTACGGGCTGCTTCCTGGGGGCGTGTAACAAAAATGACGCTAAGCCCCGAAATCATTTCAAGATAACCTCAAGATAACTATCCCCACTGGATTTTGAAGAAATCATAGACAGTATGACTATGCACTCTGCACCAGGCCTGATTCTTGGAACTCCATATTCATCAAGATCTGTAAAAAGACACTATCACAGGCCCTTAGCATTCTTTGAAGACAGAGCTTAGATACTGGCGTTATCCCTGACATAATAAAAACAGCAGAGATAGCACCACTCCATAAAGGAGGAAATAAGGCAGAGGCAAAAAATTACAGACAGATAGCACTAACTTCACATAAAAATCTTTGAAAGAGTGCTAAGAAGTAAGATCACAAAATACAATGAATCACAGCATCTCCATAACCCCGGACAACAAGGTTTCAAAACAGAACGCTCTTGCCTATCACAGTTGTCGAACCACAATGACATGACATTAGATGCAATGGAAGACAAACAAAAAAGCTGATGTAATTTACACAGATTTCGCAAAAGCCTTTGACAAATGTGACCATGGTGTTATTGCACATAAAAAGGGTTCAAAAGGAATTACCGGAAAAATAGGCAGATGGATCTACAACTTCCTGACTGACAGAACCCAATGTGTAATAGTCAACAAAATAAAATCCGGTCCATCAACCGTGAAGAGTTCAGTCCCTTAAGGTACCGTGTACTTTCCAGTACTTTTTCTCATCCTCATATCGGACATAGACAAGGACACAATCTATAGTACTGCATCGTCCTTTGCAGATGACATTAGGTTTTTTATTAGAGTAGACAACATAGAGGACACAGAAAACCTCCAATCAGATGTAAATCAGGTCTTTCAGTGGGCTACATAAAATAATATGGTGTTTAATGAAAAGTTCCAGCTCCCGCGCTACGGAAAAAATGAAAATATGAAACCGGAAACTACGTACAAAACGCAGTCAAATCATAACATTGAACGAAAAGGAAATGTAAAAGATTTGGGTGTACTCATGTCGGAAGACCTTACCTTTAAAGAACGCAGTAAAATAGCCGTCACATTTGCAAGAAAAATGACAGGTTGGATAACAAGAACCTTTTACACTAGAGATGCTATACCAATGATAATAATTTTCAAGATGCTAGTGCTCTCTAGAGTGGAGTACTGCTGCACAATGACAGCCCCTTTGAAAGCTGGAGAAACTGCTGACCTGGAGAGCGTGCAGAGATCCTTTACTGCTCTCTAGAGTAAAAACACTCAGTAAAACATCTAAACTATTGGGACCGACTAAAAGGCCTAAATCTGTATTCTACTGAGCGCAGGCGGGAGAGATACATAATAATTTACACGTGGAAAATAGTAGAGGAACTGGTCCCAAACCTGCACACTGAAATAACACCACATGAGACCAGAAGACATGGCAGGATGTGCAGAATACCCCCGTTAAAGAGCAGAGGTGCAACTGGTACTCTGAGAGAGAACTCTATCAACATCAGATGCCCGAGACTGTTCAACACGCTTCCACTACACATAAGGGACATAACTGGCTGACCCCCTCACAGTGTTCAAGAGAGAACTGGATAAACACCTCCAAAGGATACCTAATCAACCAGGCTGTGACTCATACGTCAGGCTGCGAGCAGCCGCGTCTAACTGCCTGGTTGACCAGTCCAGCAACGAGGAGGCCTGGTCGACGACCGGGCCGAGGGGATGCTAAGCCCCGAAACCATCACAAGGTAACTACAAAGTTACACGGCCTGTTTTGAGTCCCTGGTTTAGGATACACTTTTTAAATTTTCCCTGACGTATGTTACTACTGTACTTTCTGTTCTTTTTTGCCTATTCAAACGAAACACATTAAATCTCTCAATTGGTATTCATATGACATTCACTTCTTTAAATTTATCCATGTTTCTGTGACTGCAATACCACATGTAAGGTTTTCTGTACACATCCAATAAAGTCGTGCATTTTATTTGAAATTCTTTCGATATTAAAAAAAATGCTCCCCCTCTCCCTCCTTCCCTCAGTATTGTCATGGCGTCGAGAGCAAGTGGCAGGTGGCAGATGACTGGTGGCAGATGACTGGTGGCAGATGACTGGTTGTGAGGTGGACGATTCTTGCAGTGATTGGAGTGTGATTGGAGGCAGAAAGCGTGCATGAGCGCCTATTTTCCGCTGCGATGAAAACAGACAATTAAACCCGACTCTAGTTTCTATTTGCTAGGATATATATAGACGCGATATAACCCCAGATAGTTCCGGCCGGATTGGCGGACGCGAGAGAGCGTTGCATCTCGGATACTAATTGCAAGATGGATGGCTATAGGACATAACTGGCAACAAGACGGATGACTGAAGTTCGGCTGGCAACAAGACGGATGAGTGTTGAGTGACTGCAAAACAGATGACTGGAATTTGATCTCAGTACTGACCATTAAAGTGTAACTACGAGTACACGGAATGACTGGGAGGAAGACTGATTGACAGGCTGTGACTGGATCAGATAACCACTCAGCTACTGACTGTCATCACAGTGCCAGCACTCACTCAGCCTCACGGCTGTCAGCGCTCTAAAGGCTGCCACGCATGGCATACTCAAATCTTAGTGTCTCGCTGATTTACGGCTGAACCTGGCCATTCATAGGCTAACCAGTGTTTACCAGGATACACCAGCTCTGGGCCTGGTGTCCTCAGCTGTGGGCCTGGTGTCCTCAGCTGTGGGCCTGGTGTCCTCAGCTGTGGGCCTGGTGTCCTCAGCTGTGGGCCTGGTGTCCTCAGCTGTGGGCCTGGTGTCCTCAGCTGTGGGCCTGGTGTCCTCAGCTGTGGGCCTGGTGTCCTCAGCTGTGGGCCTGGTGTCCTCAGCTGTGGAGGAGTATTAGAGATACAGCCGGGCTAGAGCCTTGTATGACTGTAGACGTACTCACCAACTTGTGCTTGCGGGGGTTGAGCTCTGGCTCTTTGGTCCCGCCTCTCAACCGTCAATCAATTGGTGTACAGATTCTTGAGGCTACTGAGCTCTTATGAAAGCTGTCTGTTCGGCCTGAGGCCACGGAATCGTCTCAGTTTGCCTTAGGCTTGTTTTGCTCGGTTTATTCTATCAATTGTGATTTGATTTCCGCTCTATTCATGTTGAATCCCAGAGCAGGTTACCTGACAGTGGAATAATGGCTGAGGGTGGGGGGGGGGAGGTGAAAGGAGGGGGAAGGGGGGTTGGTGGGAGAGAGGAGTGGAACGCGGGGTTGAGAAGGGGAACGAGGGAGGGGAGAGGATTGTTGAAGAGATTAGAGAGAAGATTAAGAGGAGCAGAGAGAAAGACAGACAGGTTCTGACGAGATGGATGGAGGGATAGATGGGACTCCTCCAACACCAGACGGACTGGTTGCTGTTGATGGCTGCCGTAGGCCGAATCAAATTTTAAACAGCTTCAAGCAAAGTAAACAAAAAATATAATTATGAGAATAAGTGAGAGAAAGTTAAATGATATTTTACACGTGTTCTAATTAATCTGCTTAATAATATTTTCTCTCTCACGGCTTGAACATGTGACCCCCGGGTAATTGTGGTTCTCGGGTGTTTGTGAATAGCTAATCACAAGCTGTTAAGCTTGCTTAACAGCCGTCTGGTAACTGGTGCTCAAGGGCTTGTTCACTCGTGGCTCATTTGCATGGTGAGGAAGATCTAGATGCGCTGAAGTTTTGCTCAAATAGATGGTTGGGTTCTTTTAACCCATGACAATGGTAAGTAATGAGGATAGATGAGGTGGGAGGGGATGTGGAGACCCCAGGAACAGTGAGGTCTGCAAGGCAGGCAACTCCTGCCTTGCAGACCCTTGCAACAACAACAAAAACCTGTCGTCTGAGAAACAAATTAACAAAATAGCATTCGCCAAAAGTGGCAAATACCAGAAGAGCTTTCAGACACCTAGACCCAGAGGCCTTCAGAACGAGGTATACTACGTCGTACGTAAGACCATTCCTTGAGTATGCAGGACCGGTATGGAGTCCACACCTGAAAACACGTCAACTTAAAAGTTGAAAAATTACACAGGCACGAGACTAGACTTGTGGCAGAGCCGAGGGAAGTCTTCCACAGTGAGAGTGTGAGTAACGTCAAGCTTACCACGCTGGAAGAAAGACGAATCAGGGGAAAATGATAACAACATAGAATATATTAAGGGTGAACAAAGAGACAATGTTCAAAGCAAGAAAGGTTCGGACCAGAGGACGGTGGAGGCACCGTCTTAAGAGTAAGTCACAGGTTAATGGAACAAGTTAGAAGAGGGAAAAAGGGGGAAATCGTTATCTCGTTATACCTAAATCGTTAAATTGTTAAGGGGGAAAAAATCTGCTTCAAAAAAGAATACGTCAAGAAACAAGAGGGATTAAAAGTGAATATCTGCTTCATCCAGAAGCTGAAGCTGGAGAGTCGGAGATTGAGAGCTATTGCTCGACCTTGTGGACACAACAGGAGTAGAACTAGGCGAGTACACACCGGGGACGCCATATAAATTCCCTGGGTTTGTATTATGCCACATTTTTTCCAAGTAAATTGATCCTATTTATATTTACGGAGCAGCTGCCTTACTGTCTGTCGGTGAGTAAGTCAGCGTATGACTTCAATAGCCAATCCTTACTAGCAAGAAAGGAAGGGAACTATCAAGACAAAGCACCAAGCCACAACGACTATATAGCGCTGGGAAGGGATCAAGATAAGGATTTGGGATGGGACGGGGAGAAGGAATGGTGGCCAACCACTTGGACCGTCGAGGATTGAACGCCGATCTGCATGAAGCGAGAATGAACTCCCGCTGATTAAGACTCTCGACTGAAGAACGGAAAATGTTGCCATAAATTGTGCATACAACACCAAATTATGACATAATATGTCGTGAGAAAATCTTTTGGCGAGCGCAATGGGTTTGAATTCTCCTCCCGCGTCACCCCCAGCCCCGGGACGCGGGTTCCGACCCCCAAAATGTGTTTAAACGAATTATTATTATTAACATCTTTATTGACAAAATTAATTACAATTTTGCCTAATCTGAGGATTTTGATAGTCTGATTACGGTGAGAATAATGCTAGTATTCACTGTCACGCAGGACAGAGGGTCATACATAAGACAATAGGTCTAAACTGTAGGCTGAAGCAAATATATATCATGGTTACAATCAATGTTTTAATGTATGGATATGTGAAAACAACTTTCTATTGTGCACTGCCACACAAGGGCAGGGATGGGTTCATAAGTGATGCAGCTTAGAAGTAATATAGATAAAAATTGTTCCTCATTCTTTAAAATGGACAAGCAAATTTTGGGTAAATTGTTAGGATGTCGTCCAGAACACCTGAGTCAATAAAATAGTTACACAGTTGGTGGTACAAGAGGCCAGGAGGTCTAAAGTCCTTTACGGTTTCACATTCATCAATGTAGTGTTCTAGTGAATGCATTAAAGGTTTATCACAGAGTTTACAATCTGAGTATTCTGGAAGTGGCTCAGCCTCGCTAACCTGCCAGATGTGTCTATAGCCAAGGCGAATTCGCGCAATGACTACATCACATTGCCTGGTTCGGTTACTGTGCTGACCATACAAATACCTATTATTACAAAACTTGTCATAACTTTTAATACTGCAGCTTTCAGGTCTCTGGGCATTTCTTAGTTCTTCTAAATCTTACTAACTTTAAACGAATGAAAGATTTTTAGCTCTTGGAAGGGGATCAAGATAAGGATTTGGGATGGGACGGGGAGAAGGAATGGTGCCCAACCACTTGGACAGTCGGGGTTTGAACGGCGACCTGCATGAAGCGAGACCGTCGCTCTACCGTCCTGTCAAAGTGGCTGGGTACTGAGAGGACAAATATCTAGAGGAAGAAGGAAGTTAGGGGGGGGGGAACAGTCATTAGAAACGGGAGTCGAACTGTTGTCAGTATGTGACGCATGGAATGTAAGTTTGGTAGGTGATTCAACCCATTGTCACTTGTCATCGTGTCTATTTATGACACAGGTTTAGTGATCGGCTCCGATGTGTCAAGTTGTGATGTGTATTGACTGTGTGTGTAGGGGGGGGGGTTAGTGCCAAGATGTAATGGCGGGTGCTACAGAGGGCGGCTGCTACAGAGGGTGGCTGCTACAGAGGGCGGCTGCTACAGAGGGTGGCTGCTACAGAGGGCGGCTGCTACAGAGGGCGGCTGCTACAGAGGGCGGCTGCATGATGGTGCTGACTGTGGAAAGTAAGTGAAGCTGATTGAGAGCTAATGAGAGTTTATACTTTCTCCTCCTACCCTCACCCTCCCCGGCCCCGTCTCTCTCTCTCTCGCTCGCTGGATCTTTTTCTCTCGACGAATGTCCACTTATGTAAATTAGTTGTGTGTGTGTGTGTGTGTGTGTGTGTGTGTGTGTGTGTGTGTGTGTGTTGTGTGTGNACCAAAGTGACACATGAAATCTATTAAGAAAAAAGAGCTGAACACACACACACACACACTCACGTTTTCTGTGCATCGGACTCTATAGGTTGACTAGCGTTCGTTTGTTTCTGGTTAGACTAAAAGGTTAGATTTAAAGGTGATCTCTCACGAGAGAACCGTGAGTGACCACCTGATTCATGCGCGCATAGCCTGACCCATCTCGGGGTCTCGTGGCTCGACTCAAGAGCCGTTGGCGCGCCCTGGATAACCTGCTCGTAGCGTTGACGGCCATGGAGGGGAATGCTTAGGTGATGGCTAGTTTCTAAGTCTTGATATAACTGTACGCACGCTCTCACTCCTCCTTCCTCTGCCCTCCTCCCCCTCTCCTCCCCCCTACTCCTCGCCCTACTCCTCTCTACTCGCCGCCACCACCACCTCCGGGTTGACACCTGTCGCGTACGCAGCATTATTTATTTGGAATTCTGTGTTTGGAAGGCAAATGCAAATCTAGAGAATACTGAGAGGCATTAGGGGGGGGGGGGTTAAGATGAAGGGCGGGGTGTTGAAGAAGGGGTTCGAGGAGGATGACAGAGGGTGGGGTGGGGAGGGGGTTGAACACGAGGGGCACAAGTGGAGGACATTGTTCATGATAGTCACGACTGATTTATCGGGTATAAACTCCAACATTCCAGTCGGGGGGGGGGGGTGGTGGGTCTCCTACTGGAGCCCCATCACCACCCTCCCCCCTTCCTCTTCCCCCCTTCACTTCCCCTCCCACCATCTCCAGCCCCCCCCTATACCCCCTCCACTCCCCCCCCCCTAACACAAACGCACGCACGCCCTTCTTCCTCTTATTGCTATTGTGTGGTCTTCGTTGTTTGCGGTGTCATTCGTTACGCCTCTCGTAATGTTTTGTTCGAAAACTAATCTCTCTTTTTGTTCCTGCAATTTACATGCTCTTACAAACTTAATTGATTTTCAAATTCGCGAGGCTTCACCAGAGTGGGCCCGACACTGTTGGAGGTGGCGCCCCCCCCCCCAGCACCCCCCAACCTCATCACCTCCCCCCCATCCCCGACCCCCTCCCCCTTCCCCAAGTTCCCCCATGCCCCCCCCCCCCCAAGCACCGGCCACCAGCAACAGACAAGGAAGCCAGCGCTAACATTAGTTCGTAGCATAAAAGCCAAGTGGGATAATGAACAAAGACCTCGGTCATGGCCCCCAGGCAATACCCACCACCATGAGCTGCCATGCGGGAGGTGTGTGTGTGTGCCACCACTGGTCGCAGAGCTGAGAGGCTTGAGCTACGAGACTATAGTCTATACCAAACTGAACTGAAATTTAAATTTAAGTAAAACTGAACTTGTCGCTACATGGAGAAGACGCCGGGGGAGACATGACGCCGGTGGGGGAGACATGACGCCGGGGGAGACATGACGCCGGGGGAGACATGACGAATTATTTCTCATAATTCCCGTTGTTGTTGTTGTTGTTTTAGATTTATCTACTCAGAACGAAATGTCCATATAGCACGGGCTATGGTGAGCCCGTAATCATAATTCCCTCATCTCGTTTCCTTTTAAGCTGAAGCGCACTCACTTTCCCAGTCACCCCCTCCACTGTTCCGCCTGGACTCCCCATGTCACCCTTCTACCTCTCCCATTAGGCCCCCCCTTGCCTTTCCACTCACTCAGGGCCCTCTCTCTCCCCTTCCCTACTGAGATATGCACCACCAGATGCTGTGTTCGCTCCTAAACCAGTCCTAGCCAACCCGCCTGTCAATCATCCTCGGGTGTCCCTCGTGTTGGAACTGCTGCGAGGTGGTGTGGTGGTGGGTGGGCAGGTGTGTTCTGGTGACTGGTGTGGTGGTGGGTGGGCAGGTGTGTTCTGGTGACTGGTGTGGTGGTGGGTGGGCAGGTGTGTTCTGGTGCCTGGTGTGGTGGTGGGTGGGCAGGTGTGTTCTGGTGCCTGGTGTGGTGGTGGGTGGGCAGGTGTGTTCTGGTGACTGGTGTGGTGGTGGGTGGGCAGGTGTGTTCTGGTGCCTGGTGTGGTGGTGGGTGGGCAGGTGTGTTCTGGTGACTGGTGTGGTGGTGGGTGGGCAGGTGTGTTTTGGTGACTGGTGTGGTGGTGGGTGGGCAGGTGTGTTCTGGTGACTGGTGTGGTGGTGGGTGGGCAGGTGTGTTCTGGTGCCTGGTGTGGTAGTGGGTGGGCAGGTGTGTTCTGGTGCCTGGTGTGGTGGTGGGTGGGCAGGTGTGTTCTGGTGACTGGTGTGGTGGTGGGTGGGCAGGTGTGTTCTGGTGCCTGGTGTGGTGGTGGGTGGGCAGGTGTGTTCTGGTGACTGGTGTGGTGGTGGGTGGGCAGGTGTGTTCTGGTGACTGGTGTGGTGGTGGGTGGGCAGGTGTGTTCTGGTGACTGGTGTGGTGGTGGGTGGGCAGGTGTGTTCTGGTGACTGGTGTGGTGGTGGGTGGGCAGGTGTGTTCTGGTGACTGGTGTGGTGGTGGGTGGGCAGGTGTGTTCTGGTGACTGGTGTGGTGGTGGGTGGGCAGGTGTGTTCTGGTGACTGGTGTGGTGGTGGGTCTTCTGAATGATTAATTACACAAGTTTCTAAATGCCGTTCTTATGTTGGCCAACCTGGCATATGCCGCTGATGTTATCCTCTTTATATGGGCTTCAGGGGACAGGTCTAGCGTGATATCAACCCCCCAGGTCTTTCTCTCTCTCTCTGATTCTTGAAGAATTTAATCTCCCAAATGATACCTTGTATCTGGTCTCCTGCTCCCTACACCTATCTTCATTACATTACATTTTCTTGGGTTAAACTCTTAAGAACTATTTGTTGGACCATTCTTTCAGCTTATCTAGGTCTTCTTGAAGCCTCAAGCTGTGTGTGTGTGTGTACTCACCTAATTGTGCTTGCGGGGGTTGAGCTTTGGCTCTTTGGTCCCGCCTCTCAACTGTCAATCAACTGGTGAACAGATTCCTGAGCCTATTGGGCTCTATCATATCTACACTTGAAACTGTGTATGGAGTCAGCCTCCACCACATCACTTCCTAATGCATTCCATTTGGCAACCACTCTGACACTAAAAAAGTTCTTTCTAATATCTCTGTGGCTCATTTGGGCACTCAGTTTCCACCTGTGTCCCCTTGTTCGTGTGCCCCTTGTGTTAAATAGCCTGTCTTTATCTACCCTGTCGATTCCCTTCAGAATCTTAAATGTGGTGATCATGTCCCCCCCCTAACTCTTCTGTGGGGACATGTGTGTGTGTGTGTGTGTGTGTGTGTGTGTGTGTGTGTGTGTGTGTGTGTGTGAGGAGGGGTGTTTACCGAGCCAAGCCGTGCGGAGAGCAAGAGTGCCAAGCAAGACAATCAACCTCATCTTTTTCTCACACTATTTTTTTCCTCGCCTGAAAATGAAAAATAAAAAATTGGCGTTAAAATAAATATAATACCGAAGCCCGCGAGGAAATTAGTCACTTGTAATAGTCTAGAGAGTTAAAGACAATATATAATTTACTAATAAAACTTATCAGATGTTTTTGTGTCCCCAAGTGCGTGTGCCCCTTGTGTTAAATAGACTGTCTTACCCTATCAATTCCCTTCAGAATCTTGAATGTGGTGATCATGTCCCTCCTAAAATCTTCTGTCTTCCAGCAAAGTGAGGTTTAATTCCCGTCGAAGTGAGGTTTAATCCAAGTGCGTGTAGCCCCTTGTGTTAAACCGCCTGTCTTTATCAACCCTGTGTGTGTGTGTGTGTGTGTGTACTCACCTAATTGTACTCACCTAATTGTGCTTGCGGGGGTTGAGCTTTGGCTCTTTGGTCCCGCCTCTCAA
>WNGS01167840.1:2721414-2771665 GCA_020271785.1 Procambarus virginalis | reverse complement strand
GTGTGTGTGTGTGTGTGTGTGTGTGTGTGTGTACACACACACACACACACACACACACACACACACACTTTTTCAGTGTCAGAGTAGTTAACAGATGGAATGCATTAGGCAGTGATGTGGTGGAGGCTGACTCCATACACAGTTTTAAATGTAGATAGATAGAGCCCAATAGGCTCAGGAACCTGCACACCAGTTGATTGACAGTTGAGAGGCGGGACTAAAGAGCCAAAGCTCAACCCTCGCAAGCACAAATAGGTGAGTACACACACCTTGTGTGTGTGTGTGTACACGCCCTCTTGTCCAACGTGTCAGACAAGTGTTGTCTCCTGGTACATTATTTACCTTGGAGACATTTAGAAATAGGAGGAGTGTGAGTGTTACCGGAAGCTAAACATTTTTAACATGATTTAAAAAGTTGTGGTATAATTTTGGGGGGTTTAACACGTCAATAGATAACTGCATTTTCCATTTGTAATTCTCCTAGAGACAAAGAAGGTAGGCCTAAAAGTCAATGAGTAAGAGTCTGTGTGAGCGGCTTTCAGAATAATTCCTCCACCCGACTATAGGTCCTTATAAGGTCCATATAGGTCCGTAAGGTCCTTATAGGTATGTACACTGCGGCCGAAATTATACGCTTTTAGCGCCACTGCTATACTCAGCGCATCCCACTAAATAGCGTATCCCGCTGGGTAGTCTACCCTACTGAACTAAATCCACCCCGCTGAAGAGTGCATGGAGCTAAACGGTGCGGCTACAAGTGAAAGCAAGACTGTCGCCCCACACACCAACTTTGGGTAGGGGGGCGGGACGTAGCGGGCAGCCAGCCCTACCCTTTGACCTGGTCTTGCCTCCCCTTCCTTCCCCCCCTCTCAAGGTAACACAATGCAGGTCACCAGGCTTCCTCAGCCTGTCACCAGGATTCCTCAGCCTGTCACCAGGATTCACACCATCTCCCTTCAGATACCTAGCTTGTAAAAGAAAGTGGTAACACAGTGTGGCTATATAGCATTATAAGTTTGTGTGTGTGTGTACTCACCTAATTGTGCTTGCTGGGGTTGAGCTCTGACTCTTTGGTCCCGCCTCTCAACGGTCAATCAACTAATGTACAGGTTCCTGAGCCTACTGGGCTCTATCATATCTACACTTGTGTAGATATGATAAAGCCGTGTATGGAGTCGGCCTCCACCACATCACTTCCTAATGCATTCCATTTGTCTACTACTCTGACACTGAAAAAAAAATTCTTGCGTCTCTATGGCTCATTTGGGCACTCAGTTTCCACCTGTGTCCCCTAGTGCGTGCGCCCCTTGTGTTAAATAGCCTGTCTTTATCTACCCTATCTATTCCCTTGAGAATCTTGAATGTGGTGATCATGTCCCCCTAACTTTTCTGTCTTCCAGCGAAGTGAGGTGTAATTCCCGTAGTCTCTCCTCATAGCTCATACCTCTCAGCTCGGGTACTAGTCTGGTGGCAAACCTTTGAACCTTTTCCAGTTTAGTCTTATCCTTGACTGGACTCCATGCTGGGGCTGCATACTCCAGGATTCGCCTGACATATGTGGTATATAATGTTCTGAAAGATTCCTTACACAAGTTTCTAAAGGCCGTTCCTATGTTAGCCAATCTGGCGTATGCCGCTGATGTTATCCTCTTGATATGAGCTTCAGGGGATAGGTCTGGCGTGATATCAACCCCCAGGTCTTTCTCTCTCTCTGACTCTTGAAGTATTTTATCTCCCAAATGATACCTTGTATCTGGTCTTCTGCTCCCTACACCTATCTTCATTACATTACATTTGCTTGGGTTAAACTCTAACAACCATTTGTTCGACCATTCCTGCAGCTTGTCCAGGTCTTCTTGAAGCCTCAAGCTGTCCTCCTCTGTCTTAATCCTTCTCATAATTTTGGCGTCGTCAGCAAACATTGAGAGGAATGAGTCTATACCCTCCGGGAGATTATTAACGTATATCAGAAACAGGATAGGTCCTTGTACAGAGCTCTGTGGGACTCCACTGGTGACTTCACGCCAATCTGAGGCCTCACCCCTCACTGTAACTCTCTGCTTCCTATTCCTTAGGTACTCCCTTATCCACTGGAGCGCCCTACCAGTTACTCCTGCCTGTTTCTCCAGCTTATGCATCAGCCTTTTATGGGGTACTGTGTCAAAGGCTTTCCGACAGTAAAAAAAAATCCGCCCATCCTTCTCTTTCTTGCTTAATCTTTGTCACCTGATCGTAGAATTATATTAAGCTTGTAAGGCAAGATTTACCCTCCCTAAATCCATGTTGATGGGTTGTCACGAAGTCCCTTCTCTCCAGATGTGTTACTAGGTTTTTTTCTCACGATCTTCTCCATCACCTTGCATGGTATACAAGTTAAGGACTCTGGCCTGTAGTTCAGTGCCTCTTGTCTGTCTCCCTTTTTGTATATTTGTGTGTGTGTGTGTATTTTTACTATTTGTGTCTGCAGAATTGAGCTATTAGTTCTTGGACCCCGCCTTTCTAACTAATCTATTTTTCCTCTTAATATATCTACTACTACATATATTTCTCCCCAACACAAGCGCACTCACCTCCAGGAAGTAGGCCGTAACAGCTGTCTAACTCCCAGGTAACTTATTTACTGGTAGGTAACAGGGGCATCAGTGTGAAACAAACTGCCTATTTGTCTCTGCCGGCGCCGGGAATCGAACCCGGGACACGGGATTAAGAGTCCCGCGCGCTGTCCACTTAGCTACCAGACCCCTGTGTGCGTGCGTGCGCGTGCGTTCTCTATTTTACTGCCAGGTGAACAGAAGCATCAAATTGTTACTTCATTTGGTCCCTGGTCAACACTTTAGATCACGACTCAAAATATGAATGAAGCCTTTGAAAACAGCTGTCTGGTTGCATGAAATAATAATAATAATAATAATAATAATAATAATAATAATAACAATAATAATAATAATAATAATAATAATAATAATAATAACAATAATAATAATAATAATAATAATATTAATAATAATACCAATATTATTATTGGTAAAGGTAAACATTTTTATATTTAAACATTTTGCAGGAGAGCAGGAAGGTGTGTGTGTAGGAGCCAGGTTTTGGTTAAGAAAGGTTGGTGGGAGTGACAAGTGCCTTGGGATAGTGAAGGACGCTGGTGTATGGGATGTAAGCTTATCAACCACTCGCATGGCTCTTTAGCACGTGTCAAACGCTAGGCTTCCTCCGAACTTCATAATCAATTTAGCAATATAGACCTAATACTAATTTTAATATTTTCGTAGCTAGGTTGCTCGGTTTTATTATTATTATGCAAGTGTGAGGTGGTGTAAGGTGGCATTGTAAAGTGTAGTGGAGTGTGTGTGTGTGTGTGTGTAAGCTGGTCCTTGTGTGTGTGTAACCTTTGCCACCACTATTCACAGGATGGGTATTGGTTGTATAATAAATGAACTAAATCAGCCTCGCTGGAAGTGTATATAAACAATGCAGCATTGTAACCTGTAAAGTTAGTGTAACGGTTCGCTAACAATTCCAATGGAGAACAGATACATATACATATTTGTTTCTTTAAAGTAAATAATGTTAATTTTGAATTATGAAAGACTTCAATCATCTGCTATAGCCGACCGTCCTCTACAGAGTCTAGAGTGTGTAGTGACAGAGGTCTCTAACTATCCAAGAAAGATGAATGTCTACATGCGAAGCTATGTTGGTGTACTTGACTGGCTTTGTCTTATAAGTAAGTACACATATGACTCGGTCAAGTGTAGTGTGGTGTAGTTTGTGAAGTATGTTGGTAAAGAAAATGAATATAATAATGATATTTGTGTAGAATGGTGACGAGCTGCAAGAACCAATAGTTTTCTAATTACGAGAAGTGCATGGAACAGTAATATTTACTAACCAGCAGAATGTAAGAAACTAAAAAACATAAGAGAAGGAGACAAAGTGGAACAGGATCCAGAAGCCAGAGTGCCGTGTTGTCTGGCTGTTCCCCCCCCCCCCACTGTAAATTGTGAGAGCAAACACGAAGCGCTGTGTGACATTTCTTGCTGGTGATTTTAGCCAGAACCTCGAGGCTGTTTTGCTGGCGATATGTAAACAATGTCAAAATCTCAGGTTGCTTTTGGAAACTGAGCATGAGAGAGAGAGGGCGTAATATTAAAGGGAATTCGCGACAGTTTTGTATTCAAATTGAAATTGTGTAAAAATTATGATAAGGATTAATTATGAATTCACACACACACACACACACACACACACACACACACACACACACACACACACACACACACACACACACACACACACACACACACACACACACAATTTACCTCTCGGCCTGTTAGTCCAACCACTTGGGCTGGACGGTAGAACGACGGTCTCACTTCATGCAGGTCGGTGTTCAATCCCCGACCGTCCAAGTGGTTGGACACCATTCCTGCCCCCCCGTCCCATCCCAAATCCTTATCCTGACCCCTTCCCAGTGCTATATAGTCGCAATGGCTTGGCGCTTTCCCCCCCTGATAGTTCCCTTCTCGGCCTGTTAAGTGAGTAACGACGCCTCTCCACCTACAAGCACCATTCAAGGTTACACAACTTCATGTCTCGCACAACATGCTCCTGCGATACACTCTCTTCCTTCGCTGCCTCTACTTGAGAACCTCAGTACTCACAAGAGTACTGAGTCCTCCTCGCCGCTACCTTCACTCTTATGTATAGTCGTCCTGGGCTGGTGCCGGGACCACTTTATTAATTTTAATTTTATTAAAATTTTATTAATGTTTAATTTTAATATTACTATTTTAATTTTAATGTTACTATTTTTATTTTAATATTAATATTTTTATTTTAATATTAATATTTTAATTTTAATATTAATATTTTAATTTTAATATTAATATTTTAATTTTAATATTAATATTTTGTTAATATTAATTTCTTAATTAATTTTAAAATATTAATGTTAATACTTAACCTATCCCGACAACACCACACCTCTCTCCAGCCCCTCGGCTCAGACTTCAGCACCAGTTTTCTCCTTTCCATCTAAGTCATTAGGAAAACTTGACATGAGCGCTCTGGGGATTTATTCAATATTGTGTAAAGTGTGTCTCAAGACCTGGTATACCAATGTGTGTAGTCGTAAAGCAAATTAAATAATATAAAGTATCATTGGAAAAAGAACCTGATGCCATTGCAGTGGCCAAAAAAAGGTAATTTCATGCAATATTCCCGGAGGAATACCAGAAAAGAATTAAGTGTTTTTTTTTAGGAATTTGCAGAAGATGTTAGAAACATACTCGAACAACATCGTTAAAAACTCAAGCAACAGACGGGAGAAAAGATGGTTTGTGTATTAATATACAGCTCCCCTTTCACCCAAAGTAATGAATTAAAAGGCCCATATGTTGCACTTATACTGAACTATGCAGCACTGACTTTGGAGCCCCTGCCTTATTTATCACAAAGAAAAATAGAGAAAGTACAGACTTATTCTGCAAGACTGGTCCCTGAATTGTGAGACCTGAGCTATGAAGACAGATTGAAGGAACTCAGCCAGATGCCATATAAAGAATAGAGACTTTAGAGCCATAATCAAGACGTAATTTTTTTTAGATAAAAATCAATAAATCAACCAAAAATTTTATTCATAAATTGTTGTAGGTTGGTAATCAAGTTTACAGAAAATTTTAGCACATATACATAAGAGAAAAATTATGATAATATAACATGTTAAATATTCTAATTACATGTTGTATCATGCAGATTTTTCTGAGTGCAGAATAAACAGGCAACTGCACCTCATATTTTTTCAGTCCTGTGTGACCAGGATGCATACCAAACTTATCTTTCAAATTCAGTACGATAATCTTGTGGAAATCTTCTGGTGTTCCTTGTCAAAACACCTCGGTAACCTCGTGTGTGTGTGTGTGTGTGTGTGTGTGTGTGTGTGTGTGTGTGTGTGTGTGTGTGTGTGTGTGTGTGTGTGTGTGTGTGTGTGTGTGGTGGGGAAAGACACACTCGCGCAGACGGAACAGGTAAAGGCTGGTAATGGTGACCGGGGGCCCAGACCTTGCCTGTTACTGAGTAGGTAGTCGAACTGCGCCGGAAAAACGTGATCTGGGAGCATGCCTTGTGGTTGTTTCCAGGATCAATGTTCCCGCGGCCCGGTCTCTGTTTTCTCAGGAACCTTCTTATGTTAATGCTTTTTTTTGTATAAAATTGTTAAATTTCACAAACTTTAAGCTCGGCCTGTGAAACAATAAATGTATTTTTGTATTTTGTCTAACTGAAATGGATACCATTTATTTATCTGTTAGCCTAAATTTTAAGGTTTGAAACCCTACCAGGTCCAGGACTGAAGTAACTTAGTTACACCATCCCCCCCCCCTCCACACACACACACAGGAATCTGTACACACCGTTGATGGGCAGTTGAGAGGCGGGACCAAAGAGCCAGAGCTCAACCCCCCCCACAAGCAAAACTAGGCGAGTACACAGTGCCCTGGGGTTAGCCACAAGCGGCAGGTGGGCTGGGACCATAACTTGTTGTAGCGGCTGTGGTTAATTTGCTGTTTCTGTTAATGTCCAGTGTTGCCAGCTGTCTTCCCTACATCAGCCAGTGTCACCGGCTGTCTTTCCTGCCGCAGTGTGGCCAGCCGTCATTTTAATCAGAATAATTGTTGCCATCTGCATCTCTCGAGTGTTCCTGCTGCCTATTGTGTTTCAGCTGCGCAAGTCGCTCCTCTCTGGTATATCCCTTCTACACAGGCCAGGTGCAGCAGCAGCCTATCCCTCCTGCCCGGTGTTGCTAAGCTGTTTCACCTGCACATGTTGGGTGATGCTTGACATCTGCACCTTGTCAACACATGTCTTCTTAATTCTTTTTTTTTTTTACTCCTGGTGTAATTTTTATTAAAGCTTGGATCATTTGATTCAATCTTTTACAATAACTTTTCAATGGTCATTTATTTATCCAGCAATTGCCGGAGCCTCACGTGCCACTCACACACACACACATTTTATATATATATATATATATATATATATATATATATATATATATATATATATATATATATATATATATATATATATATAATTTTCCGGAGGTTTATTATTTATCTATTTGTGTGTTAGACCGTCATGTTAAGTTTGTGTTCGATTGCTATATATATAAATATTTTTCGTGCCTTCCTGAAATATTCCGTTGATCGCTGGCTCGTTTAATCGTGCTGGATGCGTCTCGCTGCTCGCGTTATATCGTCATGTCTGCGATTTTAAACGGCAATTTGCAGCGGTAGGTGCCATGAAGGTCTAATTAAGACATTACGTTTGGGGACACTGGGACTTAAGATGGGTGTCCCGGGGCGCAAACTGGCTCCTTGGACCACCCGGGTAACGAGGGGACCCGCTAGTTAGGTGGTGTAATTGGTGCAGTCGTAAAGGGCAGTCGTTTGGCCGTAATTGTTAAGTTCTGCGACCACCTCTGAGACACCAGCTGTCGGTGCTCTTGCTGATGTTGTTGTTGGGGCTGCTGCTGGTGTTGTTGTTGTTTGGGCTGCTGGTTTTGTTGTTGGGGCTGCTGCTGGTGTTGATGTTGGGGCTGCTGCTGGTGTTGTTGTTGTTTGGGCTGCTGGTGTTGTTGTTGGGGCTGCTGCTGGTGGTGGTGTTGTTGTTGGGGCTGCTGCTGGTGGTGGTGTTGTTGTTGGGGCTGCTGCTGTTGTTGTTGGGGCTGCTGCTGTTGTTGTTGGGGCTGCTGCTGTTGTTGAGGCTGCTGCTGTTGTTGTTGGAGCTGCTGGTGTTGTTGTTGGGGCTGCTGGTGTTGTTGTTGGGGCTGCTGGTGTTGTTGTTGGGGCTGCTGGTGTTGTTGGGGCTGCTGCTGTAGTTGTTGGGGCTGCTGCTGTAGTTGTTGGGGCTGCTGCTGGTGTTGTTGGGGCTGCTGCTGTAGTTGTTGGGGCTGCTGCTGTAGTTGTTGGGGCTGCTCTTGTTGGAGGTGCTGCTCTTACTGGAGCTAATAATTTTGTTGATGGTGGTAGTGGTGATGGTAAGACCTGGATTAGACCTGGATGAGGTTTTGGGAGTTGTTCTACTCTCAAATCCAGGCCCGGGGGCCAGGCTTGACTTGAGAGAGAACTTGGTTTTGTTTGTATTTATATAATATACAGGAAACTCAATGTTATATGATGCTATTTTCTTTTACAAGATATACGACAATACTCAACAGTATGAGTAGATGTAGTAGTATTACTACTGGTGGTAGATGGTTTGGTAACGGACGCCGTATTACAGTAGACGTATTGTAGAAGTAGATGTAGTATAAATATCACGGAGGTTGTACCGGTTATAGCGGCAGTCATCTGTAATTTTCTCATAGTAAAAATTCACAAATTAACACTACTCGTACTTTGTTCCATTGTTCTTATGTGTTGTTCTTGTGTGTGAAGTGTTGGTGGGGGGCGGGGAGGCAGAACGTGGGAAGGGGGGAGGGGGGGTTGACCAGCACCGGGGTCGCCTCAACCCTTCACAAAATATCACTTCCCACAAAAGCGGCAGTAAGTGCTGAGTCACCCGAGTCAACACGACCGTCCACACCATCACTGCCCTCGTCACTGCGACCTTCACCACAACCACCACCACCACTACATCCACAGCCACCACCACCACTACATCCACAACCACCACCACCGCTACATCCACAACCACCACCACCACTACATCCACAACCACCACCACCGCTACATCCACTACCACCACCACCACTACATCCACAACCACCACCACCACTACATCCACAACCACCACCACCACTACATCCACAACCACCACCACCACTACATCCACAACCACCACCACCACTACATCCACTACCACTACAGCCACTACCTACAGCACCTACAGTAGACATCAGCACCACCACCACCACTACCCGACCCACTACACCCTACCATTACCACCCGGCAATACTATCTACCACTTGACGTTGAATCTACCACCCTACCCAGCGGCCTTCACCAGGCTACCACACTACCATCACAAAAACACACATCATTTGAAAACACGGACCAGAGAGTACACACACATGCTAAGGGACAAAGAAGCCCAGAGGAGAGTAAACAAGGACATGAACATCAACAACGGACACGGACTTCCATAAAGTGGTTCCCACGGACGTGGACGCCAACTCTCACGCGTAGCCTATTTCCTTCGGGGAGACTGGAGTGTTTTTTTTGTATTGCACCATCAGACTAATTAATTCCCCTCCCCCACGCTCGTCGACTGTGTGTGTGCTAACACACAAGGACACGTATTGTAATGGTTCCTAACCTATTATCTTACCATTGTCATGCTCTCTTTTGGAATTGTGGATGAAGGTAGCCTCAGGTGCTTCTTCTACTTCAAGCTCATTCTCCTTCCTCGCCATTACGTTGTAGAAATAAATCATTATCAGAAGGCGCTAAGCCGATGTGAGTGTATAGTACATAGACAAGTGTTGGGGGGGGGGATATGAGGGGTGGGAAGGAACGGTTCCATCCACACGGAGCGTCGGGGATCGAACGCGGAACCTGCAAGAAGCGAGGTTGTTCGCTGTACCATCCATTCGAAGTGATTGGACTTTATAGAAGTGCCTCCTTGCATCTCTTCAAGTCCGCAGACTTCCTCGTGTCCAGCCGTGCCCCCCACGTCCTTCTCGCCCTCAAGCCATTTGTATCAACGTTGTCAGTGCTTGTGAATCTCTTGTGTGCTGAAATGTTGACGTTTCTCTTCCTCTCTTTTCCAACGTAGTGAGGTTTAGTTCCATTAACCTTATCTCATAGCTCCGCTCTCTCCTAAGGACCAGTCTTCGTAGCACACTTCTGAACTTTCACTAGTTTTACTATTTTTTTGTTGGTAATTGCATACATAGGCAAGATTTTCTAGTATTGGTGTAAGATGTTTCCCGAGACATGATTAAGGCTTCCCTGTGCTCCTGGAGACCTCACGACGAACGCTGCGTGGTGCTCTTTACAGTAATCATTAGACCATTCGTGCGTTTATACCATCAACTGAATATTTTTTGTATATAAGTCCTAATTTGCTGTGTGTGTATAAATATATAATTAGCGTACTGTACCCGTATTGTCGTGGCCTCTGACTGCGCCCTGTGTAACGCCTACTCTGCTGGTTCGTAGTGTACACACACACACACACACACACACACACAGACCATCCCTTATGGGGTGTCATAGTGGGAATGTGGAGAAACGGTGCAAATATGCGATGAAATGTCACACTTCTCGTGAAAGTACTTTGACCGTTCTCACAAGCCTAATCCACTACAAACATTGCTGGCACTCGTGCTCAAGTTATCCTTCGTGTTTCATTTTACGAGTCAAATTGTTCTTAAAAGCATCCACGAATCACTAATGAAAACTAGTTTTCTCTAATAAATGTTCGTAAAGAAACCTCCAACCCGGGAAAAGTAGCAACTAGGTCAAACGTCATAGTCTTACCGTCACCATCCTTCATTTAAAATAACTAAGCCTTCCATTTAATATATATATATATATATATATATATATATATATATATATATATATATATATATATATATATATATTAGTATATTTTGGCAGCAGTCTTTCCTGTAGACATATATTATTAAATATGACCGAAAAAGTAAGATTAATAACCTGTTATGCTGGTTGCTGGAAGGCTTCTATGCTGGCGAGGGTTCGAGTCTCCTGGTGGGAAAGTGTTCTAAAAGTTGTATAACTTCACTTGCGTGTTTAGGCAAGTTGTGCATCAAGCATAGACACAGTGTCTTCCCATATTAACAGGGACTTGATAAAAAACGTAAAATTGACCCCTCACTTGCTCTAATTGTCCTTGGGAGGTGGTAGTCTTTGAGGTATTGAAATACCCCGAAAATGCCATATATATATATATATATATATATATATATATATATATATATATATATATATATATATATATATATATATATATATATATATATATTGATAGCAGTCTTTCTTGTAAACATATGTTGATGAATATGACCGAAAGGGTAAGATTAATAATTCTAGCACGAATCTTCTCAATATTTCTTATGTTTTTTTTCAATGACGAGGGAAGTTGAAAAATTAACTCTCAGAGGTTCATTTTCACACTTTATTATGGTCTGACGCCTAGGGATGTATTTCACAATGTACTCCTTACATGCTCAAAAACAAGTGTGTATATATATATATATATATATATATATATATATAATATATATATATATATATATATATATATATATATATGTATGTATATATCGAACGCTATACAAATACATACATACTCCTAGGTATGTATATATGTATGTATACCATATTAGAAAATGTAAATCCTTTTCTATTAGTATATATTTAATTCCATTGATGCTATTTCATTTAAGTCTTATTTTTTTATTTTATGTTATCTCAGGTACGATGAGCCTCTGATGTTTCAAGTACCTTTCGACGGTAACTAGTTTGCAAAAGAATGTATACATATAGAAGTATACCTCGCTTCATGGTGTATATATACACTGGGCTATGTTCAGGACTCTGGTATATACTTGCTGGTTGGTCAGTAAGGCAATGTGGTGGTCTTAATAACCCTCCAGAGCAGGGTCTCCAAACTTTTCAATGTAAGGGCCACATTATATATTTCCCATATTTATGCGGGCCGAAGGAAAAAAAATGAAAAAACAAAAACAAAAACAAATCAGTGCCAGTAATTTAATTTCCTCAAATATTGAAGTATAAACATGGAAAAATTAAAACATATCTTTTTGGAAAAAATTAGGGTAAACTAAATAGATTCCTGCCTTTAGTTTTATGCAACCAAATTAGTGTGACGAATGATACTGTCGTTTTGACTTCAAAATTTCATTAAAATCAGGTTCCAGATTAGATGAGCCAATTGTAAGAATTGATTTCAAGTGATGATCATCAGACAAATTTGCTCGATAGTTAGATTTCACATACTTCATTTTGGAAATGTTTGTTCACACAAGTATGTTGAACCAAAAATAAATGAAATAAATTCTACAGGAAAAAACAGCTTGTATGTGGTGTTAAAAAGCATAGCATATTATTATAAAGTGGTAAATATTATGGCAACAGCTTTCGTTGATAAACTTAATGGTTACCATTTTAACTATTTTAAACGTGCAATATTTTTGGCTACAATAGTATTATTGCTATTTTGTATAACTAAGATAAAGGTATTGTCAAAGTACAGAGAAAAGAATATTGTACAGTGTTTGTGCTCCCTGAAACAGAAGCAGCGAAGCCCCACTCGCCCTCCATCCCCACAATATACAGTTATACACAACTGATTGGTTGTAATGCACAACACATACCTACCAGTACTAGTATCTGTGCGTCACACTATCGAGAGAGAGGAAAACTGACTCGGGCTGAGCGCCACCAGTCAGCAGCCCCAGCTTTGAATAATTCTGCGATGCCATTCGTACGATAATTATTTTTTCAAGGCCACCACACAGGGATTTGTTTGGCGGGCCGGATGAAATTATGTGGCGGGCCGGATGTGGCCCGCGGGCCATAGTTTGGAGACCCCTGCTCCAGAGGATGATAGGTCTGAAGCCCGACACTATACCAACTAGTTTATGAGGTCAGGGAGGTTACCTTGAAATGGTTTCGGGGCTTAACGTCCCTGAGGCCCGGTCCTCGACCAGGCTTCACGTTTTCGCCTCACCAGGGAGACTACACGTTCTGCCTGTGCGGTAAATTTAAGATCGTGTGGCACTTCAGGGCTCAAGTTCATCATTCGCAGTCACTCACGTGATCACGTGCGAGCTATGTAGCTCTTGCCTCTATCTTGGCGGCTTAACCCGGCCTGTATTTAGCCAAGCAGTTTACGACCGTCAGAGCGCTTGGTGGTGGTCCATAAGGAAAATAACTTTGGCTTGTGGACGACCTCGTAGCGCTTCTGAGATCGTAAATGGCACAGTAAATACCGAATAAGCCGCCATTACGGAGGTAAGAGGTGCGTGTCTACTTAAGGAGATCTGTAAGTGCTGCGTGAATCCTGGCAGACTGTCGTACGCTCTTGCTCTGGCAGATCGTAAAATTTTCCTATCAACTCAAGTTTGTTCTGAATTTCCAGCGAGAAGCGGGGAAGGGGGGGGGGGAATTAGTGCTATCTATTTAATCGGATGATTATTGAATAGTTATTGCAGATTCCTCATGTATCCAAGAATAGCGAGAATTGTCATCCAATTGTGCATTGTTGCATCATTGTTTGTGGTCTGTGTTGTGTTTTCAAGTACGTCTTTAAGCATAAATGTTTTAGTGCTACTAAAATAGGAGTGGCGTTTTAGGTCATGAAAATACTGACACGTCAGATGGCTCGACCAATAACTGCTGTTATGTTGTAACGTATTACTCCCCCCCATCCCCCCCCCCCATTTCTGGAGCATGTGGGAGTCCACTCTACCTCCTTAACAGTATTGGTGCACATTAATATCCCAAGACACACACACAACATTATTGATCTTCCACCCACATGTTGGTACTGGAGGGGTATCCGGCGGTGCCCGGGGTTATCTGTGGCTACCTCTCCTTACCCCTCCTCTCACTCCGCTCTCCCCCCCCTCACTCCGCTCTCCCCCCCTACTCTTCTCCCCCCCCCTAAACTCCTCTACCCCATTTCACTCCCTCTCGTTCCTCCCTCCTTTTTCCGGCCCCTCTAACCCCGCTTTCTCTATTCCCACCATTCTCTTCATTTTATGTCCCGTTATCCCCATTTCCCCCCCTCATCTTCCTGTCCCTCTCTCCCCTCATCTTTCCCTCTCCTTCCGCTCCCCTCATTTCACATCTTCACTGCATATACAGTCATATTCATATTCCTTTTCCTTGCTCACTATCTTCGTCACTGTAACATGAATGAATTCAGTTTGTTTCCGAGTAAATCTTGACAATGCGCGGGTAAGGAGCGGCAGCAACCTCTACACACTACGGGAAAACTCATCCTCCGCGATTGTAATTTCAGATTTCATGAAAATCGGCCGAAGTGGTGGGGGAACCAGGCCAATATTGTTTTTTTTATAAAGTATGGCTCTGGAACCGACCACTAACTGGCCTACGACACTCCCACACCCAACATGAGTCATCTTGGAAACGTCGAATGAACGTCGTTAGCGCAACAATAGGAGCCCACTAGGGGGGGGGGGGTTACTAATATACATTTCGCTCCATACAAGGACAATTTTAACGCGAGTTTATATAACAAAATGTAAATGGTCGAAACTTAATTATTTTGGAGATGTTACAATAACGTAGCTGAAGACAAATAACCCTGCCCCCCCTCCTCTTTCCCCCCCCATACACACACACTAGTGGGTACACATCTCAGAGTACCGGTAATTTTACGTTATGAGCGTCGAGTGAACGTTCACACTCGACGTGTGCGTCTTCCGGGACATGCAGTCTTAAAGGAAAGGAAAGTGACGATGTTTCGGTCGGTCCAGGACCCTTATTAGGTCGCCTCTATGATAAAGAGTCCAGGACGGGGCCGAAATGCCCTCATTTTCCTTCATTTTCATACATGTGTGTTGGGTTATTTGTGGCTCTTTGTGCGAGGTTTGAACACAGGTGTTGTCTTCAGGCAGTAGTGCCTGAAGACACGTGCAGGCAGACCCTGCACGTGCAGGACTGGAGGCCATCGTAGAAAAAGCTTAGCGAGGCGTATGAGTCGTGTACATTATATCTAACAGAAGAAAGACAGCTAATTTAATCTGTTAACGTGTATTAAATGCGTGAAATTAGTGATGATGATGTGGCATTTTTGCAACCTTTGTAATGTGTAATTTCAAGATTGTACAGTATGTTGTGTGTGTGTGTGTGTGTGGTGTGTGTGTGTGTGTGTGTGTGTGTGTGTGTGTGTGTGTGTAAAATAGCACCTCAACACATCATGCCTCTTGTCTCGTGTTGTTTTATTTTCATGTGCAGATTTGGAACTGGTCCCTCAAATATTTTCAGTGTCAGTTATTATGTATCTCCCTACCCTGGACTCTAAGAGAATACAGATTTAAACATTTTACACATATTCCCAATATTTTAGATATTTAATTGAGTGGATTCGTATTCGGGCAGTAAAAGAGTCTTTGCACGTTCTCCAGGTCAGCCAATTCCTCCAGCTTTGAATGGTGCTGATCGTGTGCAACATTATCCCGCCCCGGACAACTTCTCTGTCATGGTCCAACCTTGTCGTGTACAACCTTTTCTGTGGGCTCTGTTTACCAGGGTTATTTCCATTAGGATTGTATTCATCTCCCTGTTAGTTCTCCTTCGATATGCCAGACTTTTGTTTCCCGTACTTTCCTTCAGGAAGTTATCTATAAATCATATCAATTCTTCCAATTGGCTCGTCATTACCTTCGATTCTTTGGTTTCCCGACAGGTCTTAAAAAAAGTTTTCTTATTGGCACGTCCACCATAGTTTAACTCTGCATGTCTCTGGCCCCCCCCCCCCCCCCACGCGGTTATTTGTTCCCCATCTCCCATGGTTGACGTTCGCGTGACTAGAGTCGGGATCCATTCCTAGAGGCGAACGAGGTTTCTCTTTCTATTATAGTAGTAATTACCATGTTTCTGTCATACTCCTGTATGGGTCGGCTGTCATTTCTGGGTTATATATCACTACTGACTTTGGTCCTCCCATTGTGGGTGTAGGGGGGGTGGGGTTGTGTATGGCTGCGGGTGGTGGGGGTGGGTGTAGGGGGTGTGGGGTTGTGTATGGCTGTGGTGTGGGTGTGGGGGTATGGGGTTGTGTATGGCTGTGGTGTGGGTGTGGGGGTGTGGGGTTGTTTATGGCTGTGTGTGGGTGTGGGGGGTATGGGGTTGTGTGGTGGCTGTGGTTTTGGTTGTGTGGGGTTTTTGTTTGTGTATGGCTGTTGGTGGGGTGTGGGTGTGGGGGTGTGGGGTTGTGGGGTGTGTGTGGGATGACCTGGGAGGTGGGGGTTCTCCTTCATCACTCGTAATAACCTTACGTGTTTGTAACATATANATTAGGAGGCTTGTTGGGCGAAACTGTTGCATGGTCGTTTATCATGGTTAATGTCTGCAGTCCTCACTGAGTTGGGATTATCATCATCTGCAGCCAACTCTCGGAGCCTATCAACTTTTATCACTTGTCTACGAATGATTTTCATTAAATTAATGTAATTTGCATCCCCAACTTTTCAATTAAAAGCTTTAACAGTCGCCTTGGCAATGTGCACTTAACATAAATTAAGAGCCACGCTAGTTATATATTTTACAAGACATGCTCCTGCTAATGTTTCCTTGCATTCCTATTTAATGCAAGTGAAAAGTCCAGAGTTTTTGAGTACAGTATTTAATTTCTCATCCTCTCTCCTCCCCCCCCCCCCCCACCCCCCCTCCAACTCCCACCCCCAGCCCACCACTACTCCCCACCCATCGCCCACCCCAACCCACCCCACCCTTCACCTGCCGGCCGAGGCCGACGCCCCACACTCACCTGGACAAGGTACATGATGGAGCGTTTAATGATCACAGTGTCCGCTTGTACTGGACGCTGCCTGGAGCATGTTACTGGGGGGAGGAGAGCCGGGAGGCGGGACCTGGGAGGGAGGGACACTGAAGAGATACTGGTGACTGTACATTGTGAACTGCATCTTAAAAGAGCTGGGATTTGAGCGGCAGGGCTACTGTTGTGGTGTGACACTGTAGGCTACTGTTGGGGTGTGACACTGTAGGCTACTGTTGTGGTGTGACACTGTAGGCTACTGTTGTGGTGTGACACTGTAGGCTACTGTTGTGGTATGACACTGTAGGCTACTGTTGTGTGTGACACTGTGGGCTACTGTTGTGGTGTGACACTGTAGGCTACTGTTGTGGTATGACACTGTAGGCTACTGTTGTGGTGTGACACTGTAGGGTACTGTTGTGGTGTGACACTGTAGGGTACTGTTGTGGTGTGACACTGTAGGGTACTGTTGTGGTGTGACACTGTAGGGTACTGTTGTGGTGTGACACTGTAGGCTACTGTTGTGGTGTGACACTGTAGGCTACTGTTGTGGTGTGACACTGTAGGCTACTGTTGTGGTGTGACACTGTAGGGTACTGTTGTGGTGTGACACTGTAGGGTACTGTTGTGGTGTGACACTGTAGGCTACTGTTGTGGTATGACACTGTAGGCTACTGTTGTGGTGTGACACCGTAGGCTACTGTTGTGGTGTGACACTGTAGGGTACTGTTGTGGTGTGACACTGTAGGCTACTGTTGTGGTATGACACTGTAGGCTACTGTTGTGGTGTGACACTGTAGGGTACTGTTGTGGTGTGACACTGTAGGCTACTGTTGTGCTGTGACACTGTAGGCTACTGTTGTGGTGTGACACTGTGGGCTACTGTTGTGGTATGACACTGTAGGCTACTGTTGTGGTATGACACTGTAGGCTACTGTTGTGGTGTGACACTGTGGGCTACTGTTGTGCTGTGGCACTGTAGGGTACTGTTGTGGTGTGACACTGTAGGCTACTGTTGTGCTGTGCCACTGTAGGGTACTGTTGTGGTGTGACACTGTAGGCTACTGTTGTGGTGTGACACTGTAGGCTACTGTTGTGCTGTGACACTGTAGGCTACTGTTGTGGTGTGACACTGTAGCCTACTGTTGTGCTGTGACACTGTACAATGCGTTAAGTTTTACCGTGCTAGTTTTTTCTCGTCGATGTTCATTAATCCTAGAAAATCGCAAATATCCAAAGATTTTATGTATCATAAAAACCTTCAGTGCGTATCCTAGAGGACCAGTGATGGAGTTAGTGAAAATACTGGTGGGTATGAGGAGAGAGGAGGCCAGCAGTGTTTTTTGTTGGGGGGGGGGGGGGGTACCTCCCAACAAAATGTGCGGAAGAATAAAGAATGTGAAGGTGATCCTTCATCTTCACCTATCTTTTGTGTGAAGGTGAAGGAAAATATTAGAAGTGAGAAAAATATTATGAATTATGACAGCAAGCGAGCTGTCCGCCTTGCTGGCACGATGTGTGTGTGTTTGGTAGTAAAGTTAAGCTTAGCTCTCTTTTGCAGGGAGCTGTGAGTGTGTGTAAGGTTCCTCGTGTGTATTTCAGCATATATGGATGTTTTTATTTTTTCTTTGTTTTTATTTATATATATATACAAGGGTTATTATATTCTTGTACAGTCACTAGTACGCATAGCGTTTCGGGCAAGGCCTTAATCCTAATTTTCACACACACACACATCCCCAGGAAGCAGCCCGTGCAGCTGTCTAACTCCCAGGTACATATTTACTGCTAGGTGAACAGCCGCACCAGGGTGTAAGAAACTCTGCCCATTTGTTTCCACCTCCGCCGGGGATCGAACCCAGACCCTTAGGACTACGAACCCCGAGCGCTGTCCGCTCAGCCGTCAGGCCCCCCATAAGCTGTATTTGCCTATTTAGGGGTGTCTATAGATAAATACTGCATAGCATTCACATACACTCTGATGATTATGTACGTTTTGACGTTTAATTTTCGGATCTTTTTCTTTTTGAGGTTGACGAGAGGACTCTGGTCTGTGTTTCATCCTTGGATTATGTATTGTGTGGCTTGGGTTCCATCGTGTCGATCCCAAGTTGTCAGGCCACCAGCTGGTGGATTGCTGTTATAATCTGATGTTAAGATGGTGAGCGGTGTTTTGCTGCTCTTCTTAACGCCCAATTTTGCACTGCTTGTAATTTTTACGTGTTTGTTTTCTTTAAGGAATGTAGAGGCACTATAGGGGACTCAAGATGCAGCCGGACTAGACCCTTGTATAACTGTAGCTGTGTGTTGATGCCAAGATTACGGAATTTCTTCAGCCTTCCTAAGGTTGTATTTGCCTTGTTTGTTCTGTTCTTTACGGGAATTTTGATTACGGAAACTCAAGATTAATAGAGCAGTAGTCTACCCGCATCCGTACGCTGTATAGGGTGCTTGTCGAGGATAATATCCTCTATTCTTTTTCGTAATATGTATTATTTGAAACTCTTTTTAGCAATTATTTCATTGCTTTTTCAATGTTGTTTAAGAGATCAGTTATTGCCTTTTTTTGGTAGTAATGACTTTGGTTGTCGTGTGAGACAGCCTATTTGAATTACATCATCATATGTAATGCATTTTCCACGTTAGGGCTGGTGGCAGGTCAGCTGACTATATGTTGAAAACGCGCAGGTGGTAGGCAGCTTCCTTGTAGCACTTCACTTTACGATTTTGTCACCCAAGCATCTGTTGGGTGACAAAATCCAATTGAAAAGTCGAGTGCCACGAGGCTGGGAATTGTGGTCGTCAGCGATACCGTCGACTACGGGCGGAGTGAATAGCACGACTCTCCTGGGCCTGGCTCACCATGCTGTTATAGACGCGCGTGAGTGTCACTGTCATACCTCAAGATAGCAATTCGCGAGTTAAACCCTGACTACTCCTAGAGTACCTGAACTATAATCACCCGCGGGGGAGAGGTGATCATAACCAGGCCGGAGTACTGGGGCAGAGGAGCGTACAAGTCGCTGGGTAAGACTATAATCACTGTCAGTCTCCCGCCAGGGGGCCAACAACCATATACCGTGTGTAATAGTCCCCCCTCCACGCCCCTGCTTGTCCCTTCAAACTGATATTATTATTATTATTATTATGTCTCTGCCTTAATCCGGATCAGATAGTAGGACAAAATAAAGTTCCAGTGTACGTGCAGGCGATGAGTCACAATAACGTGGCTGAGGTATGTTGACCAGACCACACACTAGAAGGTGAAGGGACGACGACGTTTCGGTCCGTCCTGGACCATTCTCAAGTCGATTGTGATCTCGAGTAACAATCGACTTGAGAATGGTCCAGGACGGACCGAAACGTCGTCGTCCGTTCCAGTGTCCGTGTGTTGGCCCGCGTATCTGTGCAACCCGACCTCCTAATAGTACGTCGCATTTTGACGTACACTTTACCTAAGGCCAGAAACATAACCAAATTCACTTATATATAAAAACTGCTTCGCATAGGGCCAACAGACTCATGCAGTTTTCTTTAATCTTATGTTCTTAATAACATACTACTTTGCAGACGATGAGCCACAGTAACGTGGCTTGAAGATAGGAGAACTAAACCACACACTAGAAGATGACGAGACGGCGACGTTTCGGTCCGTCTTGAACCATTATCAAATCGATTATGTTGGGAGCGATTGATTGATGAAGATTCAGCCACCCAAGAGGAGCCACGGGCTGTTGAACAAACCCTCGTCACGGCTCTTGTGGATTTGTTCATTTGATGCATCACGTTAGTGTGATCTCTGTGTGGCACGGGCTGTTGTTGTTATTGTTTAAGATTCAACTACTGGGAACAAAAAGTTCCAAGTAGCACGGTCTATGGTGAGCCCCTAGTAAGACTTACCTGGCACAGGAGCGGGGCTGTAACTTGGGATGATGTGTGGCACGGGCTGTTGTTGTTGTTGTTATAGATTCAGCTACTCGGAACAAGTTCCAAGTAGCACGGGCTATGGTGAGCCCGTAACTTACCTGGCACAGGAGCGGGCAAGAAGCACGGGCTATGGTGAGCCCGTAACTTACCTGGCACAGGAGCGGGGCAAGAAGCACGGGCTATGGTGAGCCTCGTAGACAGATGTCTCCCGTCGTGGCACGGGCATGAATAGAACGTAATATAGGAGCAAGGGAGGCACGGGCAAGAGTGAGGTGAGGAACAGGTGAGAGGAGGAAATTCCTAGAAGAAAGAAAGTACAAGGTGAAAAGGTAAGAAGAAGCAAAAAGGTGTATGGATGTAATGATAGGATGACGGAATGGTCCGTTACCCTATTATTACATATAATGCAGGTAATAATAATACTATATAACAATAATATCATTGTTATATCATTATCATATAATAATTTATATATATTAAATATATTAATATAAATATATATTTTATTAAATATATATTAAAATTATATTATTAAAATATAATATTTTTATATATTATTATTATTATTATATAATGAAAGCAGCGTGCCGTCATGTACAGCAGCAGTAATAGGACAGAGCGGCTGTGTAAACGTGCTCCAGTTATAACAATTAACCAGCTCGAGCACGGACAGGGAGGCCTCCTGGCTCAGCATGCGAACGAGGCCATGGTAAGTCCAGTGAAGCACTCCTCTGCTAGGGTGTATTATACAACAGTAAGTCCAGTGAAGCACTCCTCTGCTAGGGTGTATTATACAACAGTAAGTCCAGTGAGGCACTCCTCTGCTAGGGTGTATTATACAACAGTAAGTCCAGTGAAGCACTCCTCTGCTAGGGTGTATTATACAACAGTAAGTCCAGTGAAGCACTCCTAGGAGGGTGTACTATACAATAGAAAATACAGCGAAGCATTCTTCCGGAGAGTGAGGCGCTCCTCGGGAGAATGTGTTGGAAACAGGCGATACAGTACTGCATATTGTTGTATAGATCAGTGTAGCGGCGCCACTGTTGTTGAGATTAGTGCAGCTAAGACTCTAGTGGGCTAGAGTCTTGACTCTCAAGCCAGGCTCCACAACACTACAGAGGGCATGAATATGGAGCTGTTGCATGGCAGGACGCGGGCAGCGTGCAGAGTCTGTACCTACTGTCCCAGGGCAGGGGGTCGAGATCAGGGCCTCCACGGGCGGGGAGTTGAACTACAGTTCCTGGGCCCGCCTCCCTGACGGGTTTGCCTATCTGTCGTTCGATTAAATTCCTTCATTTGAAGTTACGAACGGGAGTAGTTATCTTTCGATATCCTCTGGTCTGATTCCATTTCCTCACGTGCTATCACTGTACGGATGATTGCTGTTTTCTTATGGAGTTAGCTTTACATCTTTCTTCCTGGGGCCAAGATTCGTCAAACATTTATGCAACCACTTACGAAGCTTGTACATCTGTTAGCAATCATGGCGGCTTTGTTTACCTTCGATCATTTTCGAGCTTGGAAACTTCAAACCCCAATGTTATTATTTATCAACAACCTCGTAGTTTTCGGGGGTTTGAGTTGTGGGGTTGTGTTGGTGGTGTTAGCAGTATTGTGCGGGGGGGGGGGGGGTTGGTAGTGCTGGGGTGGGGAGTTGTTTAAAGGTGTGGGTAATAGTGGGTTGGGTAGGGTTGATGGAGGTTGGGTATGGGTGTGGGAGGTGTAGGTCAGGGTATGGGAGTGGGAGGTGTAGGTCAGGGTATGGGTGTAGGTGTAAGTCAGGGTATGGGTGTGGGAGGTGTAGGTCAGGGTGTGGGTGTAGGAAGTGTAGGTCAGGGTGTGTAGTACACAGCGAGGTGCTAGGCGAGGTCCACCTTGCGCTCACAGACATACAAAGATGAACAACGTGATGTCAGTTCACAATCAGCTGTCGTGTTGACAACATTAAAACAGCCGCCTGGTTATGAGTGCCCATTGGAGTAACGAGGACCACCAACCAGCCGAACGGACACCCCCAAAATGTAAAAAGCTGTCCTGTGCGTGTATCAGTTCTTTCAACATATGAATATATTATTATGTTGAGTACTTGGCGATAGGAGTATGTTGCAGCCGTTGGAGTTGTCAATGAAAGCACGTCTCGCCAGAATTACCTGACGTCCGTGCCGGCGTACGCGGCGCTCCTGCTAATTCCTCTCCTCAGCTGTCGCTTGCCAGCTGCCACACGCCGCCGCATCACAGGAGAGGCGGACGCCTTGAGCTCACTGGCATACGATGCCCGACAAGGGATCGAGTCAATGTTTACATTGGTGGTCACTTTAAATAACATTCAAAATACTACCTGGGTGACGAAGGGGTTTCCTTGAAACTGATTGGCTCGGAACGAGCGTAGAATAGCGGCCAGTTCTCGATTGGCTCAGCCAACGTGTGACGTAATGCCAATTCTAGAAATTTATCTGCTTCAATAACTTACTCAGTTGTCTCCCTGTTAGATAAATTGCCAAATTGCTCTAGCGGTAGTTTGTGTGAAATAAGCTATATAGAATAGTTCCCCCCCCCCCATCACAAGATTACCTGGGCGCTAGGAGAGGAGGGATGAATTGAATGAATGTGAAATTCAGTGTAGAAACTGGCAACTAGGTGGTGGCGGCGAGAGGTTGAGGTTGAGGGAGAAGCGACAGTGTATGCTGGCCATGTGTGGTGTGAGGTGTTAGTGCGTCTGCGGGTGTAGGGCAGTGTCCTGCTTGTGTTACTTTATTTGTTATTTATACAGTGAAGTGGTGCTTGTGTCGTACTGGTAATCGAGTTGGCTTGAACAAAATAATCGAACGCTGTGGATATTCCCTGCTTAACATTGCGTCCTTCGCTATGGTAAGTTCTTAATAGTTATAAATGTGTTTAATTTTGATAAAATATTATTGCTGGATGTGTTCGGTTTATGTTTAATACGTGTATGTTTGTTTTTCAAACGCCGATTCTTTGATAAAAAGAGGGTATAAAAGTAGGCTAGTATAAGAATTTAATATTAAAGATTCTTGTGGCACTTCTTGCAATCAATCTTAGAGCTTGCTATCTATTGGGTATTGAAATCGCCACATTTTCCGTCCTATATGTGTGTGTATATATATATATATATATATTATTTATTTAGCGCAATAATCGTTGTTGACCAACGCTAGACGTCTGACCAACTTATGACAAGCAGTGAGGCTCGTATATGGAACAACTGTGGGTTGTGTTCACCAACAAGCAGTTAACCTATTGGTAGTTGTCTATTAGTGTCTACGGGGGAGTGACGTCTAGCTATTTATGCCCCGCCTACTAGTCTTGTACCTGTTACGATTTAACTTACCTGTTCCGATTTTTAATTCTTTCTCGAATCGGGCCTTAAAGTTGTGGATGGAGGTGGCTTCCACAACTTCCTCTGGTAGAGCATTCCGCTTGTTAACTACCCGTAGAAGGTACGTGACCATGTATGGATGTATATCATATAAATGCTAATGTCTAATGGTTTCAATAATGTATTAAGTAGAATACTAACTTCCATAAAAAAAGAAATAGGTTTCAATGTTGAAATATGGAACGTGCAAGTCTTGCTTCGTGCATATCCAATTCAACACAGTGCTCTGGTACAACTTCGACTACTCAACTCCACCCAGTGCGTCTGCAAGAAAACAACGATAGCCAAGGGGTCCCTGGCGAAGCTCTTCCGCTTCCGACAAACACCATTCTACGTCAGGCTTCACTTGTACAGGATGATCATAAGAGCCAGCCTAGAGTACCCTTACAACCCTGAACCTCACTACCCAAACCAATAAAGATCCAACAAGTTCAAAATAATGCACTTCTCTTTGCGGCGAACCTGTCGCTGGCTGACAGAGTGAGGGCCGAGCAAATCCAGAGCCTTCAAAATGATACCAATGAACATTAGACTGCAAAAAAAAAAAACAGCTGTATCATATGAAGCAGTTCTGTGTACCGGACCGCGAAGATCTTAAGTAGCCGTCAACACAGCCAGCGACTTCGAGATCCAAGAGCCGGCGCACAGAACCAGAAGAATCACTCTCCAGCAAAAAGTGATTAGGTACATACACGACGAAAACTTCCCGAGACCACAAATACTGTACAGATTACCAGAAGAGAGGGCCCTCACGGACTTGGTCTATACCTGACATACAATAAAGCAAAATAAAAACGAATTCAACTAAACAAAACATTTTTTCCCCTGCAAGCAGTGTAGTTAGCCTATTGTTGTAGAGAATAGCCTCCTATAGCCATTTTTCAATGCTACCCAGACACCAGCTTAGACACCCAACACTAAAAAGCCTAGCTAACGAACTAACGTCTCCACACCATACACAAACTAATGACCCATACCTCATGCCAACCCACGGTGGACAGGCCACCGAACTTTCCATCCTCCTCCTTCACAAACGCCATCCTCTTCCAGAATTTCAAGTTTTCATCCTTTTTCTTTCCCCAAGCCCTTTGGTAATCGAAAACGACGACTTTATACAGCAATGTTAGTAACTATTGGTGAAATCAAATTTGTCACATGTATAGCTTGACATTAATTACCGAAACTGTACTGTGTGCTGTATTGGTTAACACCACACTTGTTCGCTTCGCAAGCTACTATGACCTGGGTTCGAACCCTGAACGAGGTAGGAACACTGGGCACCGTTCCTTCACTCCGTATATTCCTGAGCTACCACCAGTAATTGAGACCTAAATGTAGAACAATTGGACCATTTTTTAAGGAAAATATGGCGTTGATAAACCTAATCGGTTCCAGTAACCTACTTGGCTTATGACCTAAATCCCAACATAAAATTGTTAGTTTAAGATATAAATATAAATCACTGTTCTACGTTATTTGTAATTTCGTAATAATACTTTACATTTCATTAATTTTTTACATTTTTTTTATAAAAATAATTTTTATTTTTTTATTATTCGTAACTTGCATTGTTAATATTTGTTACCTTGGTTTTATCCATAGTCCCTGAAATGGCCGTAATAATTAGGTTATTAAGACATTAAATGGTCAGTTTAATGTGTTGCACTGCTTTTTCTCATTTGGGATCGACGCGCCATAGCCACTGTTTTCAGTATGTTCAGGAAAAACAAGTGTGAATGAACACCTATTGAATAATAAAACGTTTACAGAGGTGCTGTCAGTGCGACAAAGGCATATATTCCTAGACAGCAGTGCAACTGATCAATACCGACGATGAGGGAAGTTAAGCTGGTGTAGGCTTGTTGTGGTGTGATGCTCTTCTTTTGGGTGTTGTAATAGCCTTGTGTGGTCGGCGTCTGTGTGGCACCGCAAATGGCCGGTGGTAAATCTTCTAGAAGTAGTTAGTGTGTCAGGTACAGCTATTCACATGGGCTCGCCAGTGTATTTGTAAATACCTCGTTTGTCGGTGAGGCCGCCTGATCATCCACTCCTGGATTTATGCGCGTTTAACTTTCCCTGGCACTGGTTGGGTGTTGCTGCCTACTATGGTTGCAGGAGGTGACCAACCAGTAGAAGGCAGCCTGGTGTTGTCCCAAAGACAAGTCAGCAAGAGGTGGGACACGAAGCTATAAATTCCTTAAATGACGTCTTCGAATGGTGTCTCAGGCGTCAGATGTGAATAATGAACCGAATCAGTAGTTTTAGCATTAAAAGTAACAGATGTGTAGAGCTCATAAATAGTTGCCACAATTGTCATTCTTGTCTGACTGAACATGCTTACACAGAGGGCTGTTACTGTCCGTCAGTGGTAGTAAGTTGATGAGAACATTGTTGGTACTCTACTCGCAGTGGATATATTGCGGGAATGAAATATTCTCTTGAGGAAGAATGTTTTACCAAGGGAGGACTATAATACATTATGAAAAAAATACAATTTACGTCTATATAAATCAAAAGAAAATGAAATATCAATAGGCTATGCCACTATATCAACTACAATAAAAAAATGAAGGTTTATCACATGAAATTTGAAGACTCGGAAGCTAGAAAACATTAATAATAATGAATAATTTGAATGCAAGACGCCATCTCAGAAAATGTTTTATTAATAAACGTTGCAGTACAAATAATAACAAAAAATAGTGTGATAAACTTTTTATTATATTTCTATTTTATGTTATAATTGTATTGCTTCGATATATTATTAATACACACATTTTCAGAATGTTGTATTTAAATTTAGTATTCATTATTATTATTGTTTTTGTATATTATATTTTTATAAGCCTATATTTCTATAAATCAAAATTTGTTTATAAATATAAATTTACTAAAAACATTTAGCGAATAGCAAAATAGTGGTAAAAATGTTATTCAGCAATTAAATTAGTGTAATACAACTTAATCATTATAAATTGTAATTACAAATTAATCATGAAATAATTTAGCCTAGTAAATATTTATTGTAATGAAGCATTAGTTTTATTTACCCTATATTACTAATAATCATAATACAATACTAATAAAAATATAGGTAATAATGATAGATTTTTATTTTACAAAAGTTTTTTTAAGAAATAAATTTCATTGGCATAATCTAACCATATCATTGGCATAACCAGTATGTCCTCCTAAGGTTTCCCAACGTCAATAAACTATCGTACTAAAGTGCCCTTATCCTAACCTACCAGAGGACCCAAAACAGAGAGCGGGACAGTATGTCAATTTCGCAACCCGTCCTCGCAAATTTAATAAGTCAATATTGACTTATTAAATATGTGCATAGGTGACATACTTAACATAATAATTTCCCTTGAAAATCTTTACAGAAAACACCGACCTTACCTAACCTTGTTAGTATGTTAAGATAAGCATCTTATTGCTTCGTAATTACAATTATTACCTAACCTATACCTATAATAGGTTAAGTAACAATTGTAATTACGAAGCTATAAGATGCTTATTTTAACATACTAACAAGGTTAGGTAAGGTCGGTGTTTTCTATGAAGCTTTTCAAGGGAAACTATTATGTTAAGTATGTCACCTATGCACGCAACTAATAAGTCAATATTGACTTGCAAATCTAATAAGTCAATATTGACTTATTAGATTTGCGAGGACGGGTTGCAATTTCGCGACCCGCTGCCATTTTTTTAGTACGACGATTTTTTGGCCTTAGGTAAAGCCTACGTCAAAATGCGACGTTCTATTAGGAGGACGGGTTTAAACAACAGCATGAATTCAACTACATTTTCACCCCCACCGCTCCAGACCCCCACACATACCTTATTGAGGAGGGGAAGGAGAGGGCTCGAGAACACTTACTGCGGGAAATATCACAATCACCAGGAGCAATGGTTTTATATTTCTCTGCTCAGCGGTCATGTCAAAATATGGAGAGAGCGCCGCTCATTCAAGGACACACAATCACTCCCCACTCTCACACGTATGTGGGTCATAGCCAATATGTCAATCAAACGTCAAACGGAGAACTTAAGAATGGCGGGAGTTGAGGGGATTGGGTGGGGCGAGTGACACTCAGGAATGCTATTGTGAGGAAGAAGGGCCGGCGGGGTAGGGAGTGCTATGGGTGTTGATCACGTAGTAGAGGGGAGGAACTATGAGGGGAAAACGCCAAGCCATTACGACTATAGCCTTTGGAAGGGGTCAGGATAAGGATTTGGGATGGGACGGAGGGCGGGGGGGAAAGATGTTGATTACTAAAAATGTTTGTTGATGTTTCCTCCATTTATACCAAAAAGCGTCAGCAAACTATCACTGTTTGCCTTTGCTTATCTAGTGTATTACGCCTCCTCTCATACTATCTACTGTATTACGCCTCCTCACACACTTACGAACCCTTCGGAACCGGGTTCTTTTTAAACTCGGTGATCCTACTCAACTTCAGTGGACCCTAACCTTGGTGGAAATATAGTGTAAAGGCAAGTATTAATGATGACACTTAAAATTATCCGTTCTTATTACCCATCACCGTTAATATATACAAATTAATGAGAGGTCATCCAGAGTGGTGTCACTAGCCCTCACGCTCGCTAGCTAGCTTTAAAGACGACGGACACTATATGCCTCTGACGAGGTCCGTCATCTTTGAAGCGAGCTAGCGTGAGGGCTGGTGGTGTGTTGAGGACCTAGTCAGAGTCATATGGTGTCAGTCATCTTTGAAGCTAGCTAGTGTGAGGGCTAGTGGTCTCTCGCTTTCACTAGCTACTCACTCTTTACTAAGGGTTACTTTCACTAGCCCTCACGCTAGCTAGCTTCAAAGATGACGGACACTATATGCCTCTAACGAGGTCTTCAAACACACTACTAGCTCTCACGCTAGCTACAGTTATGGAGACGTCTTCAAGCGCTCCCCCTCCTTAGCGCTCTTGCTAGTACGCTCAACCAGCGAAGTCCACAGTGCTGAACTAACTGGCTAGCACCTCCAAGAGTGAAGTCCACAGCGCTCAACTAGCCCAACTGGCTAGCACCTCCAGGTCGACCAAAGTATTCTTCCACTCTCCCGGCTTCACTGACTTCCGTCGCCTGTCCCTGGTTGCTCCTCACCTTCCAGCCCAGCAGACTAGAAGATCGGAAACTAAGATTAATGGGAGGGTCAACTGTTATAGTTCGGCACCTGGATCGTAGATGGCGCCGGGGTCCGTGTGTGTGTCACACACACACACACACACACACACACACACACACACACACACACACACACACACACACACACACACACACGCACACGCACCCTACCCCCGCTAACACACGCACCCACCCCCTCACATGCACGCACCCTACCCCCTTACACACACACATGCACCCTATCCCCCCCCTCACACGCACAACCCCCCCATCACACACCACCCATCTTCATCTCTTCCGCATTTCACTGTTATCCATTCAGTCCTTCCCCCATCCACCCAAATTCATGTATTTTCACCCCCCCCCCTTTCTCCTCCCTGGCATTCCCTTAAACGAAAGGTACAAGAATCGAATGCAAATGGATGCCACTGTCTTGTGAGATCACAACTGTCAACCACCTGTTGGTCTCTTATCCAAGTTAAGCGACCACCAATCCTGAAAAATCTCGCACGTCCCGGGATTTGTCATCAAAACTAACATCAGTCATAAGTTTAGGCTACCCCCATAAGAGGTAGCTTAGGCTATCTCCATAAATTCGCCCAGGCGCCAAGACCTCTCTTCCTTACATCGTCGCTAAACCACGGAAAGTTACTTTTTGTTATTCAGCTTTATACTTCATATTGTTCTCGATGATTTAAATATGAGATGATTGGCAGGGATTGAGATTGATGCTTGACATAGGCTTGCGTACTGGTGATTCACTTACGGAAGTATTAATGAGGATTCAATAATCACTACTCTACAGCTCTTTAGAAACGCATGTCCATATCTGGCCTTCCGACCCCATCCTCCAAAATTATACCACTTAATTGAACTATTGGCCGAGCGTACAAAATGTACAGTCGTACCCCAATTAGTTCGTTTTGTACCATCGAGGGTCCTAAACCCTGTAAAGTGCAACAGTAACGTTACAACCTAACCTGTCTTAGGCCTAAATAATCGGTCCTAAATCTAATGTACAGTATCTTAGGCCTTATTTCGTACACAAATGCTATACTCATCAAAAATAATAGTACGAAGCGTGTTTTTATTGTGTAGGGGGGGGGGGTAAGATTACCCCCCTATAACTTATTTACGACTATACGACTTATTGGTCGTACGTTCGACCAATATCTATAAGTTTTATCATTTTTGGGATGACAGGCGGTTGCATTTATACTGAAATAAAATGCATATAATGTACAAAATACATTATTGTTCCTGCTTTACAATTACTGTTACGGTTATAAACGGATATACGTGACCTGCATGCTCTGGGGTCATCAGTGCCATCCCGTTTATGCAATAACAATAGTATGGTGCGGCCGTCTCGGTTCATGGAGCTCCGGAAGCGTGTAATCTAACCCACCAACACACGCACGTGCATGTGGGGAGGGAGCACACGCACTCGCGTGTGCGTGAGAGGGGAAGTTAACACACGCACGACAAGGAGGGGGATACATACATCCAGTGTATAGTATTGTGAGGTCCGAGGTGTGTGTATTGTGTGTCCCAAACTACAGTATTGTGTTGGCCGGCCTACATTACTGTGTGGTCGTGTGTCTAGTATTGTATGGTTTTGTGTACAGTATTGTGTGGTTTTGTGTACAGTATTGTGAGGTTTTGGGTACAGTATTAGCTCAAGGGCCTTTCAAGAACTCTTGTAAAACATATTTTCACCTTCACTGCTTTGATTGTTATGGGAAACTTGATGTATCTTCACCAGAACACGCTGCTGAGTGGATAGCTCTTGGGAGTCGAAGTCCTAATGGCCCGGGTTCGATTCCCGGCGAAGGCGGAAACAAATGGACAACGTTTCTTTCCCCCTAATGCCCGGTTCACCTAGCAGTAAATAGGTACCTGGGAGTTAGACAGCTGCTACGGGCTGCTTCCTGGGGAGTGTGTGTGTGTGTGAGGGAGAAATATATGTAGTAGATATAATAGAGGAAAATAGATTGCATAGAAAGGCAGGGTCCAAGAGCTAATAGCTCAATTCTACAGACACAAATAGTAAATACACACACACACACACACACGTAGTTCTCATCCTGTAACTACGCTTAGGTAATTACACGCGCGCTTACATAGCCTAGCTTCCAAACAAACATAGCATATAGCTTTCATGAGCTACAACTCTTCTCTTAAACACTAAACTATATTAAGGGCGATTCGTGAAGCTGCCACTTGCTCCATCCTCCCTTCCCTCCTGTTCTGGTGATGGTGACACTATTCTTCAGACAATTTTAAGGAGATCAGGTGACCTGGGGACATTCCGCGGTTCTTGCTTCACCGCAAGACCCGCGGCATCATTGTTTGTCCATCCTTACCCCTCTCTCTTGCGCGTCTGTCTCCAGGACCACATATTTGACCAACACTACACGCTGGCGCCTCGCCCGCACTGGCACCACGGCCATACCCTGGCGCCACGCCCACACTGGCGCCACGCCCACACTGGCGCCACGCCCATACCCTGGCGCCACGCCCACACTAGCACCACGCCCACACATTGATGCATCTTGCCTTTTGTTATTTTTTAGTAAAGATGATGGAGGTGGTGGTACAGGAAATATAGAAAAGTGGAATATAGTGCGAGTTATGACAGTAGAGGGCTGTCCGACTTGCTGACACTGTGTGGTAGCTAAGCTAAGCTTGCTCTTTTTTGACCTGGTGAGTGTTTGTAGGGTTCTCTATGTGTATTTCAACATATAACGGAATGTGGAATATTAGACGAAGGTTTTTGGTATGTATTTTATTTTTCTGCCTTTTTGAATGAAGTATTTAGCGTAGAATTCTTGTACACATGCATTAGGGGCAAAGTTATCTCAAAATTTAAGATTTGCTTTAACGTTCCATAATTGGTGTAGGGCGTGCGCAGAATTTTGGTAATAAGACATAGGATAGCTGAATAAATGCAGATGTACCTAACTGTTTAAAAAAAAAGTAAAAATTCGGGATGTGTTGACCTGATCAAATATAAACTTTGCACCCACTCTGTTTTTTTCTCTTTATTAAATAATATACGATATAAAGATCACATATAAATCAATTTACAAGAAAATTATACATTACATATAGTTAATGTAATTCTCAGTAAACCAGTGTTTCGTATCACATAGCATGAACCGTAAGCACCAAATGTTATACCTCAATATTGTCTACTGAGTAACCCTTCTGCCTGCCTATCCACGCACAAAAATTGTAATCAGAAAGTAACATAATTATTGTATTCGTAATTGTCTTACCTTTTATGACAAAGTGAAACATTAAAAACCTCATTAAATCCGCTCTAATGGCTGGTCCACATAAAGCTTTAACTTAGTGAACACGCCTCCCCATGATGGCCGCCCACACGAGCCCACGACCCCGTGGTGGGCGTGCTCCAGGCTAGTTCTCACCCCCTCTTAATGAATTTCCTGGTCTCCTTGGTCGCAGCATAATGTACCCCTTCTCTGTGTGTGGGTTCGGCTTGATGCTCTCATATGATTATGTTAATTGCTAAATCCTGTTTAAAATGTGCAACTCTCTCTCTCCCTCTCTGCTGACTGGCGTTTTGTGCATCCCTGGCACTGTAAACACATTGTCTGAGTGTATGTTGAGATTTTGATATAGTGGTTTGTAGATTGCGAGGCGGTTAAGGTCCAGCGCAAAGTTTCACTGGGCCCGTAGCCTAGTCTACGTGTCTACTTAGGATAGCTGTTTTTTTTATTCAGGAAATTCAGGAAAAGTACATACATAGATGATTTACAAACATATTGTTGGATTTATAGAGTTTAGTACATACAATACCTAAAGCCATTAATACGCATATAGCGTTTCGGACGTTTCTCAAGTCTTGAGAAGACTTAGTCGGTATTTACTAAACAATTTACGAACTCTGAAGCGTTACAAGGACAGTCCAAACTCGATGATGTTATTGGTTGGTATAATATTTGGTGTGCACTTGGCTGCACTTTCGTAGGTCAAACAGCGCAGAGCTTGTAGTGGACTTTAGCCTTCTAGGGGGATAACCTAGTGCTCTCTAGTGAGCTCGTCTAGTTCTTTCCAGTTGAGCTCCCCTCACCCTCTATAAATATGTGCTCGTGAGAATAGCACTAGTACACTCACTCTCTGGTATTCGCTTCTTTTAGTCCCGTCTCTTAGCTAATTTTAATTTTAACGTAATAGTGGGGAGAGCGCGATGGGTGGGGAGGTAGGAGAGGCGAGGGGTCTGGGAGTGTCGGGAGGTCAAGGGATAGGGTATTATCTCCACAAGTCCGCTATCGTGTGACGGATCAAGATTCCTGTCGGCCGACGCCCGTCCCTCCACGCCACACCGCCCCCTCACAGACTTACACAACCCCGTACAACACACGGTAAAGATGGAGGATAATAAAGTCCATACATTAATACATACATAGCCCAGTCGGGTCACAACCGTATGGTCCCGGGTTCGATTATCATGCAGGACGAGACTTTTTGATACCTTTGCTTGATACCGGCCGGGTGGTGGGGGTGGGGGGGTTGATGAGGGGAGAGGGGGATGAATTGTGATGAGAGGGATAGAGGGGTGGAAAGGAGATTGGGGAGAGGAGAACGTGAGAGGTGGGATGGGAAGGAAGGGGAGGGGAGAGGAGGGGGAGAAAAGGACTTCAAAGTTGGAGGCCAAAAAGGGGAGAGAACTGAGGAAAATTGGGGGGAGAGGGGGGGGAGGATAGGAAAATGGGGTGAGGGGGAGGGACGGGAAAGGGGAAGAAGAGGGGTAACGGGTGGAAGGAAGATGCGGAAGAAGGGGGGGGGGGGATGAATGTGGAGGGACAAGTTACAGCCCCGCTCCTGTGCCAGGTAAGTCCACTACGGGCTCACCATAGCCCGTGCTACTTGGAACTTTTTGTTCCCCAGTAGCTGAATCTTAATAAACAACAGCAACATGTGGAGGGATGGGGACGGAGAAGGGGTGGGAAGGGGGAGGGGGGAAGCGACAGTATCCCAGGCACCGCCGGGTATACCTTACCTGTGTTGATTCCGTAGGCCAACGTCCCCGTGGCCCGGTCTATGACCAGGCCTCCTGGTTAATGGTCTGGTCAACCAGGCTCTTGGACGCGGCTGCTCGCAGCCTGACGTAATCATAGGTTGGTTGATCGGGTATCCTTTGGAGGTGTTTATCCAGTTCTCTCTTGAACACTATGAGGGGTCGGCCGGTTATGCCCCTTATGTGTAGTGGAAGCGTGTTGAACAGTCTCGGGCCTCTGATGTTGATAGTTCTATTGAGTACCTATTGCACCTCTGCTTTTCAACGGGGGTATTCTGCACATCCTGCCATGCCTTCTGATCTCACGTGATGTTATTTCTGTGCGCAGATTTGGGACCAGCCCCTCTAATATTTTCCATGTGTAAATTATTATGCATTTCTCCCGCCTGCGTTCTAGAGAGTACAGATTTAGGCATGTTGATCGGTCCTAATAATCTAGATGTTCTATGGAATGGATTCTAGCAGTAAAGGATCTCTGCACCTTCTCCAGATCAGCAATTTCCCCAGCTTTAACAGGGGCCATTATTGTGCAACAGTATTCCACTCCAGAGAGCACTAGCGTCTTGTAAAGTGGCGGTATTTTAGTCTAGTATTTTATATTCCCCCCCCCCCTCTTATTTTCTCTATCTTAGCTCCTCCAATGTATTAATTAGATAATCAAAATACCATGACTATCAGGCCAGGAACTCTGCTTTGACTAGGACATAGTAGCGAGGTTGACACCGTTCCCGACGAGGCTATCTTACCGCTGAACAAGATCGCCGCCTGCTCCGTCATGTTCCATTATGTTAGCGACGACGCAACCAATTACTTCAAATGCATGACCCTGCTCGTGATATAATTAAAAGTGAGCAAAACTGGTTTAAGCGGTCGAGTGCTTTTGATTGAAGGGACAGATTGGTGTATTGTGTGTGCCTATATGCCAGCATGGGGCTGCTGGAGGCGGACCTGTGTCCCGGTAACAGTAGGGGGGCTGCTGGCTGACTCGAAAGTGTGATGATATTTGTTGCTGGGAGAGAGGAAGGGGGCGAAAAAATCAGGCATAAAGGGCAAGCAAGAAGACACAAGTTGTGCAAAAGTAGGGGCAAGTGTCTCGATGTATACAGTACTGTGGACTGTCCAAAATGACATCTGACCAGAGGCATTCGAGAAGCCTAATCGTGAATTGATGTGTGACCCACAGCAGGCAGAGGGAGGGGAGGACCCTGGAGGCCCGCTGCAGGGAGAAGCGGGAACTCTGGAGGCCCGCTTCATGTAGATCTTTCCTAGTCAGCTACACTGGTAGTCTTCCTCGTGAGGTTCATCGACCAGACCTTCAGCTTAGCCTCCTCTCGCTACCACTTTATGGTTCCTCTCCACTCACCCGCGATAACACTGACACGAAGTTTTTGTTTGCTCTGACCTGGGAGCTAGCTGGAGAACTTACTTTTATTGTGAGCGTTGGCATCGTGGTCCATGTTGGCGATAACGTTCACGTTCCCTCGCCCGCTAGTGCCCTGTAAAACTTTCCACTTGGCAATAACTTGTATGTAGTTTGCATTTAGTCGTCTTACAAAAGATAAAGATGTTTCGAATTTGCTTCATACCAACATTTGCTAGAATATATCTGTTCAATACAAGGTATCTCTTGTTATACCCTCAAGAAGAATAAGGGGCCAGATAGGCCTAGGTATTCTTTTGTATTTTCAATAATTCATAACTTTCGAACTAAAAGTACGTCAACATGTCAGGTTGTGTATCAAAGCACAAAATCTCGCGTATGGACAAGCCATAAGAATCCCAGGACGCCGGAGCCTGGTCCTTCATCCACGTCGTGTTCCAAAGGACCTGGAGCAGCAGACTATTACCTTGTCCGTGGGGGGAGGACTGGGTGCGGGCCGGAGGGTCCTGCCATGCTTGGTAGGACAGATGGGTCGGCTGCGATTATCATGAAATCACGAGTGTTTTACGGTGACATTGGCAGAGGGCTAAGGCAGCTGTAGAGGTGAGGATAGGGAGGGGCTAGGCTGTGGTTGTGGTAGAGGGGAGGGAGAGACTGTGGTGGATTGAGGGAGGGACTACAGTGGATCGAGGGAGGGAGGGAGTGGTTGTGGTCGTAGCACCAAGAGTTGGGGGGATATCCTGGACCGTGATGTACTGAAGGGCCCATTCAAGGTTCCTTTCAGGCTATTGTATTTGGTATCTGCCAAGAATTCCCTACATTCCATTTAACAATGTATGTCGTCTAATGGTATTCTCTCTTTGTAATGGCATCTTCATCGTAACCTATTCTTTAGTGTACATTTTGTCAGTCCATCAAATTTTCTTTTTCAATGGTAAAGGCTTGCCGTGAGGGTTTTTTCATTGAGAATCAATTTACTAAGATATTGGATCTCCACTGATGTATTTCTCACGTGTTTTATCAGATTTCTAATATTGGTCTCAACAAAAGATATTCTGAAATGGATTCCTGAGTCTGGATCCAACGCCTGATAAGGCAGCTTTGTTACGTGGGATTCTTAGCCTACTCGAGATGGCAGGGCGTCATTATGCCAAGGGATAATGATGGCAGCAGGGAGTCTTGTCAAACAATGTGCGATGTCGTCTGATGGGTCACTTGTGTCCTCTTCAAGGGGTGAAACTAATGGTTCATATCCCTCTCTTCCCTTGTTTGTTTCTCCGGCGTTAAGCCAAACCAAAAATACCATTTAATTTGTGTGCTTGTTATATATAATATATCAGTGGGGTGTATTGTATCTTGTATACATCAGAAGCACTGGAAGCATTGTTTACCCTATACAAATTGTTCTCTTCCAAATTCTGTATTATTTTGGTCTCAGATTTTCAAGCGACATTTGCCGCTTGAAAATCTGTCCTTTGAGTACGCAACATTCTATTTGCAGTAAATCTTGTCCTCCCACTTAATGAAGAAAATTATACCACTGCCAGACGTAAGAGGAAAACAAATAATTTAAGTTGTAGAACTTCCCTTTTTTCAACACCATGTAAATAAGGTTCAGGTCTATTTATGTTGTGGAAAATATTCATATACCAGATTGTCCCCTCAGTAATATTTATTAATATCACCGAGTATAATTAATATTGTTAGAGATACAGACAAAGATAAGCAGAGTGGTCTCCTGAGTCATTGTAGGGGGGAGGGGGGGGGGGGCGTGCCGCAGTGTTACCAGTTCATTAATTTTAATCATAAATTCATATCAATGAATAATAATCTTATTTTGTGTGTTTTACAGTTTCGAAGATTATTACTCATTTTCAGAGTACTTGAATGATGGCAAACATTTTGGAATAATACAATAATTTAATAATGGTATAACTTTTTTTTTCTTCAAGTCTGGTAAAATTTGTTTTGAAAGAGATGGTGCGAGACCAGGGTGGGCTACTCTTGTTACAAATTCGCTACTTTTAGACCGTCAGCTCGCTACTTTCAGCAATTTGGATCTGGCAACCCTGTGCGAGACTATCGTTCATGTCAACATTCAAGAAATTCAGTTGACTCTAGAGGTTACACGACGCTGCACGCATATATTTGGAGATAATACCCCCAAGCTGAAAATGCAGCCGCAGTCTTCAAAGGGTTAATTGGGCATGTCTTATATATTCAAATTATAAATGGAGTACTTACGGATATATAAAGATTTGTTAAATATACAGAATTATTGCATGATCTTCAGACCAAGTCAGAATTTTACAGCAAAGTTACTGATCATTTTGCACGTAAACCAAGAACATTTCCCCTGAACTATGTTTAAAATGGTTAGTTAAAATAACATTACTATTAATTAAATTAATTATATTTTGTATTAATATTCATACTATTTACACACACATGATATACTGTATATATATATATATATATATATATATATATATATATATATATATATATATATATATTCTTACCTAGTTGTGCTTGCGGGGGTCGAGCTCTGGCTTTGGTCCCGCCTCTCAACTGTCAATCAACTGGTGTACAGGTTCCTGAGCCTACTGGGCTCTGTCATATCTACACTTGAAACTGTGTATGGAGTCTGCCTCCACCACATCACTGCCTAATGCATTCCATTTGTCTACTACTCTGACATTGAAAAAATTCTTTCTAATGTCTCCTCTATACGTGTGTGTGTGTGTGTGTGTGTGTGTGTGTGTGTGTGTGTGTGTGTGTGTGTGTGTTTTATATTATGTATATGGGTCGCTGGAGATTCGAATGCGTGCTTGATGGCTACTAATGCATTCGATGCATCCATGATAACACCTGAGTTATATCATTGGTTTTCTCATTGAAATACAAACTAAATTAAGAATAATTGTCAGTCAAGTGCATATACATTTCTTTGCGATGCCCTTTATGTATGCGTGTATAACTTTATTGAATGGACATCTGAATTGAAAAGAAACATCACCGAGTCTGATAAAAGTAATGAAATGTATTAATTAAATAGCCAGAACGACATAAATGAGAACTTCATAATTGGTCGACAAAGTTAAAAATACAAAGTTGACTCTTTTTATCTTACAGACTTACAGTTGGCATCTTGCAGACAACTGAAGTTCATTGTCTTGTGTACATTATTGGAGTTTCCTATTTTGAGTGAAAATAGATTATGTAATATTGTTGTTAAACATACTATACTAATTAAATTTTGCTGGATAATATAGACTAGAGCTGTTAATATTGGAATTGCCTAATGTCATCGACATGGAACAGGTAATAATGGGGTTAATCTGACCGACATAATGTTGGCAACAGTGGGTTGATCTCTGCCATTTAGCTGACAATAGTGAGTTGATCTCTGGCGAGGCTCCCTCCTTGCTTGCTTTGTAAATTACTCCGTCTCGCCCACATTAAATATATACTGTACTGACTTTTTTTTAATTGATCTTAATCTAAAAATAACTCGCCATGAGTGATATATCACAAAGCTTGATCTCTGCGCTATGTAAGTACTAGTTAAATCACCTGGGCCAGGTAACTCAGGTGTTGGGTGACCGCGATGCGACTCTGATACGCGCACCTTAAAACCGGTTGAGAGTTTTTCCGGCTGCCACAGTGAAGCCTGGTTTGACTGGTCACAAATTGTGGTCTTCGGTAGTATTGTACAGCGTCCTCTCTCTCTCTCATTGGTGGGTATTGGCCACCTATCCACCCTGATGCCATTATACTGAAGCTTATGATGAACTTGTGTAACGTTGATGAGCATCAGAGCTCTTCTGACCGCCAAGGTTTTCTAATCAGCTACTTTGATATAGAATTTTAGGCATTTTGTAGTTTCAATGTTTACATTCGGTCTGAAGCTAAATTATAGAAAATCCGTATCATCCTCATCGCGGCTCCTACGGATTTTCTCATTGATAAATGACGTTTGTGTGATTACTCTGTGTATTAGGCTAAATTGTTCCTAATAAAGAATATCAGCATTTGTTTACTAAATTATATGTGGAAAAACGAAGTAATGAAACAAATTTGGCAAGATAATAGAAAATGTACGGCCGCACACTTCCCGTATGTATTATATGTATATATAAAAATCAGAGTTCAATAAATCTATCTAGTTTGTTTTTTACTCAGCTTAACATAGTAAATGACTGACATTTCGACGTAAATTCATGTTTTTTAGCATTTAAAACACAACGTTCTGATATTTAGCCTAATTGAAAATACAAAATTTGCCCGTTTCAAAACAGGAATCAGTTGTTTTATTTGCAATTCTGTTTGAGTTTCACTCAACGCGTTAACAGTGTCCCCAGTATACGAAAAAAGGTCTCGTTCCGTTCATTTAGTTTAAAATTTGTACTATAAACCTACTGTATTTCTAGATGCAAAATGACCTTCCCTTTTTGTTTTTTGTTTTTTTAGACCACAGGTGTTTTAAGTTTTAATTTTGGAACTGTGTAGTTTCCAAAGTAGATTCAGAATGACACGAGTGTCGGGAGTAACTGTATTAGAGGACTGACAGCTGCTAAGGCTGTCACGACACTGGAGTTAGTGCTCGACTAGTGTTCAAACATAAACGAGAATACATACATACACTCTCTCTCACTCACTCACTGTGTTTATACGGAATAAGCCTGTATTTTCTAAAGAGAAAACAGTGTTATCTAGTATAATGAGTGAACTTTAAAGAGCAATACCAACCACCTCAGTGTACTACAATGACTCAACACAAGGAGAAATGGGTACAAGTTGACCGCAACACTACACAGCCTAGCCCCTTGTAAGTGTTATCATGTTTCCTCTCCCACTTAACGGAATACTTTAACCAATTTAGGCTAATACTTAAAAATCTACTTTTTTTTCAAGCGTCTGAAGATCTTGCCTGACATTACGCTCTCTTTTGATGGGGTGTAGGGTAACTATTGATGGAGTGTTGCGTGCGTGCGATCAGTATTTGAATTGACAGGACATTTTCTCACTATTCTGAGGCAAATTGTGATCACATGTCAATACTCGAATCTATCCCGTTCCTAAGATATATATTATATATATATAAATATATATATATATATATATATATATATATATATATATATATATATATATATATATATATATAAGGTCTTCCAGAGGGAAAAGACAATTTTTCCCCATGTTTACTTACGACGCAAAAATTATTAGGAAGATGATAGCAAGACACTACCACCACTACCTGCCGGGCACCGGCGCTTGCCCACCATCAGTTGCCCAACACATTTCCCCAGCAGCAGCAGCAGCAGCAGCAGCAGCAGCAGCAGCAGCAGCAGCAGCAGCCTCTCCTGAGGGGGGCCCTGAGGGAGGTCAGTAACAGCATAACCGTCGCGGATAATGGTGGGCGCTACTCTTATCTGTTGACGTCCTCCACAACTTTCACAAAATGACTACCCCCTACCCCCTATTTAGATCACCAAAAGTCCCTCGAGAATAAACTGCCAAACGCAACATCAGATAATTTGCAGACGGTGAGTCACAGTAACGTGGCTGAAGATATGAGGACCGAAACACACGTAAAAAAAGATGAAGAAACGAGAACGTTTCGGTCGGCGCTGGACTATTATCAAGTACTATTGTAACATGCAACTTGATAACGGTCCAGGATGGACCGAAACGTCGTTTCTTCATCTTCTGATTTGTGGTTTCGTCATCACCAGATAATTTCTTGTTGTGTACAAATAAAGCAATTTTGATGTCACCCAAAATATGCAAAACTACGGAACACTTTCAGGAACAGGTCGGTGAGCACAAATTTGCCACTTCAACACATCAACTCTTGTAATTTAGTGGCAGTTTACCATCAAACGGAAGTCAATCGATTTTATTTTAAATGGGCCTGCGGGCGTTCCAAGCAACAGTCTGCTGGACAAACTTATCACAAGTCAAGCCTGGCCCCAGGCCGGGCTCGGGGGAGTTAGAAAACCTCCCGGAACCCTCTCCAGTAAGCCAGTCAACTAGAGGTAACTATATATATATCTCTGCGCTGTAACAGACAAACTTCACAGAAAAGCTGCATTTCTCGCTCGCAACCACTAAATAACTTAACACAAAAGACCTATAAAATAACACCACTACCACCTTACCTCTCCTTCATAGCAAGTGCATTTTGCGTGAAGGTTTCCTCCTCGCGATGATTGTACATGAAAACTTTATAAGATAATTACGTTTGTCTGGTCGTTGTCTTGAGCGCTGGTCAGCCCTACTCTCTCCTCGGTAGTTATTAAATCTATAATGTAAATTTATAGTGTAACCTTCTGAATATTAATATTGTTTAATTTTGGTGCAAGCTTTGCCCATTTATCTTTCTGACTTTAATGACTGCTGTTTAAAATCTGAATTGCGCTTAAAGTTTGCTAATTTTTCAGAGGGTAGGAGCGTTTAATTTTTGCTTCCGTCACAGCTGCACGACCCTGAGTTAATACCACATGCACCACCCTGGGTAATCCCCTGCTGCACCACCATGGTTAATCCCCTGCTGACCCATCCCTACAGCCACATAATATTCTTTAATCTTTATTAGGAGCCTTGTATCTTGCCGCCTCTTTGGCTGCATCTGGTTACTGCGAGCCACACCAAGTTAGACGCGCCCGGGGGCACAGTCACCCTCACCCGCTTTGTACGAGCATCACCCATCTTGCACGGTAACATATTGAACGACGCTCCGTTGACCAATCTTAAGTCGTTGCCTCCTGGAGTCCTTGCACCAGCGAATGCCATCTACCATGGTAACTGGCTGTGGCATCTTGCAAGCCCCTGCATGGTTTACCGCCCCTTCCAAGGCGCTTTTGTAATCCAAATCTGTTATCTTGTACGGTGGCTTCTCTACCGCTGGCGCACTCGCCACCTGCGGCTCAGACCGTAGTTTACCTTGCCACAACTACCGTCTACCTTGCTTACCTTACTGTAGCGGCTGTATGCACTACCCCTTCAGGCCACCCTCAGCCTCGCCCCGTATGTTGTCCCTCCCGCCATCCCCGCCTCTCGTATCATGTAGTCCTGTTATGACCGATCAAGCTTTATCCCTCAACCTGAATGAGAACCTGACGCGACTCTTAGTGGAGGACTGGACGGGTGTTCACGGTTTATTGCAAATTTGGTGAGAGTCCTTGAGGTCTTACAGGACACTGCTGGTGGTGGAGGGTGGATGGGTGTATACGGACTCTAGCTAGGAATGGCATTATACATTCCCTTAACCATGTATACTTCAAATTATTTATAGTCAAAATACCCTCCTTATTTTGATATTCGCTTTTTGGAGTACCGTACGGTGTATTAGTCGCCTGCTGCAATGATCTGAGACTGAGATCTTGTACACAAAAGATCCAATTTATTCAGAAATTGCCATACGCCTAAATTATTTAAAATAATCCTTCAAAAAAGTATTAAACATTGGCAATCATAGAACTAAGTGTGTCTGACCCCCCCCCCCCTCTTCCTAGCCGAGTTAGGGTGACCGTCACAAGTTACCATGCGTTGGTTTCGGGGATCAACGTCCCCGCGGCCCGGTCTCTGACCAGGCTTCCTTGAAATTATGCATTGGGCAGGAATCGAATCCAGGCATCGCAGGCGAAAATTCTACCATTGAGCCATCGATGCTATAGACGTGGGTCTATACATAGTCATATGTGTGTCAACAAAGGGCAGTAGTGTGTTACATTACAAATTATCGTAATTATTTGAAATACTTTAGTGAGTAACTGGGTAGTTATCATGAGATGATTTCGGGGCTTTTTAGTGTCCCCGCGGCCCGGTCCTCGACCAGGCCTCCACCCCCAGGAAGCAGCCCGTGACAGCTGACTAACACCCAGGTACCTATTTTACTGCTAGGGAACAGGAGCATAGGGTGAAAGAAACTCTGCCCATTGTTTCTCTCCGGCGCCCGGGATCGAACCCGGGACCACAGGATCACAAGTCCAGTTTGCTGTCCGCTCGGCCGAGTAGGATAGGCTAAAGAAATGGAAAAAAAATCCAATTTCAATTTACTAGGAAATAATACTGTGCTAAAGCCTTTTTAGTTAGTAATGTTTAAGATTAGGCTGTATTGATATTAATACACACACACACACACACACACACACACACACCACACACACACACACACACACACCACACACACACACACACACACACACTCACTCACTACCTAGTTACCTACGTGAGACCAGTCTTAGAGTATGCCGCGCCATCATGGAGTCCCCATCTGAAGAAGCATAAGAAAACTGGAAAAGGTTCAGAAGTTTGCGACGAGGCTCGTCCCAGAGTTACGAGGGATGGGGTATGAAGGGCGCCTGAAGGAACTGAACTTTACGACACTAGAAAAAAAGGAGATAGGAGATATGATAGAAACGTATAAAATACTCAGGGAGAATTGACAAAGTGGAAATAGACGAAATGTTCACACGTAATATTAACATAACGAGGGGACATGGGTGGAAGCTGGAAACTCAGATGAGTCACAGAGATGTTAGGAGGTTTTCTTTTAGTGTGAGAGTAGTGGAAAAAATTGAATGCACTTAAGGTGCAGGCTGTGGAAGCAAACTCTATTCATAATTTTAAAACTAGATATATGACAGGGGTAAACAACCGATGGCTCGAAAGGCGGGATCCAAGAGTCAATGCTCGATCCTGCAGGCACAAATAGGAGAGTGCACACAAGAGCAGGTGCCCCACCCTCCAAGCACAACTAGGTGAGTATACAAATACATTTCCATCGACTACTGAAGTTCATTTGAGTCTCTTCAAGTCTGAAGCCTATTAGTATTCGTGTATGCAATAAATTCCTGTATTTATTGAGCCTCATAATGGCTTGGTGATAAAGGCTACACTACACCAACCTGTGATATAATGTTAGCGGCGTAACAAGTATATTGGCGCAGGGAACATTTAAACGTCACACTCCGCATCACAGCAACAAAAGCATATTTTTTTTCCTACATTTTTTAAACGTAAATGTCGATATTTCTCTCGAACATAACAAATGTTATCCATATAATAATAAAATCAAAGGTGAAGGAAAAACTCCAGTTTAAGTATATTAAAAAACTAATTTTTGGGTGTAACATAATCCAGAACATTGTATACAATACCTTGAGAGAGGATGCAGCTTACAATCGATTTTTTAATACACTTAAATATGAACTGGGTCTTTTATTCACCTTCATTCAAGCACTATGACATTGTAGTAAGTTTACCAAAAAAGTCAAAGTTATTGTTTGTTGTCCCGTGTTAAAGTCCGTCAGTCTCGACAACGAGTCGCGTATATGGAAGAACTTATATTATCAACTTGACAGGCGTTCTACGCATGCCAGCTCGTTAGATCAAAAGTTCTACAAGGGGATCAAAAGTTCAAGACACCAAGAAAAACGTGCGCAAGAAGCTCCCTGTGAACTTTCCGAGTCGCAATACGAGGTAAAAAGTCCGACGAGAGGCCCCACGTCCGAGACAAGGCCGCAGGGACGTCACAAGAGGTGGGGGGGCGGCGAGCCCCCAGGGGCTGCAATCTCCACCGCCCAGTTTTTACGGCGCTCTCAAACTCGTCCAGGAACAGCTACAGCGACTCATTAGGAGAACTGGATCTGGTCTGCTGTTGCCACTACGCTGGTCAGTCTGAACACCCAGGGTTTGTGTGGGGTGTCGGCCATGTGACTCCTTGTGTGTCATAGCTTAAGGATGGTCATACCGCTTGTAGGAACTGTATGTAGCCTAATATTATAATATATAGTAACTCCTCCCAGTTCAGCAGGCATGACCAGGCGTTCTCTTTACCACTGTATATTTCAACATATACTTTGACATTGTATTCCTAACAGTGCTTACGTAAGAGTTTGCAGGACTGATCTTCAGCTCCTGGGCCACACATTTCCAACTGTCGGTCGCCTAATGCAAAGACTCTTGACTCCTTTTCTTATGATATCGGCTCTTTAAACTAGGGAGAGAAATAATCTCTACTATTTTCCCTTGCAATTCCTTTCATACTTGAAGTGTTTCCACGCATCTTTGTGGCCTGTCCCCCTGTCTAGCATCCATGTATGTCAGCTCGTTATGCTGTTCAATTTGTTTTGTGTGAATCATGTTCTCTTCATCCTTAAGTATAGTTAAAGGCCTAGGTTCACTTCCTCAGTCTACTCCCGTAGCTCAGTATTTCACCTTTCTAGGACCAGTCTTGTAAAAAACATTTGTGCTTTATCAGTCTTTGTTTTATAGTTTCGTATCAAGCAAATGCAATGAAATAATGATATTTTGGAATGAAAATATCACATGGACGGTACAAGATGATGGGAAAGAAAATGTTTAAGTCATATATGAATTCATATTTGGGAATAAGCATAGTAGTAGGCATCCATCAGTGATAGGTATAACCCCATGCCTATCACAGGAGGTACACATTAACAGGGTAACATCAGCGGTGTATGGAAAGTTTGCAAACATTCTGTAGTCTTCAGGTACTTGGACAAGGAAGCACTCAGGACCATGTACATTACCTAAAGGGGACTGACAGCTGAGTGGACAGCGTTTGGGATTCGGAGTCCTAAGGTTCCGGATTCGATCTCCGGTGGAGGCGGAAACAAATGGATAGAGTTTCTTTCACCCTGGTGCACCTGTTCACCTATCAGTAAATAGGTGCCTGGGAGTTAGGCAGCTGCAACGGGCTGCTTCCTGGGGGTGTGTAACAAAACGAAGGCCTGTCGAGAACCGGGCCGCAGGGACGCTAAGCCCCGAAATCATCTCAAGATAACCTCAAGAAGGTGTTAATCCAGTACGAGAGTGTGTAGCCCAGTGTGGACTTCCTATCTAAAATAACACAGAGGAAAAGTAGAGAAAGTCCAGAGGCTTGATGCGAGACTCTTGAGACGAACCTCTGAGGACGGAGTTACAAGGAAAGGCTGAGTGAGGGAACTAACCCCACCACGTTGGAAAGGAGGTAATAGAATCATGACATGCAAGCCTAAAATTCTTAGAAACATAGACAAAGGTGGACAAAAAATATTTTTTTTTAGCATGGACACGCGTATGACTAGAGGACGTGCGTGGAAACTAGCAACTCGGATCAGACATGTGTTCGAGTAACTTGATTCACAATTTGAAGAGTAGGTGTGATAAACAAGAAGCTTAGTCCCATTGTAATTGTCGACTGGCGACTCTAAGGAAATGTCCAGGAGCTGAACCTCGCCAATGTCAACACACACACACATGCTCATCTATATGTAATCACCTATAGTAAGTACACCTACACACGAACGCCCACACCCACCCACCACCTGACGACAATGGTTGCAATATCTTCAACTTAACCCCGCTACTGATCATCTAGCTATAAGCTATAATTTAGTTTGTGAAGCCTCTCATCACAAGAGCCAAGTAGATTAAACTCCTCGGTTAGTGACCAGTTTTTGTTTAATAATTGCTAGATTAGTAATAGGATATACATATAATTTGATGATGAAGACTGCCAGATAGTTTTGTTTCTTCCTGTTGATGGCCGTTGGTGATTTAGTCAGACCATTTAAAGTGCTCGGATACTCGCAATGTGATTTAAGTTGTTGGAATTAGAGCACTTGTCTTAGACCGTTTCGGATCTGTAAATCCCAATCGTTAGATGAGTTGGTAACTTGCAGATCCTAGGCTTTCAGACAAGCCTAGGCCATAGGCAGGCCAGATTTATTATAATTGTGTTATTTCCAGTTTTAGAATGTTGTAAATACCTGGATAGTTTATCCTGAAACGTAATAACTCATTTTCTTGTTATATTTATTTTCATTTATGTTTGTGTGTAATAAATTTTATATATATATATATATATATATATATATATTATATAATATATATATAATATATTATATATATAATATGAGTGTCAGACCACAACAGAAGGATAAAGAAAGACAGGAATTTCCTTAAGTACTTTCGTATATAATAATCTTCAGGTAGATGGATTTACAGTTCAGTGGGATGGATATATAGGCAGGAAAGAGGTGAGGTACAATGTATTTAATGAGAAAGGATGGTATAATAAGGTATTAGTGTATCAATAATCCTACTCAAATCACCCTTAAACTGATCAATCAAAAATGGATCTAAATTATACAAACCACTGCTAATGTTGAAATTACATGATTTTGTAATTTGTATTAAAGCTGATTCAGTTATGTTCCTTTTGAAAATGCTTTTATAGTTCGTTATTGAACAAGCCATCTCCCAATCAATTTGGTGAAAGCTTTCTGACAAAGAAGTCTTATTTAATCTTTCTGTCTATTTATGTTACGAAAGTCTAAATTTCAAATCTTTGGAAGCTCGCCCTACTTAGAACCTATTACAGTCTTTACAAAGTATTTTGTATATGACACAATTATCACTAAGTGGACTGTTTCTAACTAGTAGTTTTCCAACAGTATTTTCGTAATTAAATAATACATGTATATCAAAAGGTTTCAAGGTCTTGACAATATTTTTGAAGCCGGAAAAATATGGTAAACATAACACATTTTTGGGGCGAATTTTCTCACGGCATATATTAGAATAAACCGTTTTTCATTCATAAACAGGGGGTTTGTCGGGTGCATGGAATGGACTTTTAATTTTGTGTATGAAGACGGGCTGCATCGTAATATAGAAGTTGTCTACGTCTCGACCTCGATAGGTTAGGCGGGTTGCTTGGGGAGTTTGTACCTTTGTGGTTAGGCAAAACAGGAGCATTTGTTTAGGGAGTGTTAAATGGAGAGAACAGGCTGAGCCGCAGCTGCTCTCCCAGAGAATGTGCATACCGCCATCTCAGTTGTAATTCTCTCCTCTCCTAATATGACGAACAATAATCCTGCCTCGATAACGAGTTCTGGTTCTTCCAGTGCTTTGATGCCTCATTATACCCCTCGTAAACAAATGATTGCTAATAGCGAACCTGTAAATAGAGTGGCTAGTGAGCGTTCACAAGCGTCTGGGCTGTTCGCGCCAGACAGTTTCTTTAGGCACTGAACGGCTTATCCATCTAAATATTCACATGTTGCAACTAGACTATTCTAAACGAGCATATGCTATATTTTTTCCACTCCTCCCCTCCCTCCCTGTCCTCTCTCTTCTCTCCCATTAGCAAAAAATAAAACTGCTGTTGTTGTTGCTGTACTTGCTACTGCTGTTGCTGTTTTTGCGCTGTTGCTGTTATTGCGCTGTTGTTGCTGCTGTTATTGTTTTGCTATTGCTGCTAACCATGTAATGCCAAGGTCGTATCGTATTATTTAGCCTATTACAGCTGTACCTGGGAATATATTGTATACACTTTATCCAGGACACTTTATATTATCCAGAGTCGTGGAGGACCTGTTATTTTTCCCCTTGTCCCCTACCATTCTCCCCCTTTCCCATTTTCTTCCCTACTATTCCCCATATTTCCCTTCACCCCACCCCCTGCACCCCTGACATTTCCACGTCACTTTACCTCCACAATAAACGTCGACGTTAGTAAACTAGGGACAAATAAGCAAAATTTTGATATCGTGGTTGGCAGCAGCTGATTATCGCAATGGATTAACATGTTTGGCAACTTCCATGAAATTGCCACTTTGCCAGTCGAAGATTCACACACACACACACACACACACACACACACACACACACACACACACACACACACACACACACACACACACACTTTTTCAGTGTCAGAGTAGTTAACAGATGGAATGCATTAGGCAGTGATGTGGTGGAGGCTGACTCCATACACAGTTTTAAATGTAGATATGATAGAGCCCAATAGGCTCAGGAACCTGCACACCAGTTGATTGACAGTTGAGAGGCGGGACTAAAGAGCCAAAGCTCAACCCTCGCAAGCACAAATAGGTGAGTACACACACCTTGTGTGTGTGTGTGTACACGCCCTCTTGTCCAACGTGTCAGACAAGTGTTGTAGCCAGTAGGCTCAGGAACCTGTACATTAGTTGATTGACCGTTGAGAGGCGGGACCAAAGGTCAGAGCTCAACCCCAGCAAGCACAATTAGGTAGTACACACACACACACAACTTATAATGCTATAATAGCCACACTGTGTTACCCACTTTTCTTTAGTACAAGCTAGGTATCTAAGGAGAGTGTTGTGAATCCTGGTGACAGGCTGAGGAATCCTGGTGACAGGCTGAGGAACCTGGTGACCTGCATTGTGTTACTTGAAGAGTGGGTGAAGGAAGGGCGAGCAATGACCAGGTCAAAGGAGTAAGCGCTGGCTGCCCCGCTACGTCCCGCCCCCCTACCGCGGAGGAGTTGGTGTGTGGAGGCGACAGTACTTGCTTGTCGTGCTTGTACGCCGGCCCCGTTTAGTGCTCTCATGCACTCTTCAGCGGGGTGGAATTTAGTTCAGTAGGTAGACTACTCCTGAGCGGTGATAAAAAGAACGCTATTGTGTGATGCGCTGATATAGCATTGTGCGCTAAAAGCGTATAATTTCGGCCGCAGTGTACATACCTATAAGGACCTTACGGACCTATATGGACCTTATAAGGACCTATAGTCGGGTGGAGGAATTATTCTGAAAGCCGCTCACACAGACTCTTACTCATTGACTTTTTCGGCCCTACCCTCTTGTCTCTAGGAGAAGTTACAAATGGACATAATGCAGTTATCTATTGCACGTGTTAAACCTCCCCAAAATTATCCCCACAACTTTTAAATCATGTTATAAAATGTTTAGCTTCCGGTAACACTCACACTCCTCCTATTTCTAAATGTCTCCAAGGTAAATAATGTACCAGGAG
>WNGS01167840.1:2696003-2714905 GCA_020271785.1 Procambarus virginalis | reverse complement strand
TGTTGTGTAGTTGAATGAACTTTGTCTCGGGCGACTTGCATGTTTTTGCAAGTAAAAATCATGTGTGTAGGGATGCTTCTAGTATGTAAATGAATTAAGCCTGTTGGTGTGTTCACTGTGCTGATAAGAGTTTACGTCTATAGAGAGTACACGAGACGGGTCGTATATACTCTTCCTGACACTGAATGAGTTACGGTACTTGTGTCTCAATTAACATGACTCGTATCGACCCTGACGCTCTGTTGACATTAATGGCGTCCATAAGATTGCTGGAATACCAGGGCATAAATGAACCTTCCCCATTAGTGCTATGTTTGGCTGCTTTAAAAATGGGGAGGGGGGGTTCGAACCAGCGAATGACCTTTGTACTACAGATTCTCCAGGGCGCCAGTCATCTGATACACCAGCCGCATAGAGCGTGGTATAAATGTTAACGTTCATTGCTATGTTAGTATTTCTCGTTGCCACGTTGACTGCTTGACCGTAATAATGTTTTATTATACTACAGCATTAGTTAAGGGGGCTCCTCCAAGTGAGCACAAGGTGTACAGAATTAACGGAGGCTTACTTTGAGTCTGCAGTCTTCAGATGAAGAGGTTGAAGGTATCCTTAGTCTTCGGAGGTAGATGAGGGATGGAACTGAAGACTGGTGGGGTCCCGATGTACGGCCAAGTGGTAGATAGTAGCCCAAAGTCAAGAAGGTGGGGGTCACAGGTGCCTGCGCAGCGAGGCGCCGTTGTCTTGTATGGCGTCGTCCCGAGGGCAGCGCGTTGCTCCTGGGCCGTCCCCCTGGCGGCGCAATGCTCCTGGGTCGTCCCCCGGGCAGCGCGGTGCTCCTGGGCCGTCCCCCTGGCGGCGCAATGCTCCTGGGTCGTCCCCGGGCAGCGCGGTGCTCCTGGGCCGTCCCCCTGGCGGCGCAATGCTCCTGGGTCGTCCCCCGGGCAGCGTGGTGCTCCTGGGCCATCCCCCTGGCGGCGCAATGCTCCTGTGTCGTCCCCCGGGCGGCGCGGTGCTCCTGGGTCGTCCCCTGGCGGCGCAATGCTCCTGGGTCGTCCCCCGGGCAGCGCGGTGCTCCTGGGCCATCCCCCTGGCGGCGCAATGCTCCTGTGTCGTCCCCGGGCGGCGCGGTGCTCCTGGGTCGTCCCCCTGGCGGCGCAATGCTCCTGGGTCGTCCCCGGGCGGTGCGGTGCTCCTGGGCCATCCCCCTGGCGGCGCAATGCTCCTGTGTCGTCCCCCGGGCGGCGCGGTGCTCCTGGGTCGTCCCCCTGGCGGCGCAATGCTCCTGTGTCGTCCCCCGGGCGGTGCGGTGCTCCTGGGTCGTCCCCCTAGCGGCGCAATGCTCCTGGGTCGTCCCCGGGCGGTGCGGTGCTCCTGGGCCGTCCCCCTGGCGGCGCAATGCTCCTGGGTCGTCCCCCGGGCGGTGCGGTGCTCCTGGGTCGTCCTCCGGGCGGCGCGGTACTCCTGGGTCGGCCTCCACCAATCACTGCCCAGCACGAAAGGAACCCAGCACCCGCCGGCGGGTATTTTGAATGTGGCTCCCGCCATATTATTATTATTATGGCACTAGCTCCTGCAGTAGCCTTTGATATTAGTGGATATTAACGATAAATAATATTAAATTGAACTGAAAACAATAATGACCAGGTTTCATGTTTAAATTATTGGAAATATTATTATCAGTTCAGGACGTTCTTTGTCGTCACCTCAAATAAGGGGGGGGGGTAGAAATAGCCTAAGCTACTCTATCCCTTTGAGATGTATTTCTTTCTTTCTCAATAAACATACGTGAACTTGAACTTGAACCTCCAATAGACCTGCCTCGCCTCGACGCTTAGGTCACAAAACCACAATACAGTAGACTGTTAAATTCACCACCATAGACAAATTTTGCGCGGAAGCTTGCAAAGCCTAGTATGATCAATTAGCAACGATCAACTGTTTGGCAGTCTTACATCTTGCAAACTTTTCACTCTGACGGCTTAAGAGTTTCCATAATGTAAATAACGCCATAATCAGGTGTTGGGGAATTATAACTTGTTACAGTTTCTGTTTCTACCTGCTACATTTGCAACTACAGCTACAACCCATACTTATACTGTAAGAAAAAATATGATAGCTCTCAATAAAGTTATAATAATTATATAATTCATGAGCAGACGAGACCTCTTAACCCTCCCCCCTCCCTCACATTATTATATGATCAATTTCACTTCTTCTTCTTCTTTACTAGTCTCTTAATCTAATATATACTGAACAGCCTAATATACTCACCAGTCACATACAACACGAAAGAAATACTCATCACTACTTAAGGTTTAAAACCTGATGCTCCCACTCTTCATTTGCAAACAGTTTTAATTGTTAAGTCCACCACTGAGTGCCGTCATATCGGGAACTAACTGCCTCTTTACCTTCGAATACATCTGCACTTTGGCTGCTGAAACTGAGTCAAATGGCACTTTATGTCAATGTAAACAGAATGTCTAAATGCAACAAATTTCCATATATCTATTTACATATGGAGATTATGCAAATCTTAGTACTATAATCTTGTAACATGATAACGTTATTAAGTGCCATTATAAACTTGGTATGTCAATATTGTGTTAGGTTAAGATACTATTGAAGCCTATTATTATAATTTGAGATTAATGTATCTATTTAGAATATCAAGATATTCCTAATTCTTGGTAAATATATACAGTATTAATCTGTTCTATTATTCTAGCCAAAGATCTCATACCAATCACTTTCCATCTATCTCTTATGTTGTCAATATATGTATATATAAAGCAGGATAGACTGATATAACTACATATCTGTCTATCTATATTGTAAGTGTATTTATCTGTCTATATATCTAACTTTATGTTTATCTGAATATTTAGGTTTCTATCAACCTTCAGTATATCATCTGTGTGGCTTATGTGAGGCAGTTTCAGGTAAGGTTTCCGTGCTGTGGGCTCTCAAGCGAGCGTAAGTGCATTCCTATGAATGTTACATCAGTGTGAGCGGTGTTCAGGTGCATGTGTGCTCACCTTGATGGTCTGGCTGTCCTTTCACGGTCGAGTTTCATCTCTTGGGTCATGGCATTTTAGTTTTCAGTTATCTTATGCAGTGACCTCCCCGCACTCCCCGACCATCTTCTTTATTATAGTGTATACACTTTTGAAAGCATGTTTCAGTATGATACTGAGGGGACTAGACAAAGTGGACAAAGACAGCCTCACTAAGTTGAGAGAAAGTAGGACAAGAGGACATAAGTGGAAGCTGAAAATGCAAACGAGTTAAAAAATATAAGGAAATACTCGTACCCTGTACGGGTGGATAACAAATGGAATACACTAAGAGAAGAAGTTGTGGAAGCCACCTCCATCCACAACTTTAAGAACAGGTTCGACAAAGATTTTGGACGTTAGAATAGTGACGTTTTAACGCAGCAGTTACGAAGAGGTCATAAAGAGTTAGACTTCACTTCCCAGTAGTCTCTGATAGGTAAGTACTGATTGGTAAGTACCATTAATACTCTCACCGTAATTGGTACCACCGCCGCCCCCCCCTTTCCGCAACCCCATTCGGCTGGAACACCCCTACTCCCACCCCTCCCCCTTCTCTAGTCACCACCCCCTTCTCTAGTCACCACCCCCTTCTCTAGTCACCACCCCTTCCCTTCCCTTCCCTAGTCACCACCCCCTTCCTTAGTCACCACCCCTCCCCCTTCTCTAGTCACCACCCCTCCCCCTTCTCTAGTCACCACCCCCTTCTCTAGTCACCACCCCCTTCTCTAGTCACCACCCCTTCCCTTCCTAGTCACCACCCCCTTCCTTAGTCACCACCCCTCCCCCTTCTCTAGTCACCACCCCTTCCCTTCCCTAGTCACCACCCCCTTCCTTAGTCACCACCCCTTCCCCTTCTCTAGTCCCCACCCCCTTCTCTAGTCACCACCCCTTCCCTTCCTAGTCACCACCCCCTTCCCCTTCTCTAGTCACCACCCCTTCCCTTCCTTAGTCACCACCCCCTCCCCCTTCTCTAGTCACCACCCCTCCCCCTTCTCTAGTCACCACCCCTCCCCCTTCTCTAGTCACCACCCCCTTCCCCTTCTCTAGTCACCACCCCCTTCCCCTTCCCTTGTCACCACCACTCCCCCTTCCCTAGTCACCACCCCTCCCCCTTCTCTAGTCACCACCCCTCCCCTTCTCTAGTCACCACCCCTCCCCCTTCTCTAGTCACCAACTCCCCTTCTCTAGTCACCACCCCTCCCCCTTCTCTAGTCACCACCACTCCCCCTTCCCTAGTCACCACCCCCTCCCCCTTCTCTAGTCACCTCCCCCTCCCCTTCTCTAGTCCACCCTTCCCCCCTTCTCTAGTCACCACCCCTCCCCCTTCTCTAGTCACCACCCCCTTCCCCTTCCCTTGTCACCACCCCTCCCCCTTCTCTAGTCACCACCCCTTCCTTAGTCACCACCCCTCCCCTTCTCTAGTCACCACCCCCTTCCTTAGTCACCAACCCTCCCCCTTCTTAGTCACCACCCCTTCCTTAGTCACACCCCTCCCCTTCCTAGTCACCACCCCTTCCCTGTCACCACCCTCCCCTTCTCTAGTCACCACCCCCTTCCTTAGTCACCACCCTCCCCCTTCCTAGTCACCACCCCCTTCCTTAGTCACCCCCTCCCCATCCTAGTCACCACCCCTCCCCCTTCTCTAGTCACACCCCCTCCCTTCCCTAGTCACCACCCCTCCCCCTTCCCTAGTCACCACCCCCTTCCCTAGTCACCACCCCTCCCCCATCCCTAGTCACCCCCCCTCCCTAGTCACCACCCCTCCCCCTCCCCTAGTCACCAACCCCCCCCCCCCAACCCAAGAATGGCCCCAGCAGTCCAAGGTGCGGAATGTGCTTCTTCTTGTCTCCTCCTGGCCGGAAGACTGACCGCTTTTTTTATATATATAATTCATTCTCCTTATTGACGGCCAAATATACGAGTGTGGAGGCTGGCGTAGTGGTGCAGGTGACAGGAGATGGTCAGGCTGCAGGAGTCCTCCAGCCTCCACAAGTTACGACCGCGTCTTAGTCAAGATACCTGGATATAAAACACTAGATAACGCGGGGGGCAGTTTAGGAGACGGTGCGGGATCGTTATCGGGTCGCGGGCCGGGGCTACATTCCTTCCCTCTGATCGCCCTGATTAAATTTATTGCATTGAAGTGAAGTTCACTCCGGGGCGACAATTACCAGATGGAGTCCCTGGGGGTGGTGTAGGGTTGTCTCTCTCTGAGGTATTTAAGTTGTTATTATCGCGCAACTCCGTAGTCTCCAAGATTGCAATATGTCTACTACTGCTGCTCCTCCGTTCACTGCACGACATTCCGAGCGTTGCAACTGCACGCTTCTCCAAGTCTCCCTTCATCGTCCCCGTTGTGTGCCAAGTCAAACAGTATTCGACATGCATAGGAAATGCAACATGGTAGAGATAGAACTTCAGTGAATCAAGTTATTTGATAAACTCCCCCATGAAGGTCGACTCCGAGTTAGCTCCAGACGCAGTCATCACGGTGATGTGTACTGGCAGTCACTCTAGGAGCGCCTTGAGGGTGTTGTTCTCTTTGCGGACACCTCAGATACACACCCACACGCACACCCACACGCACACTCTTACACCCACACGCACACTCTTACACCCACACGCACACTCTTACACCCACACGCACACTCGCACACCTACACGTACCCTCCACCACATCACTTCCTAATGCATTCCATTTGTCAACCACTCTGACACTACACTTTGACACTCTGACGCTCTGGCACACGTGTACTCACAATTAGGTGAGTACAATTAGGTGAATACAATTAGGTGAGTACAAGCACACTCCCACACCCACACGCACCCTCGCACACCCACACCCACACGCACGCACACCCACACGCTCTCACCTGATGTATATACGTGCATGATCAGGGGGGGGGGTCTCGGGTGACAATCTCCCCCAACCTGATCTCGCGGGGAGCCACAGACGCGAGTTGTTGTGTAGTCAAGACACACACACCTGGGGCAAGAGGAGGGTGGGACAGGTGGGTGCAAATCATTGTTCTTGGTCCACGGTGTAATTAATGCTATCACGAAGGCTATAAGATAAACTTGAGTGGAGACCAGACATCTCCATGAACCAGTGTGAGCACTGTTACCCTCGGAGTAGCACAGTAGTCTACGTTCTCGGCTCACACCCTACTCCCGAGTCGGGTAGGGGGCGTAATACCGGGCGGAAGATACCTGGTTGATACCTGGTTGATGAGGCTCTGGGAGTCTTCTACTCCCCAAGCCCGGCCCGAGGCCAGGCTTGACTGTGAGAGTTTGGTCCACCAGGCTGTTGCTTGGAGCGGCCGCAGGCCCACATACCCACCACAGCCCGGTTGGTCCGGCAATCCTGGAGGAAACAATCTAGTTTCCTCTTGAAGATGTCCACGGTTGTTCCGGCAATATTTCTTATAGTCGCTGGGAGGATGTTGAACAACCGCGGACCTCTGATGTTTATACAGTGTTCTCTGATTGTGCCTATGGCACCTCTGCTCTTCACTGGTTCTATTCTTGCATTTCTTCCATATCGTTCACTCCAGTACGTTGTTATTTTACTGTGTAGATTTGGTACCTGGCCCTCCAGTATCTTCCAGGTGTATATTATTTGGTATCTCTCTCGTCTTCTTTCTAGTGAGTACATTTGGAGAGCTTGAGACGATCCCAATAATTTAGGTTCTTTATCAAATCACCTCAAAGAATGAGGTGATTTGATAAAAATGCTATGCCCAAGAATACCATCGGGGGCCGGAGGGGAGGTGGTTTCAAATAGCTTCGGCTATCACCTCCTTATGTCCGGTCGAGATGGTCAAGTGGATTAAGGCGTCCTGTACATACCAGTTGCGTTGCTCCTGGCAGTATGGGTNAATCATTAATTAAATCTTTATTTCGTACGTTTGCACAGTTCTGTCTCAACTTTAAACGCGAAAAATCCTCGAATTACATTGAAGAATACTTTCTCCTAAATATATTTTCAGTCGTTCCACAATCAGCTCGGCAGAAATATCTTTCTGAAGAATGTGGATCGCCCAGCCCTGTGAACATTGGTCTGCTGTTGTGTAACGTTCAAGAGTTGGAGCTGCTATGCTCGATACCTGGGAAGTGCGTCACATTTTATTTATTTTTATACCACATTTTAAACACGAGCTCTATGAGCATTTCGATAGATCTTACAGCACTGGATTGATCTTAAGGCATTATTATTTTCCCGCAGTCTGGGATCATCCTGACACAGCCGGTCTTATTCACTCACAATAACTACAGTGTCCTGCAGGCCCAACAGATTGTCTTGGATTCATTATTCATTATACAACTGAAGCCCGTCTGTCACGAATCAACAGCCAACACAACAGTTACCACGATCACTATGCACGTTTACTGGCAGTTTGTGTGCTATAAGACTAATGTTGATACGGTGTTTTATATTATATTAACTTATTTACTGCATTATATTGAAATATGTATTATTTGTTATTATATTCAACTTTGTATCTTAATTTTAACACGTTGTATTTGTGTACAAGATTATTACGTTGAGTAGGTCACCCGGTGTGATGGTGTGGCGGTCCCTGATGGAGACGGAAGTGGGGTAGACTTTATGTTGGTGTGTGTGTGGTCGGTGGGTCGAGGTCCCTGGCATCCGGTGGGGGGTGCCTGGGCGACAGTGGCACTCCCTGTTGTCTTACGCTTCCCCTCCTTCCTCCCCATCTACCCTTTTACACAACTCACTCCTTCTTACACTTCAAATTAAGACGTTTTGCAGTGTAAGGATCTGTAGTCCCGTGCATGGCTCCCAGACTCGCAGTGCGCGTCTGTGCCACCCGTCTAATGAATCATGTACTTCAACAGTTGTGTAAAATCCATTTCACCTTCTTGTGAGACAAGTAAATCTGGCAGTGTCTAAGGAATCCCCCTAATAGGGTTCACGGCTCTATTTGAATCCTGTTTGTAATCGCATCAGCCACTTAACCACGCATCAGTTACCGTGGCAGTAAACGGTGCAGTTTGTGAGAGAGGTATGCATGTTGCATGCATGTTAGGTAAAGTAAAGAGGAGACACCATTTGTGTGTGTGTGTGTGTTAAGCTTTAGACAGAGGTACAGACTGGCGACGAGGGGCTGATGCGAGCCTCGGGGGGCAGAGAGATGCCACCCTGGCCCCACTCTCTCTGTTTACCTGAGTCAAGTACAACTGCCTGGGGCACTAACCTCTCTAAGACCTTGTTCACATTCCTTCTCTCCTCCTCCTCCTCCTCTTCTAATTCTGTATCCTCCCCCCCCCCCTCGTTCCTCTTCTCATTCCGTATCCTCCTCTTTCATATTGCCCTATTTCATGAGCGTTCCACAGGATCTGACTACTACTACACCGCTTTATCCTCACTTAAGATCTCCACTATGACAAATAAATCCTATGAAAGTGCTTGACACACAAGAGTAACGAAAGTAGACGGTTCGTCGACTCCCGCGAGGTTAGGCAAGTTCTTTTGTTGTGCAGCTCATCCCTGCCCTCAGCGGTAGTCTACTGTGCACCCCATACTCATCTTGTGTGGTTATGGAGCACCCTATACTCGTACTATGAGCGGGAGAGTGAACGCATTACAGAGAGCACAAAAGATAGTTACAAGACCCCAGTGGGTGCTGTTTGACGGTGTTACAATTTTCATGAACACTATATATAAAATTACAGTGTTAGTGATGGTAATGACTCTTTGTTTATACTGTAACCGCTGTGCATAATAATATACATTGAATAATGAAGTTATGTAGCCTAGATAACACTGTGTATTATATTTCAGTGTGGTATATTACAGACAAAGGGAGTCTGTAGTCTGCGTGTAGAGTGCTACAGTTACCTCCATCTCTCCCGCCTCACTAGTGCCATCCTACATGGGGGGGGGGGTTAATCACTTAACTTCTCGTATGCCTGCTTTGTGTAAACAAACAATTCAATAAACATTTTGGTTTACAATAATGTAAACCAAATTATGTTTATTTCGTCAAAGGACGACCAACGCTTAGGTTGATGCTGGGCTTAAGGCCTATTAACCTGTGGTGGGTTAAGGCCAACACAATTATTTACTTACTAACAAGCAGGTATTCTTTAGCATATCTTGAGGTTATCTTGAGATGATTTCGGGGCTTTTAGTGTCCCCGCGGCCCGGTCCTCGACCAGGCCTCCACCCCCAGGAAGCAGCCCGTGACAGCTGACTAACACCCAGGTACCTATTTTACTGCTAGGTAACAGGGGCATAGGGTGAAAGAAACTCTGCCCATTGTTTCTCGCCGGCGCCCGGGATCGAACCCGGGACCACAGGATCACAAGCCCAGTGTGCTGTCCGCTCGGCCGACCGGCTCCCGGTCGTCATATGGCCGGCCGGCCGGTCGTAGTCATATGTCCTACATATCCTACATATAGTCCTACATATAGTCCAGGACCAATGTAAACTTGACATTATAACTATAAAGTGTGAAGGATAGATAAAATTGTTTATGTAATAATCTAAGATGGGGTCTGATAATGACCTTTTGTGCCCTCTGTAATGCTTTTTTTGCGCTACCGCTCACAGGATGAGTATGGGGTGCACAATAAAGTAGCCGCCTCCGACGGCAACAATCAAATCTCAGAATTTGTGCACCGAGAAGTTGGGTGCCTCTGTGTATATATTAGTGTATGCTACACTGTTGGTCTTAATAAATACGTTCACTTATACATGAGGTCTTGATGTTTGGTCTTTATTGACTTCACGATTCACTTTGTCTTGTTATCTTCCGAGCCAGAGGAGACACGACTCAACATTACTATAACGAGTAAGGGATATATAAACAAAGGACAAACAAGATGTCGAAAACAGTTTCGACATCGACATCATAAAGTTTCATTTGGGCCAGTAGGCTTACTGCAACAAACGTTGAGTCTCAAACAAATTACTATTTTTTTTTTAGTAGACTGTGCTCGAATATATAATTATTCATTATATTAACGTTGGGAGTATATGATTGTATCCTCTCTATGCGCGGACGCACCAAGATTTCAAGAGTGGAAGAGGCGAGTCGCGAGAGGAAATGTTCGTCCGCGACTCCTTGATCCCGCCCCCCTTCCCTACTTGTGGAGGGAGCCGTGAGAGGCCACTTAAGGGCGCGGCACCTCTGACGCTCACCGCCCCTGTGAGCCCTCAAGTGCCGCCGCCTCCACAGCCTAAACAACATGCACCAAATTTAGAAAACGAGAAGCTACTGACGCCATCGTCTTATATTGGGGGGAACTCACTGCGTTTTTGGAGCATCTAAATGGTAGACTTGCCTAAAGTAAGAGGCACGAAATGTTATTGTGATAATGATATTAACGACGACAATATATTATATCAAATTATGCGTGCTAAAGTAATATAATTAAAGCACATATGAGCATATAAAGGGTCCAGGTAGTACAGTCGGGCCCGTTCTCGACGCACAATCCAGAATTCCGGTTCAAATCCCGGGCGGGACAGGTATGGCTGGGCACATTTCCTTTCACCTAATGCCTCTGTTCACCTAGCAGTGAGTAGGTACCCAAGAGTTAGTCAGCTTGTTGTGGGGTTGCATCCTGGGCGGGGTCACTAATTCGGCCTTGAGACGAGGGGGAGGACCTCGATATATGCCTAATGAATATGAATACTCTCTGGCTTCCTGTCCCCCGACACAATGAATTATGAGTATAATGGAATACGTATACGTATAATGGAATACTTTAAATTAACAAGTAGGACAAAGGTGGCAGCTGGAAACGGGCGGATATATAGGCTGAGAAGTGTACCTTGCTTCTTGGTGTATAAAAACATTGATTGATTTGATTTTGTCGCCGGAGGCTGCTAGTTTATTGTGCATCCAATACCCATCCCGTGAGCGTTAGCGGACACCATACCCATCCTGTGAGCGTTAGTGGACACCATACCCATCCTGTGAGCGTTAGCGGACACCATACCCATCCTGTGAGCGTTAGTGGGCACCATACCCATCCTGTGAGCGTTAGCGGACACCATGCCATGGTGTCATGTTCAACACCCTCCCAGCAAGCATTATAAATATTGTTGGAACAAAGGTAGATGTATTTAAGAGGCACTTAGATAAGTTCTTGCAAGAAGTGCCGGACCAACCAGGCTGTAGTGGATATGTGGTCCTGCGGGCCGCTCCAAGCAACAGCCTGTTGAACCAAGTTATCACAAGTCGAGCCTGGCCTCAGGCCGGACTCGGGGAGTAGAAGAACTCCCAGAACGCTCTCCAGGTGAGCTCCAGGTATACCCATCCTGTGAGCGTTTGCCGTCACCAAACCCATTTTGTTAGCGTCAACGGACGCCATACCCATCTTGTTAGCGTCAACGGACGAAATACCCATCTTGTTAGCGTCAACGGACGCCATACCCATCATGTGACCGTTAGCGGACGCCATTCCCATCCTGTTAAACAGATTTGTTTAACAGATCTCTAACGCTGTCCATGGAAAACAGAAGAAAGTGTATATATGCTGGTTAGCATTGTAAATGTATGGCCACGTCTGTGGTAGAAATAAAATGCTTATTTTGATTGATTGATTTATACAAGAGTTCTTACATTCTTGTACAGCCACTAGCACGCATAGCATTTCGGGAAAGTCCTTAATCCTAATTTTCCCGGAATACGGCTTGCCAAATCGTTTAATAACCAGTAGGTACCCATTTTACTGTTGGGTGAACAGAGGCTACAGTTATGGATTCGTGCCCAGTAATCCTCCTAGGTCAAGATACGAACCAAGGCCAAAGCGCTCGCGAAACGCCAGGCGAGTGTGTTACCACTTCGCCACTGAGTCCGCTCTGGAAAGGATGTACTTGCATGGTAACTTGCCGTCAACGACGTTACGGCTATTTCCTCCATGTTTTACGTTCACCAATGGTCTGAAAATGGATAGGTTATATAATAATATTAATAATAATTCGTTGTCGGGACAGGAAGCCAGGTTATACATTTCTTGATAGCTTGAGACCTTGATTAAGCACTCAGGAGAGTGCGAAAGATTTTGTGTAATTTACATATAAACCCAAGTGTCTTTTAACCATGTCGTAGCTCAGTCGATTAAGGCAGCGTCTGGGATCCTCTCGGACGTAGGTTCGAACCCTCGTCACGGCTCTTGTACTCACCTAGTTGTGTTTGCGGGGGTTGAGCTCTGGCTCTTTGGTCCCGCCTCTCAACCGTCAATCAACAGGTGTACAGATTCCTGAGCCTATTGGGCTCTATCATATCTACACTTGAAACTGTGTATGGAGTCAGCCTGCACCTCTTGTGGATTTGTTCCCAAGTGTGGGTTTTTATCTTATGTTATTATGTCTGCAAGAAAACATTACCATTACTAATACAGTACATGTATTATGTAATGAAACGATTACATGTATTATGTACTGACCCCGCCATATAGGATGGAATAAAACAATAACAAACCCCACAACAAGCTGACTAACCCCTGTGTACCTATTTATGCCCAGGTGGGCAGGGGCGTGAGGTGACGCGCCCAACCATTTCTGTGCCGCCCGGGATTCGAACCCGGAATTCTCGACTGAGTCGAGGACAAACCAGACTATACTACCGGGACCCTCAAATATACGACATAATACAGGCAAACGATATACGAACTAACGTTATGCCTAAAGAACATAGCATCATAAGCTACAAGCGTTTCTTTGTTAGAATTATTTAGGTAGATGTAAAGCCAGCAAAATAAGGTTTTACTGCATACCAAGAAAACTTTTATGTTGGTTTACCCTACAGAAACAGCATATGAGAACCGTTTTCTTTAAAATATCTAACAATCAAAATTTATTAAGTGGGTAACTACACGATGTGAGTATTTTCCTTAAAACGCTGTCTTTGTTTTATAGAAATGCTTTAAGAAATATTGGTATTTATAGAGACTTCCCGTGCGCTTGTCCCTCCCATGTTTCCTATAGAGTTGTTTAGCAGTTACAGTACTTCGTAATAAATTTTGCAAGTTGGAGGGAGGGAAGAGAACTGGACAACTCCAACTCCATTTATCTGGGTGATATAATGTACATCCTCTCATATATCTCCTATCTCTCTCTCTCTCCAATTTATCTCTCTCTCCAATCTATTTCTCTCCTATGTATCTCTCTCTCTCTCTCCTATGTATCTCTCTCTCTCTCTCCTATGTATATCTCTCTCTCTCTCCTATGTATATCTCTCTCTCTCTTCTATGTACCTCTCTTTCCTATGTATCTCTCTCTCCTATCTATCTTTCTCCTATCTCTCTCATATCTCGCTCTCTCCTATCTCTCTCCCTCCTATCTTTCTCTCTCATATAGATGACCTAACAAAATCTGCTATCAGAATAATAACAAACTCTGCTTTCAGACAACACTCAGCCCCCTTGTTTAACTTCCGTAACATGTTAAACATAATCTCACTCCACACATTATCTTATGTCAATTACATTTACAAAAACCTGTTCCTAAATGCCAACCCTGCTCTGAAGCTCCCCCTGGACAGATTTAATAGGACCCATAATCACCACACCAGAAATAAATATCTCTTTGATATCCCCTGAGTCAATTTCATCTGTGTAAACACTCTATGCAAATAATGGGGCCTAGTCTATGGAACTCACTCCCTAATGAAATGAAAAGCTGTCCAACTTTTGCTTCATTCAAAAACAAAAACAAAAAGTACCTAATTTCATCTTCATAGTTTCCTACCTAGTACTTTAAACTTGCACTGTATCTAGTGCTGCCCAATCTCCCAATACTTATGTACTTAAGCCAAACAACTTTACCATTGTGATCATTGCTGTCGTCTTATATGTGCTATCAATATGTTGTATTGTGCCTATTAATCTTTGTTAAATTATCAATCAAGCTGTCAATGCTATCAATCAGAGCTATCGATGTGCTTTAATATACCTACTAATCTCTCATTTTTTTTCTTACAATGTACCTGTTAACATTTTATAAATTTTGCTAGAATTTACCTATTTAAAATTATCTGTTAGACTGAGGACCTGCCTGAATCGCTGCGCGTATTAGTGGCTTTACAAGAATATAAAAAACCATGCTATGTATCCTCACAAACCCAATGTACCTTCTTGTATATAAATAAATAAATAAATAAATAAATAAATAAATAAATAAATAAATAAATAAACTTTAACAGAAATATAAACTTAACTGTCAGGAAATACAACTAAAGAATGATTAATATACATAATGGTGAAACTGGTATACAGGATGGAATAAAATAATCAGTAAAGTAAGGAGACCCCAACTGGATAATTGGAATTTTGAAGGAACTGTCACACACGGATGGCTTACTGATTGNGTCCACCTTGTTGAGGCGTGAGGCCGCGTCTCGATCAGCGCCTCCTGGAACACATGTCACGTGTCACAACCTTCATGACTGTCTACTGTATGTTCACAACCTTTAGGACTGTCTATGGATGTGTCACAACCTTCATGGTTGCTTTTGGTATGTGTCACAACCTTCATGACTATGGTATGTATCACAACCTTCGTGGATGTCTACTGTATGTGTCACAACCTTTAGACTGTCTACGGTATGTTTCACAACTCAACGTTAATATTAAGAACATTTCAGTACATTATCGCACCATTAGACATCACAGATGACTATTCAATTATGTGAAGTGGGATGAAGACCAGCTTCTATGAATCTTTACAGTGGTGTTAGTTTTTACAGTTAACTACCAATGTATCTTTCAGATATTTAATGACCTGTTTCCAGCAAATATGGAAGACCACAAATTACTCTAACGGGCTTTATTTTTTTTAATATATTGTCATTTTTTTATATATCCTTGAATTCATTAGCAAGATTCAGATCTGAAATTAGCTGAGGACCGATAATTATCTCTAACGTGAGAAAAGGAATCACTGCAGATGTTCGATTAGTGTCAAAATGTGTACATCACCAAATGTTATTGTTAGTGGTTGAGTGAGCAGGCACTGACCCCCCTGGCGGCGGTGTCTGCAAGACGGACCAGGCGAGACTCGAGGCTGACCTCCAAGGTGGCGAACCTTTGCGTCAGCTGCGTCACAGCCTGACTCAGCTCCAGCAGCCCCTCCGTCGGCCCAGCGCCGCCCCGCGACGCACTCTGCAACACACACACACACACACACTATCTGTAGTTTTAAAGTCTCCTCTGTGGACTCAGCGCCATCTTGTGACGCACTCACCACTTATGGCGTTACAGTCTTCTATTTTGGCGGTAAATATTAAGAAAGTCGCCCCCTTCGCAGGACCTGACTCTGTAAATAATGCATTTGTTTTGCCTAACTAGAAACGCTCAACCCCAAGCAACCCACCTACCCTACCGCAGCCGTTGCTCAGATAACGTCAATAATACGGTGCTTCACAGTGGCTGTAACCGAGCGAGTGTGTCAAGCGTTTCAAAAGGAATTTAACCCGTCAAAAGACCATTACACCGTGCACATTATCATAGGTGATGGTCACTACAAAAAATGCTTTGCCTATCCCCCGGCAGAGTGTAGCCCTACAAAGCAGCCGCGTGTAGCCCTAAAGAACCACCACTAGTGGTTCAAGGAAGCCGTCGACGACAACACTTCAACCCGTGTCTGCTGAAAGGAAAGTTATGTCCTTTTATAATTAGGGTCGAATCTGTGGAGTGATCAGAATAACTATGGGTTACACCCTTAGTACAAGGACCACGAGAGGTGGTTAAGGGGCCGGACACAGGCCCATACAGGTTAGTATGGGCCTGTGTGCGACCCTAGTATTACTTCTTCAACGTCTGAGTAAAGAACCTATGGTATGGAGGTTACTGAATAACCAGTAATAATAATAATAATAATAATAATAATAATAATAGTAATACCAGTAACCTATAGTTACTGAACCTATGAACCTTTAACATAGAGTGCTGAGTTAGAAATTAATGTGGTATTAATTAAAAGGAAATCTTTGATATTTGGTGTTCCAAGATGATTTACTGGACAAAGGTCTAACAGCCTCCTATCCGTATCCCACCCATTCCCAGCACTCACTGGCTATGCCAACAACTAACTAGCATAGCATATATAGCACAAATAATTCGGCAACAGAACCTTAACACCTAACCTAACCAATGCCTAAATATGCACAATATGCTAATATATAACCATTAATTTATATTTAAGAAAATTCCTGGTTTGAATTACCGGCATATTAAAATTGACGAATGCGTCTTTGGGGTTGACCGCTGGATGCAACCCGTCCTCGACTCAAGTTCATTCCATCCAGCGGTCGACCCCACAGACGCATTCATAAATTTTAATATGCTGTTCATTTAAAACAGGAATTTTATCAAATAAATATTATTATTATAATATATTAGCATATTGTGCATATATAGGCATAGGTTAGGTGTTTAGGTTCTGTTGGCGATTATTTGTATTTGTAGTACGTGGGTGAAGCATTTACAGCAACCCGTCCTCGACTCAAGTCCATTACATCCAGCGGTCGACCCCACAGACGCATTCATAAATTTTAACATGCTGTTCATTCAAACCGGGAGCTTTCTCAAGTATAAATTAATATTATAATATATTATCATATTGTGTATATATAGGCATAGGTTAGGTTAGGTCAGGTGTTTAGGTTCTGTTGGTGATTATTTGTATTTGTAGGACGTGGATGAAGCATTTACAGCGTTGTGGTTCGAATAAAATTCGTCAGTGAAGCACTTGTTCCGGAAGTGTTCGAATGTCATCAGTTGTGAGTCGTGTGTAACCGCTTTTCATTCATAAACAGGGGGTTTGGCGGGTGCATGGAATCACTTTTGGATCTTTGTTTGGAGGACGGGCTGGTATTTGTAGTACGTGGGTGAAGCATTTATAGCGTTGTGATTCGAACAAAATTCGTCAGTGAAGCACTTGTTCCGGATATGTTCGAACGTCAGCAGTTGTGAGTCGTGTGTAAACCGCTTTTCATTCATAACAGGGGGTTTGGCGGGTGCATGGAATCACTTTTGGATCTTTGTTTGGAGGACGGCTGTTTACAGCGTCGTGGTTCGTGAAACGAAATTCGTCAGTGAAGCACTTGTTCCGGAAGTGTTCGAACGTCAGCAGTTGTGAGTCGTGTGTAAACGGTTTTGTATTCATAAACAGCTGGGTTTGGCGGGTGCATGGAATGGACTGTGGGTCCTCCAAACAAAGACCCACAGTCCATTCCATGCACACCCGCCAAACCCCAGCTGTTTATGAATGAAAACCCGTTTACACACGACTCACAAATCTGAAGTTCGAACACTTCCGGAACAAGTGCTTCACTGACGAATTTCGTTCGAATCACAACGCTGTAAATGCTTCACTCACATACTACAAAAACAATTAATGTTCTTGTTGTATTATATATGTAATTTTTTGAGTCAAAACTGAGACATTATACGAAACCTGACATAAATCAGTCGATACATTCACGTTCCTAATAAAATATATTAATACTGTTAGGAATGAACCAACTGGAAAGAAATATATAATTATGTAACCGTCACTTTTGTTGTTAAAGTAGTTGATAATATTTTATATTCAAATTCAAGTTTATTGAGGCATAAATGAACACAAAGAGATGATATTTTGTAATATCCAAATGGGAAACTAGTTATATAAATATTACAAGTTCTGTGTTGAGTGGTGTATAATTTATTATTTACTTATCATACAAATAGTTTTCTTGTATATTTTATTTTCGTCAACTAGCAACACAGTTTGACAAAGCGAGATTTTAAGTATTTTATCATAAACACTGAAGCTATATTATTTCCTGTAATAATAGTTTGGATGTGCCTGTAAACACCTGATGTTCACTCATACACAGTACCGGGTCACAACGGACTGGGGAATCGCTTGTCTGTCTTCAAGCATAGGTTAAATATTGAGTTTGGATGGATATAAATGATAATTCGTTATTATCAGCAGCTCCACTGCTAGTATGAGGCAGCGGAGCTGCTACAGTTTCTTTTATGTTCTTAAACAATACTGTAATATGTGGCAGGTATCGTCCGTACCCATAACATCTGGTGTGATCAAGCTCCCATGCTAGAGGAGCGGCCTCGAGATAGGTGGAGCGAAGCCGTTAGCCAGCTGTGAGAGAATTGTTCCTTCTCTACTGGTTTAATTGCTTGCTACTTGTGTTTGGCAATTTTCATCGTAATCGCTGCATGTCTTAGTTCCTGTTTGCACTCCTGTTATTTTTACATTTTCTGTGGTTCTTCTATGATAGCTACTATAGGCGCCTAATTTATTTCGCAATTTTCTATTCAATATTTCTCCTTGTATACTGCAAGCTAAGCAAGGGCTTCAAAGTGCTCAAGTGTGCTGATACCTTAATGAGAGGGAATACACAGCAGTTTAACTTAAATTCCTTTATTATGTAATACAATGTACGTGTGTATGTATATTTAGGTTAAATCTGTCATCTAAAGTGGGAGCCGGTGGCTGAGCGGACAGAACATTGGACGCGTGATCCTGTGGTGCCCGGGTTCGATTCCGGGCGCCGGCGAGAAACGATGGGCCGAGTTTCTTTCACCCTGATGCCCCTGTTATCTAGCAGTAAATAGGTACCTGGGAGTTAGTCAGCTGTCACGGACTGCTTCCTGGGGGTGGAGGCCTGGTCGAGGACCGGGCCGCGGGGACACTAAAGCCCCGAAATCATCTCAAGATAAACATAATAAAAGCTATAGCGACTTGGCCTAGAGTGTACGCACTATCGTCGCCTGCAGCCTAAACAATACCGTTTTATGCTATAACGTTTGTATAGCCCCGAGTAAGAAGGATACAACTAAACCTAACTTTTCGTAATC
>WNGS01167840.1:2676210-2695978 GCA_020271785.1 Procambarus virginalis | reverse complement strand
CAATCTTCAATCAACTGTGTGCATGTTTATATGTTGAAGGCAGTCAAGTTAACACGTGGTTATTGACGTTAAATATGATGGTTATGATGAGTGTATTGATGAGAAGGGTGGTAGTTCTTGAACCCTTCTCTGTCATTGGCCGTGGGTAAATAATTACCAACACAAGTATGGATTTGTGTATATAACGTGGATGAAGCATTGCCACCAGGATGTCATCACGGGGCTTCAATGGAGATTTAAAACTGAGCCCGAGTAGCAATTAGCTACTTTTCGAGTCCTTTCTCCTATATTACAAGCCCGAGTTCCATTCCCCGATGATTCAAGTCAATGAAACAAAGAACCATGAATTATATCATGCACTAATTATGTTGTCATTTCCTCCTCTGTCAAGGTAAGATTTTATGTATTAGAAACTATTTGGTCTTTTATTTTTGCTAAAATATGCTATGCTAGCGTTAGAAAGACGGCATCTTCTTGGACATTAAGGAAGGCCTTGCCTTCCGTGTCACGTGACTGTTGCCGCCAGTGAGAGAACAGATGCCACATGACATTCTGGCATTAATCAAGATATCAAAGATAACAGCGCCAGCCAATAAGAGTGAGGTTTAACAGTGGTAAATTCCGGGTACTTAGGTATAGCAAAAATGAAGACCTTAAACGAAGCACAGGGTACAAGGCACACAATCTGCCCATAGTAGGAAGGCAACATATTAAGGATCTAGGAATAATGATGTCGACGACCTAAAGTTTAGAAAAGAAAACCAAACAAATATAGTGTCTAGCCTAGAAAAATTATAGATGGATTATAATTTGTTTGGAGGGACGGGCTGCACACCAAGTCCATTCCATCCAGCGGTCGACCCCAAAGACCCATTCATAAATTTTAACATGCTGTTCATTCAAAACAGGAATTTTGTAAATATAAATTAATATTATTTATATTCCCATATTGTGCATATTTAGGCACTGGTTAGGTTAGGTTAGGGTGTTTGGGTTCTGTTGGCGAATATTTCTATAAGAAATTGTTTTGTTTAACTTACTTTTTCGGAAAAATTTTGCTTGTTACGCATTTCTGGCTATTAAGTACGTCATAGGTTTATTAATGTCAGTCTCCGTCAGTCAGTACACCACGTCAGTCTCCGTGGTGTAGTGGTAAGACACTCGCCTGGCGTTCCGCGAGCGCTATGTCATGGTTCGTATCCTGGCCGGGAGGATTTACTGGGCGCAATTCCTTAACTGTAGCCTCTGTTTAACGCAACAGTAAAATGTGTACTTGGTTGTAACAACGATTCTTCGCGGCGGGGATCGTATTCCAGGGACCTGCCCGAAACGCTACGCGTACTAGTGGCTGTACAAGAATGTAACAACTCTTGTATATATCTCAAAAAAAAATAATGCCGTTCGTTATGGATTGCAACAAACATTAGTTTCTCCTTTAAATTAGTTTTTTATGAATGATGCCAATACAGAAAACTCGTTCAGCAATAACGCAGTTGTAGGGGTAACTAAAACATTTTTTTCCGATGTTTTAATTTGTTTTGTCGAAGACAAGAAGCCTGTGTGTGTGTGTGTATATATATATACTTTAAACTTACGTCGAAGTCTCTCCAATGTCGAACTACTGACCATCCCCAGGATGCTGCCCACAGCAGTTGCCTAACTTCCGGGTACCTATTTACCGCAAGGTGAAAAGTAAATTAGGTGAAAGGAAACGTGCCCAGCCATTTATGTTCTACCTGGGAATCGAATCCAAGATCCTCAGTTGGGAGTCGATAGCGTAGCGGCTATATTAGCGAAGTACCTTTTGAAAATTTGTGAATTAAAAATAAATCATTTTAGGAAAAAACAAAACACTACAGACAGGAAAACGCAATAGAGAAAAGTTGAGTGTAAAACTTACCAAGGTGAGGGAGGGTAGAGGAACCATCATGAGGAGGAGTACTAGAAGGTGCTGGTTCGGGCCACTCCCACCACAACCCCCTGCTCCTCTCCCCTCAGGCATCACACCCAGCAAAGCCTCCTGACGGCGGTGATCCTTACCCGGCTTCACTGCAGGCCCTCGGTACCTTAACGTTGCCAGCCTCCAGGCGAGAGAGCAGGCCACTTTCCTTCCTGTTAGCGGTGATCCTCGCTTCACTGTAGGCGCTCTTGTCCCCCTAAAGTTGACGCCTTGCACAGTTACCACCTGTGGACACGGACTCGACGCTTTGTCCGTCACGGGTTGATGTTGATGCTCTACAGGCAGACTGACTATTCCAATACTCAGCAAGCAACCAACGTGTATACCTACTGATCAATATATATATATATACTATTAGTGACTACTTCACGCTCAGTATTATTTGTATCAGTCAGAAGAGTTACGGTCGTTTTCCCAGTAAAACAACAAGCACTTGTAAGCATCACTCAAATTATCTTCCTCACACTCGTAGATCAATACAGATTACACGGACAAATTTAACAAATTCAGTACATTTTCTAACGATTGTGCCATGTATATAATATTTGGTCTTAATAAAGCCTTATTGATGAAAGTTTTTATTTTGTTCAGTTTAATTCAATCTCGCAATTTAAACTGTAGAACACGCCAGACTTTCTCACTGAGGTTAAATGCACAGAATATATCAAAGGTACCACAGTGTGCCACACACGTGGGTGGAAGAACGCCCATATCCATCCTTAGAGCTGCTGCTAAGTGTGTGTTCAGACGACAGCATCGTCCAGGGAAGTTACTAGGTTCTCTCTCTCTCTCTCTCTCTCTCTCTCTCTCTCTCTCTCTCTCTCTCTCTCTCTCTCTCTCTCTCTCTCTCTCTCTCTCTCTCTGTGGCTGCTAGCAAGGGAGCGTGAGATGATATCGTCAGGTCTTCTGTACACTTTATTGGTTTACCCGATACCGACAAGCAGATGATTTCAGTAGGTCTTAATGCAAATTAACACCAGCTGGTAAAAATGGCTTCAGTTCTTCTACAAGCACTGTATTTTATGAAACTTCCACTAACACTGCATCGTGTGGCATGTTTCACCAACTTTTCTTTACATTCACTACAAATATTTACATTTTAACTTATTCACTTAAAACCTCGTACTATCAAAAGAATGAAGAGAATATGGCTTCCTCGGACGTTATAGTTGTGGAATTCTGTTTATTATTATTTTCAGGATTTATCTAGTTATGAGTTACTCTCAGTAGACATTCAATGTTAAATCTAATGAGCGACAGATTCCAGAAGTATTCCTCTAATTACAATGAATACATTTATATCTTTAGATGTCCAAAGGGCAGAGAGAGGCTGTTCAGATCTTGAGTCGTCAGCAGTATTGGGGTTTCGTAGCTGCTAGTGTCGTAAATAATGGTTCTAGTCGTAGAACCTGTGAGCTAGCAGGTGGTGGGAAGTCGTTGAACCTGTGAGCGAGCAGGAAGAACTGTCGAAGGACCGGTATAGCAGTAGATGGCAAGGACGGTGTGGAGGCACCGGGGAACGCGTGCCCTCCCTTCGCTGGCTGCCCAGGACAACTAACCATCGTGCCCCGTCACCCCAACCATCCGCTCCGTCCCTACAGGCACCCACACCTCCTCCCGCCGGTGGATAAGGCCGTCATTTACTAATGAGGGGGCCAGATTCACGAAGCTGTTACGCAAGCACTTACGAACCCGTCCACCTTTTCTTATTATTTGGCGGCTTTGTTTACAATTATTAAACCGTTAATGAGCTCCGAAGCACCAGGAGGCTGTTTATAACAATAACAACAGTTGATTGGCAAGTTTTCATGCTTGTAAACTGTTTAATAAATGTAACCAAAGCCGCCAAAGATTGAGGAAAGATGCACACGTTCGTAAGTACTTGCGTAACTGCTTCGTGAATCTGGCCCCAGAATTTTAATAATGTTAAGTCTGTTTGCCGTGTAGAACGATGTTATTTCTTAACGTTAAGCTATATAGTCGTAACGGCTTAGTGCTTAGATAATTACCTACCTTGCCGTGTCGAACATGAAACAATGGATATCGATTAAAAAAGTTTACAATCAGTTAACACTTTTGTAAATACTGGTTTGGAAAGAGTGTTGTAGATTAACGGAATTAACGGGCAACATAACGGGCGGCTGGGTTAGGCTAAACATATATATGAATGAGTTTGGGCAGATGTAAATATGAGCTGCCTCGTCTGGGCCAATAAGCCTTGTGGTGTTTATTTATTTTTATTTATATGCAGGCGATGTACCTAGTACCTAGTATGCAGGCGATGTACCTAGTACCTAGTATGCAGGCGATGTACCTAGTACCTAGTATGCAGGCGATGTACCTAGTACCTAGTATGCAGGCGATGTACCTAGTGCCTAGTATGCAGGCGATGTACCTAGTGCCTAGTATGCAGGCGATGTACCTAGTGCCTAGTATGCAGGCGATGTACCTAGTACCTAGTATGCAGGCGATGTACCTAGTATGCAGGCGATGTACCTAGTACCTAGTATGCAGGCGATGTACCTAGTATGCAGGCGATGTATCTAGTACCTATGCAGGCGATGTACCTAGTACCTAGTATGCAGGCGATGAGTCACAATAACGTGGCTAAAGTATGTTGAGCAGACCACACTAAAAAGTGAAGGGACGACGACGTTTCGGTCCGTCCTGGACCATTCTCAAGTCGATTGTCCTCAAGTCACAATCGACTTGAGAATGGTCCAGGACGGACCGAAACGTCGTCGTCCCTTCACCTTCTAGTGTGTGGTCTGGTCATCATCGTACCTAGTAGCCAGAACGCACTTCTCGACCTACTATGCAAAGCCCGATTTGCCTAATAGGCCAAATGATTTTCTTTATTTTAAATAAATTGTTTACAGTTGGTTTATTTTAAATATGTTTATTATATTATATTAAGAACATAAATTATTGATTTAGTTATGTTAGTTTAGGTTTGGTTAAGATAGGTTAGGTTAGGTTAGGTAGGATTGGTTAAGTTCGGTCATATATCTACGTTAGTTTTAACTCAAATTAAAAAAAAATTAGCTCCCACAAAATTAAATGAATAGCTAAATCATCTCATAAGAAACAAATTTGAAAAATATTAAAATTCCGGAAAACTTGGCTATATATATATATATATATATATATATATATATATATATATATATATATATATATATATATATATATATATATATATATATGTATATATACACACAAGAAGGAACAATTGGGATCATGAGAGTACACAGCATTGATGTTTTTGCATTCTTGAAAGCCACTAACAGGCATAGCGTTTCGGGCAGGTCCTTAATCTAATACATAATTTTAATTTTAAGTAGGTAATTTATATCAAAATTTAAAATGCTAACACTAAGAAAATTTGAGAACATTAGTAGATACATTATAGTAAAATATGAGGACTATCAACAGGTACATTGCAGCATAGTCTGAGGAGTATTTATAGGTACATTGTAGTCAAATTTGCGTTCATCATAACAACCAAGATATAAGATTCAATTTCTTTCTTTATTATGCACCCCATACCCATCCCGTGGGCGGTGGTGTAAAGGATTACAGAGGCACATAATCGGTTCAGGAACTGAACCCTCTAGTTCGTTTAGCTAAGCAAATAACATCTTNACAGCGATGAGTCATAGAGATGTCAGAAATAACTTTGTCGGTCTCAGTCATAAATAAGTAGAACAGACAAGATGAAGAAGTTTTCAAAGTCAATTCAATACACACAACTTTAAAACATATATATATATATATATAATAAGAAAAACGAGGGAAAAACAAGTCACTTCATTAAACTAATGATGGTCGAAAGGCGGGGCTTAGGAGCAGATGTCGGAGCGTGCAGGGGCAAGAGGGCGAGGACACACACCCGCAGCCTCTCGCACCTCCTCCACTAACACCACCGCGTAAAGGGAAAGTTGTGTGAATGTATCGGGTGTTACATCACTGGCGGAAAGTACGGTCACCAGGCAAGTGACGGGCTGCCGTCTAGTGGTCTCGTCACACACCTACAGTACCGCTGCCTCGAGACCTACTTCCATATCAAGAACAATAGCAAGGAGGTGGAGCTCAAGAGCTAGGTCTCACTGCCCGTACACCCAAACACGTAAGCAAAGTATAGTCTTTCTCGCTTGGCGCCTTCTTTTGATGCCTATTTCAAGCTTAGTCAATAAACTCAAAGGGGTCGAGCTATGAGGAAAGGCCGAGTGAGGGAGCTCACCACGCCGGAGAGAATTAGTAATGTGCTTAAGTCATTGGGATGCAAAAAGCAGCTTCTTCCGTGTAAAAGCAGGATGCAAGCGGAGGGAGATAAGAGAAGAGGCGGCCGAGGATAAAGCCACCCACATAGCTCACCAACAGATAGCACCAAGACGCAGGAGACTCTGGAGCCATTGTAATATGTAGCCGGCGCCTGAAGGGGAACACGGGAGCTGATCCTCGCCCTAGGAACACACACATAGTAGAGTATATATTGCTAGCTACGCGCACACTTCCACGTGTAAGTGGCAACTCTCAGCAGGAGGTAATTATCAGGGAGAAAAGCGCCAAGCCAATATGACTATATAGCACTTGGAAGAGATCAGGATAAGGATTTGGGACGGGACGGGGAGGGAAGGAATGGTGTCCAGCCACTTGGATGGTCGGGGATTGAAAACCGACCTGCATGAAGCGAAACCGTCGCTCTACCGTCCAACCCAAGTGGTTGGGCACTCTCAGCACGATACGAAAGTATTTCCTTTAATTTGCCACTCCGTAAAAACCCAACCACTCAGCCTATTTGAAAACGAAAGCAATTCATCTACCCTGTCGTGTCTGAAGCTTACAGATCGTGGATAATAGTGAGCCTTTACTTATCGTATAATAGGCTGCGTCTGACACGTTTGTTATGATAACGAAAAATATAAAAACGTGAATTGAGAGGACAGGTGGAATCTTGAGTAGGGAGCCGCACCCAGTGGCAGTGACCGCTTCAAGGTCACGTCACTGGTCAGGTCAACGTCACGCCTCAAGGTCAACAATAGGTCCCCCTATCTGTTGTTGCTTCCGGGAATCAGTGTCCCCGCGGCCCGGTCTCTGGTTAAGCCTCCTGGTTCAGCCTGTGCTCTCCAGCATTCACGTTACTAAACTGATGCATTAAGGTGCCCGAACCTAACCTAACCGAGGACCCACGATTAGAAACCTCCCTCACTACCTAAGTAAGAGAACATGTTCTACTATTAATAACAAAGTTACCCAATATATATTGCGAGCTGTTTAATCACCATATGACATCGATGATTTTGTTTACAAAACTTTAGCTCTAGCCGGGTATTTTAGATATTTTAGATGGACAGATATTTATCGTGTGTCCATCGACTTGGACTGGTAGGCGCAGCAACGGCTTCCCTTCTTGCGCAGGTCAAGCATTCAATCCCGGAAGGTCCAAGTGAGTGTAAAGTGTGTGGACAAAGACAGGGACACACACTCGAACACTATATCTTGGATTGTAGTAAAATTGAGCCATTTAGAGATAAATCTAAGCTCACTCTGTATGATATGGCAACCTATCTTATTACCATGGATAAATTACCTGAAATCCTTGCACTGTATCCATATTTCGCTTCCAGGAGATGAACGACATATGAGATTAAGAAACAAATAGTGTATTGTGAGGACTAATAATAAACAAAAGCTGCCCTGTGACTCTGTAATATCCCCATTGGTCAAACTATTATGCATTAGCGATAAGACCTACCATTAATGTATGATGACTTACCATAAATATGTAGCTCTTGAAATAGCACTCACTCTGTAACTAGCTGACATTGTAACTATAAGGTGTGAAGGATAGATGAAATTGTTTATGTAATAATCTAAGATGAGGTCTGATAAAGACATTTTGTGCCCTCTGTAATGCTTTTTACGCTACCGCTCACAGGATGGGTATGGGGTGCACAATAAACTAGCCGCCTCCGGCGGCAACAACAAACATTGGGGACCATCACTTCCCTCCGTCCCATCTCAGATCCTTGTCCTCCTATCCCTTCCATGTGCTATACGGTCTTAGTACAGGACTGGTCGTATAATAGTCTTAGTATATACAGTCTTATCACACCACCCTCCTGTGCCAGGTAAGTCCACTACGGGCTCACCATAGCCCGTGCTACTTGGAACTTGTTCCGAGTAGCTGAATCTATAACAACAACATACGGCAGTCTTAGCAGGAAAAGCACTAAGCTATTAAAGGTTTAGTGCTTTTCCTGACCTTGGTTCTGTTCGCTGCTTTGATTTCCACTGTCCGGGATAGGCTTGTTGAAGTCCAACAATTGGCCAGCCCGTCCTCCAAACAAAGATCCAAAAGTGATTCCATGCACCCGCCAAACTCCCTGTTTATGAATGAAAAGCGGTTTACACACGACTCACAACTGCTGACGTTCGAACATATCCGGAACAAGTGCTTCACTGACGAATTTTGTTCGAATCACAACGCTATAAATGCTTCACCCACGTACTAGAAATACAAATAATCGCCAACAGAACCTAAACACCTAACCTAACCTAACCTATGCCTATATATACACAATATGCTAATATATTATAATATTAATTTATACTTGAGAAAATTCCCTTTTTGAATGAACAGCATGTTAAAATTTATGAATGCGTCTGTGGGGTTGACCGCTGAATGTAATGGACTTGAGTCGAGGACGGGTTGAATTGGCTCACCTTTCTTAAGATACAACCTACAGCAGTTACCTAAACGTCTCGTCTTGTACAGGAATTGAACCCAGGACCTTTCAGTTGCAGGTCGAGTGCACTGACCACTGCGTCCTAAAGGTCACCTTAAGCCTTGTATGCAGTAACTCCTGTATTTAAATTACAGTTTGAAAGTGAAGATGGTAATTATGGCCTTGGGAAGAAAACTGGTTTTCTTGGAGCTGAGCTCCACTAAGTTTTCTTCGTGCTTAGAATGTGCTTTCATAAATTACTTCCCTCCCTCGAAACACAAACCGAAACTGTCTATTTTCCGCTTGTTACAACTTGTAATAAAGTTGTTACATCTTGGTTGAACGTGTTTATGACGTATTAGAACGTTGTTACAACTTGCTATATTGGTTGTTATAACTGGTTAGGTGTTGAAACTTGTTCGAACGTTGTACCAACGTCGTAGTTTCGGTGTGTGTTTGGCGGGAGCTATGGCCACGAGGACGAAAGGTGCGACGATGTTCCGCGTGGATATATTTTAGATGTATCAAAACGTTTGAACGGGCTGAGTAGCCACGATGCTGCTACGGACGCCAGAGCTAATACGAGCATGTCTGACCCCGACGGTGCTTGGGACCCCTAGCGGGTATACGAGCAGTGACATCGCCATCGACAGTACGACTGCCTCCTCCTTGACGTAAGAGGAGGAGGAGGAGGCAGAGGTCAGGCGACAGCCCGCCGCCGGGTTGGTCAGGCGGTTAGAGAAAGTTGGCGGTCTTGTTAGTCAAGATGACCCGGCCAGCCACTCGCGGCCCGCTGGAGCCGATTTGGTTGTTTTATGTTTTTCAATATTTCTTGATTTTTTTGTGGTTTTAATGGACTTAAATGTGTTTTGATTTCAAGAATATGATCTATATCTTTCTTGATATTACGATGTTGACGCAGATAATTACACTGAATGATTATGAGTAATGTCCAACATGTCTCTACTTTTGTGTTGAAAAATTAAATCCGAATTCACTTTTATCTTCTTGCATAATAATTGATTTAAGGGTAATTCGGTCTCCTTTATATGATGTATTGTAGTTTCTGTTATGTAGTGCAACGATATCCTTAAAGTTTGCCCTTTAAGGACATCGTTGCTATCAAAATTAAGTAATACCAAAAATATATCTATTAAAAACCTTCTGGATCATGTAAGCAAGAGGACCTATGTACAAGTAGCAACAGTAGTGAATTTGTAAATATTTTATGTTTTATAAATAAACGTAAATATTTCTCTGGATTCTCAATACACATTTTACCAGAACATTTCATTTATACAATCCCAAGAAACGTAGAAACTTGAAGGATTGTGTGATTTTTTAAGCTTTAGGAAACCCGACCGAGCTGTGTAATATTGTTTACTGTGTAGCTAGGACAAGCGAGGTAAATATGGTCGATGAATACCGAGACGCCTTGCCTTGGGAGGCAGTCAGTTGAGTACAGTGGTGGCGACAGTCAGAGCACACAGTCAGAGAACACAGTCAGAACACACAGTCAGAGCACACAGTCAGAGAACACAGTAAGAGAACACAGTCAGAGAACACAGTCAGAGAACACAGTCAGAACACACAGTCAGAACACACAGTCAGAGCACACAGAGAACACAGTCAGAGAACACAGTCAGAGAACACAGTCAGAACACACAGTCAGGTATTTCAAAAATGGATTGTGGCGACAGATATCCGATTAAAGGTTTTTAACATATAATATATGGTTACAGTAATCACAAGAAATCTTCGCTAATAGTTACTGCAAGCACTCTCAACGTTGGGGGAATACAGGAGTTACAGCATGTAATGTTAACACAGCCGGCCGCCACTCCCAAGAATAGGGATAAGACGTAGGTGTGGCCAAGGTCACCACTTTTCCAAGGTTATCTTGCACGCTGTTATTATCCAGCGAGCCTAACTCAGCCAGTTCTCACGGCTTCATTTTTTGGGTTTTTGTGATGATTGTTGGTTTTCCCGGCTGTAGATTGTTGATTGTCATGGCGGGTGATGCTGGAGGCTGTCATGACAGGTGGTGCCAGTGATGTATGGCGGTAATATATATATACACTACGTATCTAACACGTGCAAACGTGTAATGTATCAAGATTTAGACGTTGCCACATCCTGGCTGCCGTACGAGGTGATTGATTGATTGATGAAGATTAAGCCACCCAAGAGGTGGCACGGGCATGAATAGCCCGTAAGTGGTGGCCCTTTTGAGCCATTACCAGTATCAAGAGATGATACTGGAGATCTGTGGAGGTGCAACTGCACCCTGCGTGACGGGAGATGTCTCCCGGACCAAATGGTGACCAAATGGTGTACGTACGTACGAGGTGGTTGCGACCGTCTTAAGTATGACCAGGACAGATGTCCGGTTGGATATGGCGTCGCTGGTACGACCACTCTGACCGGGACAGCTAAACTGGTTGGCGCTAATTGACTGGAAAGTTACGACACTCGCGTGGTTCACGCCGGAGGAGGAACGCTATTTGTTTACAAAGCATCTGCTTGCTGGTTAAGGTGGTAATGCTGTTTGATGACGAGAGAGAGAGAACATGTAAATGTACATGCATTTGCTTGATTTGCATTTTCAAATACGTGCACAGAAAGACATATTTGCATAGTGCTTGTTCATGCAAGCTCGTATACATGAGCGCACATAATCTCCCGTACATGTAGACGCATATGTAAGTACACACACACAGTCACACTCACACATCCAGATTGATTATATTATAATTTAGAAGGGAGGTCACTCCAAGATTTTGTTCGATTGTTAACGCCAGCTTGATCAGCAAACTGGCGTTTTCAGTTGAAAAAGGCTGAAACGAAGAACAAATATAGCAAAGAATAGAGATGTATGAGCAAAGAATGGAAAGGGGAACAGCTGTAACTTCATATTTCTCCACATTCCTCCCACCATTGTCCCCCCCCCCTCCCATCCTGTAAGTCAGGCTTCAGCACTTGCTGGGACAAGATAATGAACTGATCTCCATGTTGGACCCTTTCACCTTGCCACTTCACACGGCCGCCCCTTTCTCTCACTCCTGTTCACCCTCTCCTTTAACGCGCACTTCCACCATATATATATTTCTTTCCCCACACTCTTCCTTCAACCACTCCTCCCAACGACAATCGGCGTGTTCATCCTTACACCGCGTCACAACTACCACACTCACACACAAGAGCCAATGCTCGATCCTGCAGGCATAAATAGGTGAGCAGACACACACACACACACACACACACACACACACACACACACACACACACACACACACACACACACACACACACACACCGAGAGCAAGGAGTCTGTCCATTCTGGTAAGTTATTGACGGATCAGGGCCAAGGTAAACAATGTTCCCGATCTGAATGTGTGCCGATAAGGAAATTATGAAGGGAATCAATACGTTGAATGGTTTCACGAAACTACAAGATGATCTGCAAAATCAAAGAATGGTTAAGCAAGTGGCTACTAGAGTTAAATTCAAACAAGTGCAAAGTAATAAAGTTGCTTTATTCCTTGGCACTTTGCAACTCCAACTCCCAGCGGAGGCCAGATAAAAAGCACCGTGCATATGTGAGAGGGAACCTTTCTGAACTCCAGCAGAACAAAAAATGTCGAAGGAGGGTTAACATTACATCAAACCCGCTACCAGAAGCCCACGTCAACCGACCAGCATCAGGGGCATATGCTAAGTTGCCCAACATTAGAATTTCCTTATGGAACCAGAACCTTATATACCACATATCAGACCAGTTCAATAATGTGCGGCACGAGCCTCGAGTCCTTATTTCGTTATACACAAAAAGCAGGATATGTACATGTATGTAATAGACTGAAACCTGTACGATACAGTGCATCGTGGGTTAAGACCTATGATGTTGAGTTCATTCCCCGCAAGAGCAACTGTTTAAAGTGATGATGGAAGGGACTCACAATTATTCATGCCACAGTTCATAATGTCGAGGCGGTAAATAAACGTCTTATAAAACAATTGTTCTTCACCCGGTACACATTCTTCGTCTTTAACGCTAATGGTAAATATATTTATTTTCTTTGCAGTAAATTTGGTGTATTTTCTGTAATCGGCTTCATAACCTTGTAATGTTACTCGAGTTTGTTAAGCTACACTACGAGGTAAATGGTGTATTGTAGGCCCTGAGTCGGGCTACACACTAGGTGGAGTGTAGGAGAGTCTCCTTACACACTAGGTGGGGTGTAGGAGAGTCTCCTTACACACTAGGTGGGTGTGTAGGAGAGACGCCTTACACACTAGGTGGGTGTAGGAGAGACGCCTTACACACTAGGTGGGTGTAGGAGAGACGCCTTACACACTAGGTGGGGGTGTAGGAGAGACGCCTTACACACTAGGTGGGTGTAGGAGAGACACTTACCTCATGTTGTACAGGTGCGCGTTCCTCTGCACCACTGGAGACCTCTCCTCGGGCTTATATGCAAAGGTACTCGCGCGCTCCTCCAGGGGGCGTTTCTCACCCTCTCGGGTCAGCCAATCACAATTTCTCCCGGGCCCTCAGGTCAACCAACCACAGACTCTCCCGGGCTCTAATGTCAGCCAATCACAGTCTCAGACAGGCACCTTCATACAAAGGTGAGTAATATTGCGCACAATTATTGAAAATGGCTTTTATGTGGTAAATTGTTCTTCCAGCATGGTAATGACAGACACAGAGGAAGAGAGCAATAGCTAGTCTGACATCACACCGTCTTGTCACCAATGGCCTTTGATTCCAGCCGGTATTTAGACGTGTGTTTCAAGAATAAACACACTTCGGATACGCTGATCTGATCACCGGTAAGACTTGGGTAATCCCAGAAGAGGAAAGGCGGACAAACCGGGTCTATTCTTTCCCCTTAATTATCAGGCTGCACCACTTTTTCTCTTATGCTCCTGGACGCTCGGAGTAAATGATTCTAGCGGAGCAGGCGATGTGTCACAATAACGTGGCTGAAGTATGTTGACCAGACCACACACTAGAAGGTGAAGGGACGACGACGTTTCGGTCCTTCCTGGACCATTCTCAAGTCGATTGAAATGTCGTCGTCCCTTCACCTTCTAGTGTGTGGTCTGGTCAAGATTCTAGCGGAGTTTGTGCAGCGGAGGAGCAGCCAGAGTGTAACTTGCCAGTCATCCATCACCTTCGCTTGTTTAGTGAGTGAGAACATGATGAGGCAAGAGTCCACGGGCGAGTACTCGCCTAGAAGTACTCGCCTAGATGTGCTCGCAAGGTCGAGCGTCAGTAAATGAATGATGAGTTAGCTGTAACCAATTATTATACTTTATTACCGTTTAAATCTGTCTCCCTCGTTTTATTTTCTCATTCAGATCTTAATATAAATTATTAATTATTCTTAGACCATTGTGGCACCCTCACTCCTGCCTCCTCTAGAGGTAAGACAAGGTTCACGCAATCTTTCTCTGTAACTCAGGACCCTCAGTTTCACAGCTGGGGCTGCATACGTAAGATTGTGTCTCACCTAGGTTGTATATCGTAACACGACAGACGTTCCTGTTGAAACTCGCAGTTCATGATTCGTTACTGTTGTGTAATTATAAACTTTTTTTTAAAGAAACTTATTGAGTCAATGGGTTCACCTCTATATTCGTCTTCTGTCTATGCATTTGTTAGTAATCTTGAGATAGTTTGGCTTGATATTGGTCTTCAAAGCTTAAGTAAGACACCTTCAGTATCTTAATGACACTTTAAAGTTCAAATTTACAAAATGTATATTTATTGTAGAAATTTAATATGGTTTGATGTTTAGCTTTAAGACTAATTTAGCTTAACATGAAAATTTCATATCCATATTTTATTTCACGAAACATTTCCATGAAATTTGGGTTCTGTCTTTCTGAAAATCTGCCACAGGCTTTCCCGCCCTCTTCCAATGCGTCCCATGTAGATAAGATGGAGTTAGATAATGTTCAAATATACAAAATGCGTATTATAAGTGTTGATTTGAGAGCACATTGTATCTAAGAATGCATAATAATAAATTATTGATCAAATGAATAGAATTTTGCATAAAAAGCACAATATATATATATATATATATATATATATATATATATATATATATATATATATATATATATATATATATATATATATATAATATATATATATATATATATTTATATATATATATATATATTTATATATATATATATATATATATATATATATATATATATATATATATATATATATATATATATATATATACCTATAAAATAGAATGTCTGTCCAAAGTTGGAAGCCAGGCCCTTGTGACCAGGCTCATTCAAATTTGCAGGGTGACTGGTGGGTGTTAGGGGACTGTCATAGGCGAGTCGGGGTCGGCCCCACGGCTCGTCTCACATGAAGTCGGTGGAGATGAAAGGTTGGGCACCTTGCCTGTGTTCAGCCTATACCCCAAACCCTTCCCCCTGCCAATTGTTTGTGAAGTTGGACCCTCCTGTGTGGCCTCCAACTTTGACCAAACAAACAAACATTCTCTTATTGTTTATATATATATATATATATATATATATATATATATATATATATATATATATATATATATATATATATATATATATATAAATATGGAAGGGAGTACCACCTCTGGCTGGAAGAAGGGGGACCCATAGCCTCGGAGGAAATCACACATAACGCATTGGAGGGAATGTAGGTCCCCTCCAATACAGTTTATGTGTGCTTTTCTCCTACCACCCCCTTCCTTTTTTTATGCTTTATTGTGTATTTAAAGGTTACAAAACATACAAGACAAATGCCTAAAGGTTATGTATCTCTTGAAGCTCCTCCGCTTCCGGACAGGAACAGAGGACGCAGCAAGCATTTCCCCTCTGGATCGCCACACTGAGGCGCTGAAACAAAAAACTGCAAGCCCTTGGGTCTCTGGTGACGTCAATGAGCTTGGAACCCAATTCCTTGAGAAATCCCAAGGAACTCTTGCCCCAGGGGCCATGCGTCTCAGACGCTATGGGAACAAAGAGGTATTGACCTGCCAGTCGCCTGTATTTGAGAGATTTTGCTGTTTCCCTGTGGTTGGCTGCCCCACCTGCTTGATCAGCTCCGAAGTGTACATATGTGTCAGCCAGGGTGGATACACATGTGTAGTCCCACACCAACTGTCTACCCTCCTTCCATGAGTATATGGTGATGCCATCAGGGCGAAGTGCGGGGAAATCCGGGTTTTGGACCCCTAGGATGCGAGGTTCTCTCTCCGCTGGGCACTTAGCTGAGACGAGGCTTCTCTTGATGATGTCATTGACCTCGTTGTGTCTTGCATGCCAGCCCTTTGTGCTTCCGCAATGCAACCCATGCAGTCCGTATTGGTCTGCTTCCACCCTGTTGCAAATACACTTGTATTCAGTGTGAATTGGGGCACCAAGGCGGAGGGCCACTGCTACACGAAGGGATTCTGGATCTAGGCGCGTGCCCATTGCTGACATGGGTACTGCCAGGAGGAAGTCTCCTGCATGGGGGGCACGCACTGCTCTGAGGCGGGCTTTCTCCTTGTCTGATGTTGCGGCGCTGAGCATAGCATCAGCTACTTTTTCCACTAGAGGGTGGTCCCAGCCGGACTGTTTGTGTTGTTTTGTTGGCTCTATAATGGTTGCTGGGGCTGCGAGAACACCCCACTGATTTGAACATTCAGTGAAAGCAGGATCGTGTATTCCTGCTGAATCTCTCAGGCTTGCAGGTAAGATATCTCTGACGAGGTCGTGCGATGCGTGGGAGGAGGAAAGGAAGGCTGGTAGAGCAATTTGGGAGGCTGTGCGGACACCAAGGCCGCCAAGTCTTACAGGAAGGGTTGCTTGCTCCCACTGAGAGTCGTCCAATGGCAGGTTCAGGACTTTCACCAGCATGGACCTCAGAAGGGTGTCATACACATTTAACTATATATATATGTATATATATATAATATATATATATATATATATATATATATATATATATATATATATATATATATATATCAAGACTGCCTTAAAGGTTAAATGCCTTAAAGGAAAATCTTGTTTTTTCCACTTCATAGTTTCAAGATTATTAACCACAAATATAATCTTTTCGTGAATATGTAAAGAGTGAACTTTACAAACAAAACAAAACCAGCATTGCAGCAAAACAAAGTTTGATGGATGCACATAGAGGAATGTGGTGTCGTCTGTGAAAACATTTACTAATCAAAGGAAAAACAAAGTCTGAGGCTTTTATACATTTAAGATATATTTAAAAAAATCTTCCTTCAGCGTCAACACGATTTGCTTTAACATTACGTATCGTTTGGATTAAATTTTGGGGTACATATGTTGTCTCAGTGTTGGCAATAACTCGCCATTCATCTACTTAATGGAACGTGCACATTTACTTTAGTAGTTTGTAATCTGTATTTTGATAATTTTAATAAGTTATAATATAGATTCAGAAACTGTTCACTTAATCCTTTTTATAGACGTGTTGTACGGTGCTCTCAAGCTCTCACACTATTTACCCTAATGTTAAAACACGTTTACACACATCAAAGTTGCTATAATCAATAGATAATATTCATATACACATCACTTATGAATAAACTAACTTTATTATGGAGAAGCTCCTTTCCTACTGGATTGCTTGGCCTGTAGCGGCTGAGGGTTGGGACTTTTTTTTACGCCGAAATACCTGTTAACTACAGCCGGAGGCGCTGTCGTGGGTGGTGCTGTGGAAGTGATGGGCGGGGAGGAGAGGGATTGACGTTGGTTACTGCCATCTCTCTCGAAGTCTTCATCCATATCCACCCATTCCTCCTCTCGGAACACCGGGAAGCCGCGGTCTGGAGTTCCATAATTGCCAGAGAGAAAATCAGGATCAGTGTACCACGCTGGTACGTAGTCTTCAGAGTCGCTCTCTGCTACGGAGGCAGGTGTTGTGTGGGGCGCAGCGGAGAGCTCCGGCATGCTGCGCACCTGTTCCAGCAGCGCAGCTGTGCACGACGGCGGCAGCGTCAGTGCGGTGTCAGCGTCGTTCATCAGCTTGAGTGGCTGGGCGGATTTTACTGCGGTATCCTGAAGTCTGACCGAGCCGTTGATGGGCATCTGTTCGAGGACGGCCATGAGCGCATCATAGAGGTTGAAGGACTGAACGATCTGCTCCTGAGCAAAGCCCTTCAGGTCCTTGGCAGCAGTGACTAGTTGATCTGCTGGCTCCTTTTGTCTTAAATCGCTCCAGTCGGTACTTACGAGTTCGCTGGACACCTCTTCCAGCCTCTGTTCCATGCTCTTCAGCCTCGACACCGTTATGTTGGCTTCCTCTGTCGCCTCAAGGATGACCTCCCGCACCTCGTCCAGCTTGGTGTGAGTCCTTGCCGTGAACTCCTGGTCGCGCCGCACCGCACTCTCCATCACATCCACCTGCAAGAAACAACTATCACTTGACCCTGGAAGCAAACGTTGTTTTATTATGTTAAAGCGACTAGATGAAATAATAACTTTGAGGAGCAAGTTGTCTCATTGCAACACCTTGTACCGGAGGGAGCGGCGGCTGGCGAGCACAGACATAAGAGCGGCGGGGAGAGGAATACCTCAGTTCCAGCACCGCACCTGTGCTATGTAAGTCCACTACGGGCTCACCATAGCCCGTGCTACTTGGAACTTTTTGTTCCCCAGTAGCTGAATGTTAAACAACAGAGGAATTCCTGACAGAAAGACTAAGTGGCACCCAACACACACACACACACACACACACACACACACACACACACACACACACACACACACACACCACACACAGCCCCAGCATGGAGCCCGTACCTTGTCAAGCACAAGACGAAGCTGGAAAAAGTCCAAAGGTATGCTACTAGACTAGTCCCAGAACTAAGAGGCATGAGTTATGAGGAAAGGCTGCGGGAAATGCAACTTACGACACTGGAAGACAGAAGAGTAAGGGGGGACATGATCACAACCTACAAAATCCTCAGGGAATTGACCGGGTAAACAAGGATCCTGGAAGGGCGCGCACAAGGATCCTGGATTCAACACTGGAAGGGCGCGAACAAGGGGACACAGGTGGAAGCTGAGTACCCAAATGAGCCACAGAGACATTAGAAAGAACTTTTTCAGTGTCAGAGTAGTTAGTAAATGGAATGCACTAGGAAGTGATGTGGTGGAGGCTGACTCCATACACAGTTTCAAATGTAGATATGAATCTCAGGAATCTGTACACCAGTTGATTGACAGTTGAGAGGCGGGACCAAAGAGCCAAAGCTCAACCCCCGCAAGCACAATTAGGTGAGTACAATTAGGTGAGTACACACACACACACACACACACACACACACACACACACACACACACACACACACACACACACACACACACATAACACATACACATACACCACACACACACACACACGCACACAAAACACACACAACACATACACATACACACACACCACAACACACACACACACACACACACACATACACATATCACACCACAACACCACACACACACACACACACAACACACACACACACACACACACTGGTGTGCAGCGTATGTGTATAATTGTGTAACGCTGTCACTATGTTTTCGTTGGTGGTGTGTGCATAATTGTGATTCTCATAACCATTTTTTGAAAATTATTATGCAACCTGCAATATTGAATATGCATTACGTCCTTGAGTTTTCCAGCACCCAATCACTCCCTTCCTCTGTCACCCCTCCACCCCCCCCAGCCCCGTCCACCCCATCCAGCCCCGTCCACCCCATCCCAGCCCGTCCACCCCATCCCAGCCCCGTCCACCCCATCCCAGCCCCGTCCACCCCATCCCAGCCGCTCCCAACAATGGTCACAGTTAAGCTCCAGACGTGAGTCAAGACTGCCCACATATTTCTTCTTCCTTAATGTTATTATTAAGGTTATTATTTCAGTGCTTCTTGCTCATTATTTTTTTATATTCTCATCATTTAATATATTGTATTAGATAATTATAGATTATTGTTGTAATGACTTGTCTTTTTCAGTGTAGAGAGGGAGGGAGAG
>WNGS01167840.1:2663299-2676185 GCA_020271785.1 Procambarus virginalis | reverse complement strand
TAAACCTTAATAATAAACATTAAGGAAGAAGAAATATGTGGGCAGTCTTGACTCACGTCTGGAGCTTAACTGTGACCATTGTTGGGAGCGGCTGGGATGGGGTGGACGGGGCTGGGATGGGGTGGACGGGGCTGGGATGGGGTGGACGGGGCTGGGATGGGGTGGACGGGGCTGGGGTGGGGTGGACGGGGCTGGGATGGGGTGGACGGGGCTGGGATGGGGGGGACGGGGCTGGGATGGGGGTGGACGGGGCTGGGATGGGGTGGACGGGGCTGGGATGGGGTGGACGGGGCTGGGATGGGGTGGACGGGGCTGGGATTGGGGGTGGACGGGGCTGGGATGGGGTGGGACGGGGCTGGGGTGGGGTGGACGGGGCTGGGATGGGGTGGACGGGGCGGGGATGGGGTGGACGGGGCTGGGATGGGGTGGACGGGGCTGGGATGGGGTGGACGGGGCGGGGATGGGGTGGACGGGGCTGGGATGGGGTGGACGGGGCTGGGATGGGGTAGGACCGGGGCTGGGGTGGGGTGGACGGGGCTGGGATGGGGTGGACGGGGCTGGGATGGGGTGGACGGGGCTGGGGTGGGGTGGACGGGGCTGGGATGGGGTGGACGGGCTGGGATGGGGTGGACGGGGCTGGGGGGTGGACGGGGTGACAAGGAAGGGATTGAATTGGGTGCTGGAAAACTCAAGGACGTATGCATATTCAATATTGCAGGTTGCATAATAATTATGACAAAAAATGGTTATGAGAATCACAAATTATGCACACACCACGAAACAATAGTGAGCAGGTTACACAATTATACACATCGCTGCACACCAGTGTGTGTGTGTGTGTGTGTGTGTGTGTGTGTGTGTGTGTGTGTGTGTGTGTGTGTGTGTGTGTGTGTGTGTCTTGTGTGTGTGTGTATGTGTATGCGTGTATGTGTATGTGTGTGTGTGTGTGTGTGTGTGTGTGTGGTGTGTGTGTGTGGTGTGTGTGTGTGTGTGTGTGTGTGTGTGTGTACTCACCTAATTGTACTCACCTAATTGTGCTTGCGGGGGTTGAGCTTTGGCTCTTTGGTCCCGCCTCTCAACTGTCAATCAACTGGTGTACAGATTCCTGAGATTTATATCTACATTTGAAACTGTGTATGAAAACAGCCTCCACCACATCACTTCCTAGTGCATTCCATTTACTAACTACTCTGACACTGAAAAAGTTCTTTCTAATGTCTCTGTGGCTCATTTGGGTACTCAGCTTCCACCTGTGTCCCCTTGTTCGCGCCCTTCCAGTGTTGAATCCAGGATCCTTGTGCGCGCCCTTCCAGGATCCTTGTTTACCCGGTCAATTCCCCTGAGGATTTTGTAGGTTGTGATCATGTCCCCCCCTTACTCTTCTGTCTTCCAGTGTCGTAAGTTGCATTTCCCGCAGCCTTTCCTCATAACTCATGCCTCTTAGTTCTGGGACTAGTCTAGTAGCATACCTTTGGACTTTTCTAGCTTCGTCTTGTGCTTATTCAGTTACTTCTTGCTCATTATTTTTTATATTCTCATCATTTAATATTGTATTAGATAATTATAGATTATTGTAATGACTTGTCTTTTTCAGTGTCAGAGAGGAGAGAGGGAGAGGGAGAGAGGGAGAGGGAGAGGGAGGGGGAGAGAGGAGAGAGAGAGCGAGAGAGGAGAGAGAGAGAGAGAGAGAGAGAGGAGAGAGAGAGAGAGAGAGAGAGAGAGAGAGAGAGAGAGAGAGAGAGAGACAGAGACAGAGACAGAGAATGGGGTCACGAAGTACACGTGGCCCCCATTCTCTAATATACTCACTTAATAAAATTAAAATCACAAAAAATACTGAATGTAATATCACCCTTAGTCTGGACATAATGTCTTATGTATCACTGTAACCTGTACCCTACAGGCTGTGTGTGAGGTGCTTGAATGGAGTGGTATTGCTCCATCACAACAAGGCTGAACTAACAAGTAAAGAAAAAACACTGATGCATACATGTTAAACACTAACTAGCTTATCACTCCTCAAGCTCTCTTAGCTAATCGAACACTGAGATCCAGCCCCCAGCCCTTTTTGTGTGCTTCTGTAACCTTTCCACGACCACTCACAGGATGGGTATGGGGGGTCCACCAACCACTCACAGGATGGGTATGGGGGTCCACCAACCACTCACAGGATGGGTATGGGGGGTCCACCAACCACACACAGGATGGGTATAAGGTCTACCAACCACCACTCAGAGGATGGTGGTGAAGTCAACCAACACTCACAGGATGGATATGGGGTGCATAATAACTTAACTAATCTAAACTCATAATTACACCTCCACATTAGGTTTGCCTTACGGGGTTTCTCAAGTTTATTTCAGTTTATCTCAAGTTTATTTTCAAGTTTATTGTGTGTTTTTATCTGACTTCTTTTAGAAAGTTTCTGTTCAGAACTGGGGAACGCCTCGTACTTAAAGTTTCAAGTCAATTCAACTTTAGTTTAGCAACAAAAGTCTGAATGCTAAAGTGACCAGCATAACCCCATAATATTCGTGTTCAGGTTACATGAAATATCTTGGCAAGCTTCGTCATACTGGCTTGTAACTGACAACATTGTAATGCTGTACTGCTCACTGTAAGAGTGGTGGCGAAGGACGTGAGGGAGGAGGAGAGGTGAGGGAGTATGAACGTGAGGGAGGAGGAGAGGTGAGGGAGTAAGAACGTGAGGGAGGAGGAGAGGTGAGGGAGTAAGAACGTGAGGGAGGAGGAGAGGTGAGGGAGTAAAAACGTGAGGAGAGGAGATAGACAAACAACATTTAGTGCATAAGGCAACACAGGCCGTGAGGTAACATCGTAGAAAACTGCGCTGTAGGAAACATGTTACAATAGGGACCGATCAGTCGGTGAGAAGCCTGTGAGGTACATGTGAGGGGGTTGTGAGGGGGGTGGGGTGGGGTTCTTCGGGTTAGCTTTTGGTGAAGGTTTAATCTGAGTGGGGGGCGGGCGGAGTGATGGTGACGAGGCTACGGGGAGGTGTGATGATGAAGGGACCACAAGTGATGGTGAGGCAGGTGGGTGGGAGACTACCTGGAAACATAATTACAGAAAACCTACCGTTGGGTGATGGTGAGTGGTGAGCCTCCGCCTCCCAGTCTCTCTAACCACCTCCCGCAGCTCCGACAGCTGCTGCCGGTTTAACTGGTGACTGTCGAGAGAGAAAGACAGAGGTTATGAACGCAATCTTTACCATCCTCAGCACAACAGTAACCATCCCCCATAGCCAGGTGTAAACAAAGCTGTTGTGTGTTAACCGCAGCAAAGAACGTCAGCGGCAGACACACAAAGAAAATCTGAGAGCCTTGAGCATATTATCAGAAATTACTTCCCGAGAAAAACTGTTTCAGATGCGCAGTTGCAGTCATATTTCAGACGGTTTTCAACAAATCATGCGCGGCAAGTGCGTATAGCCCAGCAGGGTGAGTACCCCAGGCAGGGTGAGTACCCCAGGCAGGGTGCGTACCCAGGCAGGGTGAGTACCCCAGGCAGGGTGCGTACCCCAGGCAGGGTGCGTACCCCAGGCAGGGTGCGTACCCCAGCAGGGTGGCGTACCCCAGGCAGGGTGCGTACCCCAGGCAGGGTGAGTACCCCAGCAGGGTGAGTACCCCAGGCAGAGTGAGTACCCCAGGCAGGGTGAGTACCCCAGGCAGGTGCGTACCCCAGGCAGGATGAGTACCACCAGGCAGGGTGCGTACCCCAGGCAGGTGCGTACCCCAGGCAGGGTGCGTACCCCAGGCAGGGTGAGTACCCCAGGCAAGGTGCGTACCCCCAGGCAGGGTGAGTACCCCAGGCAGGGTGAGTACCCCAGGCAGGGTGCGTACCCCAGGCAGGATGAGTACCCCAGGCAGGGTGAGTACCCCAGGCAGGGTGAGTACCCCAGGCAGGGTGAGTACCCCAGGCAGGGTGCGTACCCCAGGCAGAGTGAGTACCCCAGGCAGGGTGAGTACCCCAGGCAGGGTGCGTACCCCAGGCAGAGTGAGTACCACAGGCAGGGCCACGCCCGCCCCCGGGAATGATCATGTCAACGCCACTACAGTTAAATTCATGATGTAGATCGTTTTCTTGAATTAAAAATATACATAAACAAACAATATTAGTGTTTGAGAGAGTGCGTATTGTGTGATCTCTGTCCGTATTAACAGTAATAATGAAAGTAAAAAGACACATTTAATTAAGTGCGTCAACATGCCACATTTATAGCTAGGACTCATAGCATGTTGGGTGTACATAATGAAGTGATTCATAGCATGTTGGGTGTACATAATGAAGTGATTCATAGCAATGTTGGGTGTACATAATGAAGTGAATCATAGGATGTTGGTGTACATAATGAAGTGAATCATAGCATGTTGGGTGTACATAATGAAGTGAATCATAGCATGTTGGGTTGTACATAATGAAGTGAATCATAGCATGTTGGGTGTATAATGAAGTGAATCATAGCATGTTGGGTGTACATAATGAAGTGAACCATAGCATGTTGGGTGTACATAATGAAGTGAATCATAGCATGTTGGGTGTACATAATGAAGTGAATCATAGCATGTTGGGTGTACATAATGAAGTGAATCATAGCATGTTGGGTGTACATATGAAGTGAATCATAGCATGTTGGGTGTACATAATGAAGTGAATCATAGCATGTTGGGTGTACATAATGAAGTGAATCATAGCATGTTGGGTGTACATAATGAAGTGAACCATAGCATGTTGGGTGTACATAATGAGTGAATCATAGCATGTTGGGTGTACATAATGAAGTGAATCATAGCATGTTGGGTATACATAATGAAGTGAACCATAGCATGTTGGGTGTACATAATGAAGTGAATCATAGCATGTTGGGTGTACATAATGAAGTGAATCATAGCATGTCGGGTGTACATAATGAAGTGAACCATAGCATGTTGGGTGTACATAATGAAGTGAATCATAGCATGTTGGGTGTACATAATGAAGTGAACCATAGCATGTTGGGTGTACATAATGATGATGTAAATCGCTGTAATGTACACAGTGACGCGAGTCGAAGCTGCAAGGGGTTTCATGTGGACATCCTGTTTATGAACATGTTCACTGTTTTTTTCCGGAAGGTGCTCGAGTGGGGTGTCCGCTTCCTGCCCGGTGATGCGCCTGCCTTCTTCACCGGTGTTCCAGCAGCTTTTGGCTGATGGAGTGGCCTTGAACACCCTCGGTGCTGACCTTCCCAAGGTGGCCATGTTGACACGGCTCACGTCTATACACTACTACATCAGCTCTTTGTCAGTATACAGTGTGAGATGTAGAGCATTGTAGTCAATCGCAGAGCACAGATTGTAATCAATCATCTCTTGAAACCTTGCAAAATGAAGCTATGCGTCTCATCCTTGGGGCTCCAAAGTCCACGAGAATAGTTAATATGAGAGCAGAGTTAAAATTACCTACCATAAGTGAGAGAATTTTGTCTATTAGCACAGTTTTCGGCGTGAAGGCATTGAGTAGATCTAGACAATACATGAAGTTTCAAGCTAAACTTTCTAATATGCTGCACTCACCTGAGGTCTATAGAAGAAGAACGAAATCTGATTATGTATTTTGTTTCTACAAGGTAACCAACTCCATCAAAATATTAAATATGTACCCAACTCAATTAATGATTAACCAACCAATTACTCCATGGGATAACTGGGATCTATCAGTTGATTTTGTAAATGCGCCCAAGAAAGATAGTGTGCACTCTACATTATTAAAACAGTTAACACTGAAAAGCATCACTGAAAGTACTCAGAGTATAGGTAACGATGTGTATCAGTGCTATACCGACGGCTCTGTAGAAGAAGGTGGACGATGTACCGGATGTGCATGCAATATATTTGAACAATCTTCTCTCGTACATACAGCAATGAAGCGCGTCAATGACTGGGCAAGTACAACTCAAACCGAACTTGCAGGCATATACCTTGCCACTGAATTTTTAAAAGACAAAGGCAGTGGACTTATATACTGTGACTCGCAGAGTGCACTCCTGGCATTGAACGCACATAGTAGTGACACCCAGAAAATAGTCAGTGATATTCGAATGAATGTTTTAGCTGCTAAAGAAAACAGATTTGAAATTAAATTCCTATGGATACCATCACATGTTGGCATCTCAAGGCATGACACTGTTGATATACTTGCAAAGACAGCCTGTAGAAAACCAGTGGTAGAAATTGATATGGGTGTTTCATTAGCAGTGACAAAGAGAATACTTAAACAAATATCTAATGAAGATCTCACCGACCTAACAAATTCAAAAAGACCTGAAAGTTGTAGCATTAAATATTATGATAGATATCGTGAGGAGACATTCACATATGGGACTAATAGAACAAGAACCCGGCAATGTGATGTTATAGTGGACAGAATTCGCCTGGGATATAGACGTATCTGGCAGCTTTCTCAAAACCCAAATGTCGAGTACACAATGTGTCAACTTTGTGAAAGAAAAAACATGCACTCTCTTGAACATTATATTGTAGAATGTCCCATATTGTCTGACTTTCGCCCTCCTGGGCTGAGGTATGTTGAACTGTGTAATTACTATATGAGTACTGGAACACTTGATGATATATTGGACTTATATCCAAGGTTGACCATGTAATGTATCATTTATACAATGTATGTATGTGATGTAACTATATAACCTGAGCTTGTAAAAGCACCTTAATCACCTTCAGTGATTAAGTGCTTAATTGCACACTAGTTTCTCTGTCAGCTATCTCACCCTGTCAGAGTAAAAGAGACAAATGTATGTGAATGCATGTGTGTGTGTATATATGCATGTATATATGTATATGTACGTATATATGTGTGTGTATGTATATGTATGTGTATAAAGTACATATGGAAGCTGATCAGAATTGCATTTCACCTTTGTAAATGCACATTAATGACACTTCGAACACTTTATGTAGGGCATACGTAAATCTGTGTATCTATGTATTTACGTATGTAGGTTAGCTTAGCATTTCAAAAGTACCGAATCACCTTCTGTGGTTGATCGTTCAATAAATCCCTGAACTATATGTTAAATTGATCTCTAACCCTGTCCATGGAGGACAGAAGAAAATGTTTATATGCTGGTTAGCATTGTAAATGTGTGGCCACGTTTGTGGTAGAAAATAATAATAATAAAAAAAACTACTACATCTGATAACTCATCCCCCCCCAGCCTGACTCACCCCAGGTCACACAACCTGACTCACCCCAGGTCACACAACCTGACTCACCCCAGGTCACTCAGCCTGACTCACCCCAGGTCACACAACCTGACTCACCCCAGGTCACACAACCTGACTCACCCCAGGTCACACAACCTGACTCACCCCAGGTCTCACAACCTGACTCACCCCAGGTCAATGTCAGTGACGAGCTTGTCGAGAATCTCTGTAATCTTGTGCTCGAGCGTCGGTTCTTCACTCTGGATGCGTTTGCAGGAGTCGATGAAGGCGTTCTGGGCGACGAGGACGGCGGTGTAGGACGACTCCACCAGGCTGCCCAGGTCCTGCATCTCCGCCACCAGGATGTGACCTGCCGGTGAAGGAACGAGGTGATTGGGGGTCACGGTGTATGGAGACGCCGTGACCCTACTAGAAAGTAAACGAGCACTGTTTGGTAACATTCTCAACATAATCAGCCGTGAGAAATCTCATAGAAAGTGTTTTTCATTCATGAACAAGTACGGTGCCCAAATGGTTACTAGGAAAGGCTGGATTACTGTATTCACTCTCGTGTTGACGATGATATCCTCATAATGCACTCTGAGTCTGCCAGTGCAGACTACTGATCACGTGCCTCTGTATGACTAACCATCCTGTGTGATGGGGATTTTTAGCATCACGTAGCTAGCTTTATGACACACACTGTACTCCCCTTCATATAGTCTAGGGCAGCTGCACAAATGTACATGTACCTAAATGTGTTAATAATAAAAAAAAAAATGCTCGAGGAGGAGCTATTTAAATGACCAGGATAGAAACATTGGTGACCACGCTATGTAAGCCGCGGAGCCCGTCCTCATCAACACCAGCCCGTCCTCATCAACACCAGCCCGTCCTCATCAACACCAGCCCGTCCTCATCAACACCAGCCCGTCCTCATCAACACCAGCCCGTCCTCATCAACAACAACCCGTCCTCATCAACAAAGGTCAAACGCTCGTTAATCCAGCCGCCAAACCCCTCTTTATGAATGAAAAACGGTTTACACACGATGTTCGAACGTTTCTTGAACGGTGCTTCGCTGACGACCACTGTTCGAACCACAACGGTGTAAATACTTCACCCAGGTACTTCAAATACAAATAAACGCTAAGAGAACCTGAGCACCTAACCTAAGCCGAACTATACATAGAAGTTGAATATATAACATTAATTGATATATGAAAACAATCCTATTTTTAATATACAATACGTTAACATTGACGTATACGTCTTGTGGGAGAAGAGCAGCCGCTTTAACAAGCCTGGCCTGAGGACAGATTAATACCGCTAGGTATACCCTGCTTCTCGGTCTATATACACCAAGTTTACTTTAGTCCATGAACTAGGCTTATGGTTTAACATTTGTTAGTTGCTCAGTAAGCCATTACGGTGACCACAATAACCCTCCTTCAGTTGATAGCCATTAAACCCAAAACCAATCCCAACCATTCGTGTTGTTGTTATAGATTCAGCTACTCGGAACAAGTTCCAAGTAGCACGGGCTATGGTGAGCCCGTAACCATCGTAGTCCACAAAGCTTTATAAACAGAGAGGTTCGTAAGTGGCTGACGACCTACCATGGTCGGGCTCGGTGTTCATCCGACGCAGGAGCACGGAGAACCGCTGGTGGAGCAGCTTGAGCAAGTCGACGCCCTCACTGGTCTGCTTGGTCAACCCACGACGGAGGTCCTCGCTCTTCTTCAGCAGCGACTGCAAGAGGTGCTTCACCTGCCCAGCCAGAGGGAGGGAGGGAGGTTAAGGCACAACACACTCCGTCATTCTAAACATGTATTCAGTTTGTAAAACAATAAATCTGTTTTGTGTGTTCTTGAGTGATATACTAAGACGTGCACAATAATAGTTCCATAAATTCCTGGGGATTTTTAGAGTGTAAGGCAGTTTAGTACTGACAGGACCAGCTTGAGGCGTTGTAGGCACCAGCCGGTGGAAGAATAATGCCCGGGAACAGTTTGAGAATATTATGTAATCCAAATTAAAATAATATATGAGAAAAAGGCAAATACTTGTCAGGTGGAGAATAGGATGAGAGAGTAAGAACACGAGGGAGGATAAGTGAATGAATAACAATAATAATAAGAGGGCAGAGAAGCTAGGGAGCAAGAACAGGAGGCACGGGGTGTGGAGGTGTTGACGGTGTACTGACCTCTAGGAGAGCAGCGACGGTGGCCGGGTCGGGACAGTGGAGGGAGTGAGACTGACCAAACACCTCCCCAACGCTCTCGCCGCCTGACCAACCAACTCCAAGTGATCATAGATATCAAAGAGATAAAAAAATATATAAATACATACATTCATAAATATATTTTTAATGTTAATTTGCTCAATTTTTAATGATAATTTTTCGGTTAATAATGAAAAGCATTGACAAATGAGGAAACGATTGTTTAATAGTGACTATTAAATTAACGGTTCTCTCTCTCTCTCTGCCTTCTGTCTATCTATCGTATTCTGTCTGTCTGTCTATCTACCTGTGCGATGACCTACAGGTGATTACACTCGCGAGAAACAAATATCTTTACTATGGAACCTGCACTATAGCATTTTAAACACTTTACACAGGAGATTACAGTATCTGTAATCAACATCCAGCAAGTATGGATTAGTTTCATGACCATCCACTGAAGTGGATTAGTAGGATTGTTTTTGTATTAAATTCCTAATACCTATGTACTGGGAGACGAGTCTCGTACATAAATTGAATTAACGATTAAATTGGCTGAAACGTGAAACTAGATAAACAATTAAATTGCCTAGGTGACGAAACTGGCTCGGTAATAACATTTGCTGAACGATGAAATTGGTTGATTGCATCGATGGCTATACTTTAAAACTATCAATATTAAATATTTAATCGACATTGATAAAAAGATTCAAGAATTTGATCTACAGGTAAATAAAATATATATTCTATATTTAGTTTTTTTTAACTCTGATAAATAACATTTATATAGCTTGTTACTAATTCTTTCACGTTTTACAATAATGAGAACACAGCAGCATCAGTGAGAATGATATCATCTATGCAGTTTATATCACTGATGAGAAAGATGATTCAGCCTCACCTCTCCTGCGGGCGGCCTCCTCCAGGAGAGTAAGGTTGATGCCTGCGGTGGCCCTGGCGATGCTCTGCACTACAGTATGGTTCACCTGCTGTAGCATCGGCCGGAGGCTTCCCAGGGAGGGCGTCGACCTGCAGGAGGAGGAGGAGGATGGTGTTAAGCTCCTGGGCTTGACATTCGTTGTAATGGTCGTGTAAAGCATGGTGGAGTGTATAGTGTGTGTGCGCGCCTGCCTAGTAAGTAATTATCAAAAGAAGGCACCAAGCCAGGGAGGCTATGTAGCACCGTCAAAGTCGTAGGGTAATCAGAAGGCGCTTGATATCGCTAAGGATGCTAATACTTAATCGTATAAGGCGAGCGACATCAAAGGTATCGGATTCATCAAGGATACCTGATGAGAAAGATGATTCAGCAAGTCCCTGGTATATCGAGGGACAAGTGACCGCGAGGGACAGGCGGGAAGCAAGACACACGTTCGTCCTGGAAGTCAGGACATTTAACCCCATGGACGACTGTAAGAGGGACAATGGAGTTGGGACAATAAGGAGCAGGACCGCGTTCTATTAAGTGCCCGTGAAACATGTATGGCTAATACGTAACCTGGCCAGAGCTGTTTCTCACCGCCGGTTACGGTGGGTGTTTGCCTAGATGCACTCGTATAGCTAGACTTCCTTAATGGTTTTTCCAATTTATTCGACGAGCCCCTTGAGCCCCGCCTAATAGTTACTGTTTTCAACTAGTCGTACTTGAAAAGTCTGGCGCTAACTCTAAGCCCTTGCCCCTCCAGCTACTGGTTGGTTGATGCAATGACAATATTCTCACGTACTAGACATATTGTCTTTGGAAACTGCTTATTTATTTTGCATCATAATCTCTCCATCTAACCCATTCCACTTGTTTGCAGCGCTTGAATTGAAGGTCTCCCGTGCATCTTTACGACTCATCTGTGCATCATGTGGGAAAAACCTGCTGTGATTGATATAAGAGGAGACTACCAGGGACTTGTACTGAACTAAATTAAAAAATTACTGTATGCAAATTAATTCAACTAAAATCTCTAGCTAGGGTCGTAAATCCTAGCTCCTCTTTCCTAATGACAGATAATGGGCTGTAAGGGGCAGGTGGGTTGAGTGAATTAGTTGATAAGTTGATTGCAGTTCCACGTCCACCTGCCAACAGGTATCTCACATCAGCTTGTATTTTATACAAGGATAAGATTTATAAATTCAGTTATATAACTGAACACTGGCTCTGTTTAAATCAGAGATTTAAACATACACAGTCTAGCCTAGCACCTTAGCAATTAACAGCCAATACACTTATACTTTAAACAACTTAAATTGTAAATTGTAAAGTATGATAAATGACCTAAATATGATCTGAGTACTGTTACTGAGTACTAAAAATATATTTAATTAAATGAACTTATATGATTACATAAAAAATAACTAAGCAAGCAATTGTTAACTTAATTTATATATACAAGTATATGCAATGTATATGATCAATGTATATGATTAAATACAGTCAGCTTGTTGAATCTCTTCCTACACTCTGGACACTCAAGTGTATTTGGTTTACTTATTGTGACAATCTTCTCTGACACTGGACACTCATGAGGTTCAGAGCTTGGATAAGATTCTGCTGTACCACAATATTAATAATAAACTCACAGAAATATGAGGCGTTGCCTCGCCTTTTTACCGACTATCAGTCTTATAGAATATTAATGTTATACTAGCTTTAATTGGCCAACTAATACGCTACAGTAATAACATTCAATAAACTTAGCTGAAGCCGGGTGCCTGTCTGACAAAGTGTGCCAGACTGAAGAACTCTCTTGGCGAGTTTAGGCACGATATTTTAGATGACAGCGTTGCTGTTTTGACGTACGAGTAGCGTTGCTGTTTGACGTACGAGTAGCGTTGCTACGGATATAGGACTGCGTTGCAGAAGATAACAATGAAGATTAGGGATGAGATTAGGGATGAAGGTGGAGACCGCGTCACTATATGCTCCACTTCACTCTTATTTTACATAAATGTTCTAGGATTTTCCTTGTTGATATATTGTCCAGGTACTCCCCCAGTTCTAGAGAGTGTTCACTGGTGATAATGATATTAGATAAGGTGTCCTTGAGCTGAAAATGTTCGCTAAGGGACCGTCACGTGTACACTGTAGTGTAAACATACGTGTTCTGCCCTCGGGCAGTGGTGGGCGCTTCTCTCCCGAGATGCCTCCCCCATCCCCCTTGAAAAGGGGGTAGCTTAGATGAATATTGATTGATTATTTTTACAGTCTAGACTTATGATGAGATAAGATGTGATTATATAAAATATGATATAGGATTTAAGATTATAGTAGTACTTGATAATACCACTGACTCTTAATAAGGATTCGATTTTATCTCTACCGGATACTACGTCAGTGTTCCAATAAATTTTTAATTAACAAATCCTTCTAGAAGCTTCTGGATCCTTGAGAGATCATGCACAAAGTCACGTAGGCATCTATAGGGCCCTATGGCGTACGTGATCATAGTGG
>WNGS01167840.1:2653103-2663199 GCA_020271785.1 Procambarus virginalis | reverse complement strand
GGTCTATCCACAGACCGAGATTATGTTTAACTTATGCGGAAGATTTTCAAGTTCTTACCATAAGTTTCTGTCTGGGCTTGTCTTACCCAATAGATAAGTGCATCAGGAAAAGTGTATTTTATACCTTTTTTCCTGAGATATTGAAACACGTTCTGTGTTACATTGATTAATTTGATGAGCGAGGAGTAACGAGTACAATCCAAGACTGATATTTGAGCTTGCTGCCTGGTGGTAGTTATGGTTTGTGTCGTGATGACGTGCGGCTTTTGTTCAGGCCAACTGCCATTCACTAACCATCTAGGCCCATAAAACCAAATATCTGCCTTTGCAAATTGTTTAAACGTCATACCTCTTGATAAGAGATCAGCTGGATTATCTTTTGTTGGTACATGCAACAATTGAAAGCCTGCGGAAATTTCTTTAATTTCCGAGACGCGATTTTTACATAGGGAGTCGGACAGTTGTCGTTTCGTACCCATTGTAAAACAGCTTCATTGTCAGACCATATAATGACATCTTTGATGTTCATGGTAGACAAGACTTGTTTGATATGCACAGCTAAGCGTGTGGCTGTAGCAGTGCTGTTAGTTCCATCTGAGGCAAAGTCCTCTTTTTTAATGGAGCGACTCTGGCCTTAGAGGTGATAAGATATGATTGATTAGAAGTCACTAAGTAAGCACAAGCTCCAAAAGCTTTGGCTGACGAGTCTGCGAATACATGTAGTGTTACTTCATCATTTTCCTCGACTATGTGTCTCGGAAAGATTATCTTGTCGACTAAAGTTTGTTCTTGAGCCATTTCCATCCAAGCTTTTTGTAACTGGAGTGGTAGTGGATCATCCCAACCAACTTTAGACTTCCAAGCTTCTTGCACCAGTAAACGCCACTTGATAGTTAAAGGATTTAGTAGACCAAGTGGGTCAAACACTTTACTAACTTGTGAAAGCAAATCCCTTTTTGTAGCAATGCAATAATTTACTGGCACGGATTTGATCGAGATCATGTCCGAGATTAAATCCCACTCCATACCTAACACCTTTTGTGATTCTGGTACGTGATATTCAGGGTAATCTCTTGCTATTTGATTATTCAATGTTGCATTATTAGAGGCCCAAGATTGTAGTGGCATGTTGGCACCTTGTAGCTCCTTGTTGGCCTCTTGATATAATTGTAACAGTTCAGTAGTACTGTTAACTGTCCCTTGAAAATTATCTACATATAGATTCTGACTGATTTCAGCCTTATAGGGACTTGATGATTTTTTCAGATGAGTATCTAGAGTTGCTTGCAACAGGAATGGACTTTGTAGCGCCGAAAAGAACTGAGGAGAATCTGAAAGTCACTATAGGACTATTGATATCTTCTGGGTTCTCTACCCATAGAAACTTAGTGAAGTCTCTATCTTCTTCCTGCAAGCCGACTCTTAGAAAGGCCTTACTTATATCTGCTGAATATGCATATTTATTAAGTCTAAACTTCAACAGTATGTCATACAATTTCTGAGTTAGACTTGGACCTGTTTGCAAACAATCATTTAGACTGGTTCCTTGGGGTCCAGATTTAGAGCTACAGTTAAAAACTATCCGTAAAGGAGTTGTTTTTGATTCTCTCATTACAGCCATGTGTGGTAAAAAATGGCCTGTTTGCTTATTGTCGTGTTTCACGACTTCTATGAATTTATTCTGTAATTGTTGAGCTATATCTCATGATAGAGTTTTAAATGCTCAGGCCTTTTTCTTAGCTTTGCTAATTGAGATTTAAATTGACTATAAGCCATGTGATAATTGGTAGGTAAGGTTTTATGGTTGATTTTCCATGGTAGCCTTACCCAGTACTGTCCATCATGATACTGTACAGTTTCTAAGTACTGATTGTATGCACAGACATCATCAGGACTTGGTTGATCAGGAATTATTCCTATAGCATCAAGTTCCCACAATTGATGTACAGATTCCAATCCATCATCAATCATGTGGGGGATTTTAAGGGGTGATTGATCTTTGCCTAGTCAGGCCATGATTACAGTTTCTGTATGATGTGATTTTTCAGGAGTTGAAGGTTCAAGATCTAGTATAGGTCCTGTCAACAATATGCCTCCTGCTGATTTGAGTATTTTCATACCCATACATTCTTCTGACAGAATGAATTGATGATAATAGTCAGCTCCAATCAGGATTCCGATATCTCCTATGTAATCCGAATCGAGCCGAGGATCTGCTAATTGAATTCCTTTTTCTTTTAGGAATTTAATAGTGGCTGCCAGACCAGTCACTTCCATTTCAGTAGGGATTTTATCAACTACTATGGCTTCGACTGTCCTTTGGGATGTACCCAGGCAGACCATGAGTTGTACTACCGGAAAGGTTCTATGACCTGAACTGGTAAAAAACCCTGATATGGATGTAGATACTTGCTTTGAAGATTTAAGTTGTAAATCTTCTGCCATCTTTTTACTGATGAAGGTTTTCTGTGACCCTTGATCAAAAAAGCCTCTAGTTTGAATACAAACTCCTTCATTACACAGTTCTAGCTGTGCTGTAGGCAATATGGCAGTTGTAACAATTTCTGTATCTGAGGCATTGACATTACTCATTACTGTACAGAATTGTACTGCTGTTGTGGTATCATCTTTTGGCTTTGCCTGAGATGAAGATTGATTATTGGAAGCAAGTGATCTGGATTGAGTGTTGATATCACCACAGAGTGCTGTGTGATGTACACTTTTATTACAATATTGGCAGTTCTGCAATTGAGTGTTACACTCACTTGTATCGTGCTTCCGTAGACAACGGATGCACCTGTTCAGAGATTTCAGTCGATTGATTCGACTGGCACGGCCTTCATAAACTGTGCATTGATAAATGCTATGTGCTTCTTGACAGAATAAGCATCTTGGGGCACTTGCTGCTCCTTTTGTCTTATCTGTCTTGGGAGCTTGATTTCCTACAGTTCTGTTAACTGTGGAGGATATAGCATAAGAGCCAACATTACTCTTTTTCCACTTTGCAGAAGAGGAGTTTTGTTGCCTTGATTTTGGACTGCCAGTTTGGACATTTTTGTTTTTGTCCGTGGATTCACTTTTAGTGATTTTTTCTTGTGATCTAAGTTTTCCTCGGCTTCGTAATCTTTGTACGTAAGCTCGAAGTCCATCAAAGATTTGGCTTTGTGATAAGATGTTGTTACAAGTATGTAACACCTGTAGGTAAGTAATTACATGCAAGTAGGTCATACAAGCATGTAACACTTGTACTCCTCCAAGGATTTCCTTAAAGGATGAATTGTATCTGTAATAATGTGTATCTACATTATTCATGATGTGATGAAGCATTTTGCTTTTTCTTTTCTCGGCTTTGCCTTTTCTATTAAGTAAGTCTCTTTGAGACGCTTGATTGCCTTCAGATTTTCTGAGGCTGCTTTCACTCCAGTGAAAGCATGAGATTAGATGATCAAGACTATATTCTTGGATTAAGATAGTTATCTTAGATGGATGATAATATTACTTGTATTGACATTGTCAATGGGCTGTTAGCCTTTCAGATTGTGGATTAGTGATGAGGGGCTGTTTAGCCATTCAGATTGTGATGTGAGATTAAGATTGGTCTTAATCCCCAATGGTAGACTATTGTAGCCAAGTGATGATGACATTTGTCTATCACCTGATTTAAATGGTCTGTAGGCTGTAGATTCAAGTGATTTTTTAGACACTTTGTGTCCTTTTCTTTTTCAGTAGCTGGTGGAATACTGTTAGTCATTTTGACCTTTTCCGAGTTTCGGAGATTCCGAGATATTTTCTTTTTTCTGATAAATATTTGTGATGTTAATGAGTTTTGATAAATGAGCTTTCCTGTCTACTTAGGTAATGATTCCAAAGATCGTCCTTCATTTCCTCCCTGGAATCTGGTTGTAGCAGGTGTTCAATTATCAAAAGTACTGTGATAATTTGATTTGTGACCCGAATGCACCAAGTTGGTAAATCCTGTAATAATTTTTTAAAAATAGTAAATGTCACTATTTTTGCAAAGTTATTACAAGATCTGTTACCCTAATAGTTGCTTGATAAAATACAGTAGAATGCCTACTGGTTTTACCTGTAATAGGGTTTGATATAGTTGATTATGGATAATATGTAATGAAATGCTCTCACAGTGATAAAAATTCTTTTTTAAAGAATATTATGTAATGAGCAGCACTGAAAATCAGTTGATTAGAGATAATGTTAGATAATACACTTAAATATGTATGTATGTTACCACAAGTGAGGTAAATAATAGTATATATGATTAATATGCAGTTGTCTTTGACACTGATAGATTAAGTACTGTGGTTTCTTAACACAGCACAATATTAATATATGAATGCTTACTAGTTAATGGATATGGTGGCTTAAGCCACTGCAAACAATTTGTTTACTTAGATATATAGCTATGATAAATATTGGCTGATAGCTAGGTTAGGCTAGAATATGTAAAAATTATTCCAATGCAAAATCAAGAAGTTTCTTATGTATTTGCTGGAATAATATAGTCTAGTTTATAGACTATCTAGGTTTAAAGGACCAATAATTATCTAGTTTCTAGACTATCCGGTTCGAAGGACCAAAAATGTGGGAAAAACCTGCTGTGATTGATATAAGAGGAGACTACCAGGGACTTGTACTGAACTAAATTAAAAAATTACTGTATGCAAATTAATTCAACTAAAATCTCTAGCTAGGGTCGTAAATCCTAGCTCCTCTTTTCCTAATGACAGATAATGGGCTGTAAGGGGCAGGTGGGGTGAGTGAATTAGTTGATAGGTTGATTGCAGTTCCACGTCCACCTGCCAACAGGTATCTCACATCAGCTTGTATTTTATACAAGGATAAGATTTATAAATTCAGTTATATAACTGAACACTGGCTCTGTTTAAATCAGAGATTTAAACATACACAGTCTAGCCTAGCACCTTAGCAATTAACAGCCAATACACTTATACTTTAAACAACTTAAATTGTAAATTGTAAAGTATGATAAATGACCTAAATATGGTCTGAGTACTGTTACTGAGTACTAAAATATATTCAATTAAATGAACTTATATGATTACTTAAAAAATAACTAAGCAAGCAATTGTTAACTTAATTTATATATACAAGTATATGCAATGTATATGATCAATGTATATGATTAAATACAGTCAGCTTGTTGAATCTCTTCCTACACTCTGGACACTCATGTGTATTTGTTTACTTATTGTGACAATCTTCTCTGACACTGGACACTCATGAGGTTCAGAGCTTGGATAAGATTCTGCTGTACCACAATATTAATAATAAACTCACAGAAATATGAGGCGTTGCCTCGCCTTTTTACCGACTATCAGTCTTATAGAATATTAATGTTATACTAGCTTTAATTGGCCAACTAATACGCTACAGTAATAACATTCAATAAACTTAGCTGAAGCCGGGTGCCTGTCTGACAAAGTGTGCCAGACTGAAGAACTCTCTTGGCGAGTTTAGGCACGATATTTTAGATTACAGCGTTGCTGTTTTGACGTACGAGTAGCGTTGCTGTTTGACGTACGAGTAGCGTTGCTACGGATATAGGACTGCGTTGCAGAAGATAACAATGAAGATTAGGGATGAGATTAGGGATGAAGGTGGAGACCGCGTCACTAAATGCTCCACTTCACTCTTATTTTACATAAATGTTCTAGGATTTTCCTTGTTGATATATTGTCCAGGTACTCCCCCAGTTCTAGAGAGTGTTCACTGGTGATAATGATATTAGATAAGGTGTCCTTGAGCTGAAAATGTTCGCTAAGGGACCGTCACGTGTACACTGTTGTGTAAACATACGTGTTCTGCCCTCGGGCTGTGGTGGGCGCTTCTCTCCCGAGATGCCTCCCCCATCCCCCTTGAAAAGGGGTAGCTTACAATGAATATTGATTGATTATTTTTACAGTCTAGACTTATGATTGAGATAAGATGTGATTATAATAAAATATGATATAGGATTTAAAGATTATAAGTAGTACTTGATAATACCACTGACTCTTAATAAGGATTCGATTTTATCTCTACCGGATACTACGTCAGTGTTCCAATAAATTTTTAATTAACAAATCCTTCTAGAAGCTTCTGGATCCTTGAGAGATCATGCACAAGTCACGTAGGCATCTATAGGGCCCTATGGCGTACGTGATCATAGTGGCATCATCTAGGATCAAGCTATATAATGAATCTATTGTGATTCTGATATGATTCTGATATGATATAGATTTGATATAGATATGATATAGATATGATTTGATATGATATTGATATGATATAGAAATAATACATTTCTTAGATGATTATTAGATATGGTGGGTAAAAATTTCCCACACATCAAGTGTGTAACTGTGTTCCGTAGTTCTATCGTTTCTCGCCTGGCACACAGTCTGTGTCTCATTTGTTAATTCACCCCATTATTTTCTATGTTGTAATGATACGACTCCACATAAATTCCTTTTCACTGTTGCCTGATCAATCAGGCGTGATTCTTACGTCAGGCTGCGAGCAGCCGTGTCTAACAGCCTGGTTGACCAGACGACCCCCCGGGATGCCTGGTCGGAGACCGGACTGCGGGGTCATTGATCCTCGGAAGCAACACAAGGTAGACAAGGTAGGTAGGTCGATTTGTTCCCTCAGGTTTGAACAAGCCTTGTTGCATATTTCGGGAACTTGTATATTTTATTGTGTACGTCTTCAAGTAGAGGCTCCAGGCCGGACCTGCACATTCGAGGGTTTGTGTGTACTGACCTACTGGTGTCTCTAAGGTCGAGCTTCAGCTCTGAATCCCTGTCTTTCTAGATGTCTAGTGAAATGACTCTGCACTTGTGTCTCATATCATATCTATTGTCCCAGGGCACTCTCTTACTTTCAGGTATAGTAGGTATCCATCAGTCTCGGGAGACTATGGAGTTGCGCTCTGGGTGTCGGTCTGGAGTGGCCTCTCCAGGGCGCAAAGTCAGGGAAGGTGACTTAGGTAACCTGCTGTTATATGGTGGCTCGTCTCCTTTGCTTGCTCACATGTCTTGTCTTTTCTTTCAGTTCTCTCAGAGGCTCGAGAACCAGGTCGCAATGGGCGCTCCTCATGCAGTTTGTTTTAGTGAGTGTGTGTGTGACTCGCCTAATTGTACTCACCTAATTGTGCTTGCGGGGGATGAGCTCTGGCTCTTTGGTCCCGCCTTTCAACCGTCAATCAACAGGTGTACAGGTTCCTGAGCCTACTGGGCTCTATCATATCTACACTCTAAACTGTGTATGGAGTCAGCCTACACCACATTACTTCCTAATGCATTCCATTTGTCAACCACTCTGACACTAAAAAAGTTCTTTCTAATATCTCTGTGGCTCATTTGGGCACTCAGTTTCCACCTGTGTCCCCTAGTGCGTGTGCCCCTTGTGTTAAATAGCCTGTCTTTATCTACCCTATCAATTCCCTTGAGAATCTTGAATGTGGTGATCATGTGTGTGTGTATGTGTGTGTGTGCGTGCACGTGCCAGCGCGTGCGCAGCACACAGGAAAGAGAAGGTAATGGCATATACAATCAGTTCTCTAGTGACCTTTACAACTGCGACAGTATGGCGAGTGTAACACAAACATGACGCAAACATCGCCGAAGCTGCCCCCAAGGCTGCAACGATCATTACGCCGACCCAGACCATGATCCGGTGGGGGGGGGGGGAGGTTGCGTAACTTGCGTAGTGAACTTTATCGGCCACGGCGTATGGGGGGGGGAGAGGGGTGGTGAAAGTAATCCCCCCCTCCACCCTCTCTCATTCCCAGCGTGAACTACATGTTGCGTAGTGAGGTTTACCCCTTACCCACGCGAGGACCCAGTACATCATAGGTAAGTTTACCCACAACACACCCAAGAAATCAGCGAAGAAATGATAACGCAAAATATGTGGAAATAAATTCAATATAAATAACACTTAATAATGTGGGAGCTATAGCCATGTGTGTGTGCTGAAGCAAGGGAGAATCTGCGATCTTTTGGACTCAAAACTTCAGTCATTATTCATGAATGTGGTAACATTGAAAAAAAAGAAGTAAATGGCGAGAAACAATCTACAAAAGGAGGAAATTTGTGTTGATGTTAGAAACGAGAATTGTTTAACGAGACAATTAATGCTCCGACGAATTAAGTTTTCCTCTATGGCTATCTTCCGTAAATCCTTGAAAATAAGAGATAAATTAAGATGTTTATAGGAAGAAAGCGCTAAGCCTGTATGAGGATATATAACTTGGAAGGGTTACAGTGCCGGAGTGAAGGAATGGCTTCCGACCACTTGTGCCACCGAGGACGGAACGCCGCCCCTGTAGAAGCGAACCTGTTGTTCCACCGTTGAACTTGAGGAAAACGGATCATACGGAAAACGTTGGAAATGACTGGCATTGTACTTTTATATAAGCAAGGAAGAAAAGGAGATCCAATATTTTAACTAAAATGTGAACTGGATTAATGTCTGGAAGCTCTTGTGTTCCAGGGCACGTTATTTTTATGTCAGTCTGGACACTCTTGTGTTCAGCGCGTCTTGACTCTTTGAGCGTTATTTTGAGTGGATTCAGGGTGATTGCATATATTTGGAGTTTTAAATTAAGATTGCTTACGCCGGAAATATGCAAATTAATGAAAACGGCGATTGGCCATATTTTGCCCAAATCCCCCCCTTCAATTTTCTAGATACGATGCCAATCGGAAATATGATTCTTGGGCGTTATTTTTGAGCGATTATTCAAGACACAGCAGCAGAGATTATCGTTCAAGAAACTGATCGGTGGACAAACTATGAACTCGTGTATTTCGCTAAAAAGAATTAATATAAAAACTATAAATAAAAGTTGGGTAAGAAAAGTTCATCATTTATGTCATTAAAAAAACATTGAGAATAATTGTAAGAATATATTTATAATGGAAAAAAGTTTTAAATGAAGAACTCCAAACTTCAGATGGGAAATAAGTTTCCCGTCGTGCAGTACGGTACACACACACACACACACACACACACACACACACACACACACACACACACACACACACACACACACACACGCACACGCACACCACACCACACACACACACACACACACACACACACACACACACACGTGCCCCCTACGTGATCTTGAGCGAGAGGTCCTGGTGTACAGAATGAATTTTGTTTCTGACGTCGATGAGGGCGTCATTGGCGGTCTTGGTGCCCTTCTTGATGTCCTCCCTGGCCTCCGCCGTCGCCGTCAGCGTCTGCGTGCCCAGGTCCTCCAGCTCCTCCCGGGTCTCCCTCATCTCCTCTTGTAGTTCTCTGACCACCTACACAGTGAGGGAAAGTGTTAGTTGGCAGGTGGCAAACTGGACAGTGACAGTAAATAAACATTGTAGTGGAGTGACTACACTCTTGTAGTGGCTGCACTAGATTATGCACTATTGTAGTGCATATATATTATATATATATATATATATATATATATATATATATATATATATATATATATATATATATATATATATATATATATATGCTGTAGGTAGTGTTACTCCCAACCGTAGTAGGGAGCTTCATCCCCTGCTTACCTTGTTGATCTTCTTGTAGAGAGCGTCTTGGAGTGTGTTGAGAGTGTGGTCCAGCAGACGGGGTAGAGTGCGTTCCACGTGCTCACCCACACTCCTCGTTATCTGTCCACTCAAGTCAATTACACCATCGTCGAGGACGAACCATCAATCATCGCCAAATGAAAGAAACAAAAAGGAGTTCAATTTTTTCAGTCAACTGGTTCGTCTTACTGTGTATGAAAGTGTTCGACAATGTTCCGTCAGAGTAAGAGTGAGCAAGAGAGTCTTGTGTTGATACAGATTAGGTTGGGTTGGGTTAGGTTTTAAATAGATTAGGCTGGATTGGGTTGGGTTAGGACAGAATTTATTGAGTTAGGTTAGGTGTGTTTAATTAAAAGCGATGATATAGATGGGTACACAATTTTCTCAGGCTTATAGGCCCTATTCCACCAACGCCATCGTGGCGCTAAATCAGCAACAAGAAGCCTAGCCTGACCAGCCCCCCAACCACGCAC
>WNGS01167840.1:2637241-2653078 GCA_020271785.1 Procambarus virginalis | reverse complement strand
TGGGCGCTAAGTAGAATGTAATATAACGTGAGTGTGAACATACCGGTAAGACAGTCTAAGGTGGCACAACAGTAGGACATCCACGAAGGTTGTGATACATACCATAGTCATGAAGGTTGTGACACATACCAAAGACAACCATGAAGGTTGTGACACATACCATAGACAGTCCTAAAGGTTGTGACACATACAGTAGACAGTCATGAAGGTTGTGACACGTGACATGGGTTCCAGGAGGCGCTGATCGAGGACGCTGGCCTCACGCCCTCAACAAAGGTGGACTCCCTGGTGGGTGAAGGTGGACGCCTTAGACTCCCGCCTGACCCTGGAGACCTCGTCCCTCAAGACCAACCATCAGGTCCACCAACAGGGACCTACAGGTATCCTACACACACGCCTGCAGGAGGACCCCGTCACCGCCTACCACGTGTTATCTTTATTTCTAGACAAAGGTCTTGCTCAACACGTTCTATAATTCTTTGTTTCATGTGGATACTTTTTTATATATATTTTTTAATGGTAAACAATTTGCTTGAATTCTTGGGTGTAAAGTAATTATACCTGCCTCCATCAGGGGTATGATTTCCACACCTGCCTCCATCAGGGGTATGATTTCCTACCCCCGCATCCACTAGGGTATGATTCTCACACTTGCCTCCATAAGGGAATGACACCTCCCACACCTGCCACACTTAGGGCATGACCCCCCACACCTGGCACCACCAGGCATGATTATCCACACGTGCCACTACCAGGGCATGACCCCCCATACCTGCCACCACCAGGGGCAGACCCCCACACCTGCACCACCAGTGGCAGTGACCCCCACACCTGCCCACCACCCAGGGCATGGACCCCCATCCACCTGCCACCACACAGGCATGACCCCCACACCTGCCACCACCAGGGCCATGGCGACACAGCTGGAGCGGTTAGACTCCCGCGTGGAAACGGGAGACAAGCTCGAGAGGCACGACACAAGGTCCAGCTGGAGTACGAGGGCCACCGACAGTGAACTCTCAGGCCACGGTATTGTCTCTCCCAAGTCTTTCTCACCTGCGGTACCTTGAGGTACCTAGGAGCGCCAGGGGTCATGTTTCAACAAGCGTTTGACTCATACTACTTACGAAAAAACATCTACCATCTTCCTCAATCGGACATCTAAAGTTCTAAGAGGACCGTTTATAACACGATAACATTTGGGATATAATTTTTTTTAAGTCCGGTAACCCGTCTAATAACGAAACAAAGCCTCTATGATTGCGGAAAGATTGTAGGGGGGAGGGGTTTCGTAAATGTTTTGAGTACACGTTCGCTGAAATCCTGGTCATCACTAGGGCTACAAGCGCATCGAAGCCTTGTCTTCTACAGCTTCTCTAGTGCTTGTTAGCCATGTGTCGAGCACGTAAGCTCTGGTGCTCCCCGGTGTGGTGTTAAGAGGACATCATCTGCAGCTTGTAGTGTGTCGTTCGGACCCGCCTGTCGCCCGCGCTACGTTCTCACCAACTAAGGCACTAATGCTTTTAAGCTGTAAATAACCATGTGGGTGTGTGGGTGTATATATAGCTTGTAATTGAGTGATGTCGTGAGGCTACACTGAGCACCAACTAAACGCCAGATGAACACAAACAATCGACTGGACTCTAGCTGAATATCAGTTGATTGAATAGAAATCCAAACTGAAAAACACCTAAACACTACTTGAACACCGACCAAATACCACCTAAATCAAAGCTGAACACAAAGTGAACACCGAGACATCATAAAGTCTGAAGACAACCATCTACTTTACTGTGTTGATATCATCATTGAACTGTTGGTTCGGGTCCCTTCTCTCTCTCTCTCTCTCTCTCTCTCTCTCATCTCCTCTCTCTCTCTCTCTCTCTCTCTCCTCTCTCCTCCTCTCTCTCTCTCTCTCTCTTTTACCTCTTCTACCCAAGTCCTCCTCAGTTGTTGTTTCTCTTTCTCGCTCTCTTACCCATTCCTACCCTCTTCTCCTTCTCCAGTATTGTTAATCTCCTCCCTCTTCCATCACCTCATTATTTCTTTTCGTCTCAACTTTACCATAACATTCTCTTCTATCTCTTCCCATCTCCCTTTATTTTTGTTCTACTCGATCCTATCCTCCTGTTCTACACTCTATCCTCCTCCTCTTGCAGTGATCTTCCTCTCTCCTCTCTCTCTCTCTTAAACACACACACACAAACCTCTCTCTCTCTCTCTCTCGCTTGCATCTCCTCGATCTTCTCATCTCTCCTCTCTATCTCTATATATCTATATATGATATATTATATATATATATATATATATATATATAATTTTTGTGTGTGTGTAATATTATTCTTACTACTAGTATTAGCATCAGTATTATCGAGAATACTGAGGAATTAATATGCAGCAAGCAGCAACCACTGTGTATCCCCAAGCACACACCTTCAACCACGGAAACCATGATATATGTCTATCGGGTGTTCAGGGGGTTAAAGTGTGCGAGGGATTACCCAGGTGCTGGTGTTCGAGTCGCTCCAGTTTGATCTTTTTTCCTCATTTTATATACATCACTTTATTGATTTCTACTTGTGCATCAGTAGTCTGCAGCCCATCCTCCTGTTTATGATAGTACCTATTGTGACATCGTCCCCCCCCAATAGTCAGAATACGTGCAGTCTTAGCTGTTACATAGTAGTAGTATACTGAGTAGTGAAGAATTCTTTTGAAAAAATGAAGCTAAAACATAATTAAAACTATCTAGGTACTAGTATAGCACACATATGTACACTATTAGGCTCAGATATTGTGTATTAGGCCTGAAGAGGTTCAGGTAGTTAGGTTTGTCAAAGCAACACAAGAAAAAAAATAGTTTTTCCAGTGTTGTCCAATTCAATAGTTCATGATTTCTACGTTCTCAATTTGCGTTGTAGGTCGGTATATATACTATGGCCTCATCGGTTCTTAAGTACTACAAAACAGGAGATGGCCGTATGGTTAATAATAGAGACATCAATATTAATAAGAACGCCAGTGTTATTAACAATGGCGCCAGAGTGTTATCAAAATAAGTAGTGTTGAGGTGGTGTACAATCATCACCCCTCACCAGTATCACCAGTACTAACATTAACATCGCCAGTACTATTAAGAGGCAAGAAAAGTGCTAAGGAAAAGTTTTTAGTGTGAAAAGTCTTCCTCGCGTCACCTTAGCTTGGCGCATTCCTTGCTGAATATTATTTACTGTCGCTCATCCTGTTGGGCGTTCCCCCCCCCCCTTACCCTTTCCCCCCACCCAACGCACCCACCCCACTAACCCCCCTACCCTAACACACATCAACCCCTCCCCCACCCCCTAATATCTCTATTTTAAGATGAATTACCATAGCTGCTCCCATAATGTCCTTACTACGGTGAAGTATCGTAGAAGTTCTCATTGTTAATATGAGAACATTAATACAATAAGATAGAGAACATTGATTAAAGCTCTCTATCTTAATCTGTTTATTAAGTGAAATAACAAACTTACCCAATATTATCTCCAATAAAGATGACGCCTCCTCACCTGCTTCCGAGAAAGGTTAACGGCGACAAAAATCCTCCCAGAACTAAGTCAACTCTCACACCAGGAACCGTTCAGGGCCACAGGACTAACAACACTACAAACCAGACATGACGCGATGGATCTCATCCTGACCTTTAATTTACTGAACAAGGTGGAGAATATTAATACAGACCACTTATTAAAAAGGTCAAATGTATAACATACAAGAAGCAACAGGTTCAAGCTCAACACGCTACGATGTAGGATAGAAAACAGAAGATACTTTTTCACTCGTAGGGTTATAAACTCGTGGAACTGCCTACCCGCCGCAGCTGCAAAGTTCAAAATCTAGTTGAAAAAAAATAATCAGGAACAATGGGGAACCCCTTTGACAATCCGCCGCCATCCTGTTCCCTGATGCCAATACAGGTGGTAGTGGACCTCAGTTATAATTAAGTAAATTATTATGTAAATATATGTAAAGTGTGTTAGGTGTCCTCCGGTTAGTAAACACAATACAGTTGAATCTTCGATATTGTCTGCAATCATTTTGATATCTTGTTTCCAGATTATGTATATTACCTACCCTAACAAAACCCAGCCTAATCTATCTTTACCTAACCCAACCCAACCTAATCTGTCCTAACCTAACCCATATAGCTCGCTATATGGGTTATTGGTTACGTTGATTTAGGAAGTGTTTACCTCGGTATGAGAGACCGAAGCCTGTCTCGAGTCACAGCTTCGAACACGGCGTTGTGGAAGTCAAATGCTGATTATTTTGTAGATTTGTTGAAGGTGAAGCACTTCACTTTTATTGAAGGAGGTGAAATAAAGGGCCACTGCATGGCCCTTATTTTGATGATGGGGAAGGATGGTTTAGAGATTGGGGTTCACGGTTCGTGGTTCAGAGATGGGTTTCACGGTTTAAAACTTCAGGGTCCGATGCGTGAATAAATTGGTGAAAAATGAGGATGACGAGGATATATATTACTAACCTTCCCTTGTTCGAGGTGGCGCGACTTGCTTCATAGAGGAGGGGGGGGGGGGAAGGAATGGTGGTAGGAGGGTTCAAGGACAGACACTCCACAAACCTATCCCCCTCCCCCACCACAACCACACACACACAGTCCTAAAAGGTCGCAATCCTACAGGCCGGGGTTCGATCCCCGGAAGAGGCAGAAACAAATGGGCATAGTTTCTTTTCACCCTGCTGCCTCTGTTCACTAGCAGTAGATAGGACCTATAAGGACTTTGACGGCTGCTACGGGCTCCCGGGAGACATCTCCTGTCCACGAGGTCACCATAGCCCGTGCTTCTTGCCCCGCTCCTGTGCCAGGTAAGTTAGGGCTCACCATAGCCCGTGCTACTTGGAACTTGTTCCGAGTAGCTGAATCTATAACAACAACAACATGCTACGGGCTGCTTCCTGGGGATGTGTGTGTGTAATTACCTAAGTGTAGTTACAGGATGAGAGCTACGCTCGCGGTGTCCGTCTTCCGAGCTCTTTGTCGTATAACGCTTTGAAACTACTGAAAGTCCGGACGGTGACGGTCTTGACCTTGTGTGTGCGTGGGGGTGTGTGTGTGTGGGTGTGTTAGAGAGACATGTGTAGTAGACATAATACAAGAAAAATAAATTGGTTAGAAAGGCGGGATCCAAGAGCTAATAGATCGATTCTGCAGATACAAATAGTAATACACCCACTCACCTTCCCCCCCCCCACACACGGGCTGGTGTACTGGGAAGTGTACTAAAGTGGGTGAAGGGGTACCTTCTAGGAAGAAGGTAAAAAGTCTTAGTAAGGGACTGACAGATTGGAGAGGGATACTTGTGGAGTACCTCAAGGGTGGATACCAGGGGCCCATCCTGTTCTTAATACACGAACACTGTCCAACAGAGTAAGCAAGGTGGTCCTTGTCATTGTTGACTGAGGATGCTAAGCTAATGAGGCGAAATCCATTCGGGCATTGTATACATCTTTTGTGAGACCTGTTATTGAGTATGCTGACTTGGCATGCAACCTCAACTTAAAGAAACAAAAAAAACTTGTAAATGTTAACAAATATGCAATAAGACTCGTTCCTGTGCTAAAGGAATTGACCTATGAAGAAAGACTGAGGGAACTGAACCTCACTACACCAGAGGAAAGAAGGAATAGGGAAGACATAACATCGCCGTACAAGATATTAACGGGGATTGGCAAAGTAGATATAGAAGTACTGTTCATATATGGAACAGGAGAGAGAGAGAGAGAGAGAGAGAGAGAGAGAGAGAGAGAGAGAACATAATTAGAAACTAAACTGGAAACAGTCGATGAGTCATAGAGATGTCAGAAATAACTTTGTCGGTCTCAGTCATAAATAAGTAGAACAGACAAGATGAAGAAGTTGTCAAAGTCAATTCAATACACACAACTTTAAACATATATATATATATAATAAGAAAAACGAGGGAAAAACAAGTCACTTCATTAAACCAATGATGGTCGAAAGGCGGGGCTTAGGAGCAGATGTCGGAGCGTGCAGGGGCAAGAGGGCGAGGACACACACCCGCAGCCTCTCGCACCTCCTCCACTAACACCACCGCGTAAAGGGAAAGTTGTGTGAATGTATCGGGTGTTACATCACTGGCGGAAAGTACGGCCATCAGGCAAGTGACGGGCTGCCGTCTAGTGGTCTCGTCACACACCTACAGTACCGCTGCCTCGAGACCTACTTTCATATCAAGAACAATAGCAAGGAGGTGGAGCTCAAGAGCTAGGTCTCACTGCCCGTACACCCAAACACGTAAGCAAAGTATAGTCTTTCTCGCTTGGCGCCTTCTTTTGATGCCTATTTCAAGCTTAGTCAATAAACTCAAAGGGGTCGAGCTATGAGGAAAGGCCGAGTGAGGGAGCTCACCACGCCGGAGAGAATTAGTAATGTGCTTAAGTCATTGGGATGCAAAAAGCAGCTTCTTCCGTGTAAAAGCAGGATGCAAGCGGAGGGAGATAAGAGAAGAGGCGGCCGAGGATAAAGCCACCCACATAGCTCACCAACAGATAGCACCAAGACGCAGGAGACTCTGGAGCCATTGTAATATGTAGCCGGCGCCTGAAGGGGAACACGGGAGCTGATCCTCGCCCTAGGAACACACACATAGTAGAGTACATATTGCTAGCTACGCGCACACTTCCACGTGTAAGTGGCAACTCTCAGCAGGAGGTAATTATCAGGGGGAAAAACGTCAAGCCATTATGACTATATAGCACTTGGAAGAGATCAGGATAAGGATTTGGGATGGGACGGGGAGGGAAGGAATGGTGTCCAGCCACTTGGACGGTCGGGGATTGAAAACCGACCTGCATGAAGCGAGACCGTCGCTCTACCGTCCAGCCCAAGTGGTTAGGCACTCTCAGCACGATACGAAAGTATTTCCTTTAATTTGCCACTCCGTAAAAACCCAACCACTCAGCCTATTTGAAAACGAAAGCAATTCATCTACCCTGTCGTGTCTGAAGCTTAGAGATCGTGGATAATAGTGAGCCTTTACTTATCGTATAATAGGCTGCGTCTGACACGTTTGTTATGATAACGAAAAATATAAAAACGTGAATTGAGAGGACAGGTGGAATCTTGAGTAGGGAGCCGCACCCAGTGGCAGTGACCGCTTCAAGGTCACGTCACTGGTCAGGTCAACGTCACGCCTCAAGGTCAACAATAGGTCCCCCTATCTGTTGTTGCTTCCGGGAATCAGTGTCCCCGCGGCCCGGTCTCTGGTTAGGCCTCCTGGTTCAGCCTGTGCTCTCCAGCATTCACGTTACTAAACTGATGCATTAAGGTGCCCGAACCTAACCTAACCGAGGACCCACGATTAGAAACCTCCCTCACTACCTAAGTAAGAGAACATGTTCTACTATTAATAACAAAGTTACCCAATCACCATATGACATCGATGATTTTGTTTACAAAACTTTAGTTCTAGCCGGGTATTTTAGATGGACAGATATTTATCGTGTGTCCATCGACTTGGACTGGTAGGCGCAGCAACGGCTTGCCTTCTTGCGCAGGTAAGCGTTCAATCCCGGAAGGTCCAAGTGAGTGTAAAGTGTGTGGACAAAGACAGGGACACACACTCGAACACTATATCTTGGATTGTAGTAAAATTGAGCCATTTAGAGATAAATCTAAGCTCACTCTGTATGATATGGCAACCTATCTCATTACCATGGATAAATTACCTGAAATCCTTGCACTGTATCCATATTTCGCTTCCAGTAGATGAACGACATATGAGATTAAGAAACAAGTATGGTATTGTGAGGACTAATAATAAACAAAAGCTGCCCTGTGACTGTAATATCTCCATTGGTCAAACTATTATGTATTAGCGATAAGACCTACCATTAATGTATGATGACTTACCGTAAATATGTAGCTCTTGAAATAGCACTTTCTCTGTAACTAGCTGACATTGTAACTATAAGGTGTGAAGAATAGATGTAATTGTTTATGTAATAATCTAAGATGAGGTCCGATAAAGACCTTTTGTGCCCTCTGTAATGCTTTTTGCGCTACCGCTCACAGGATGGGTATGGGGTGCACAATAAACTAGCCGCCTCTGGCGGCAACAACAAACATTGGGGACCATCACTTCCCTCCGTCCCATCTCAGATCCTTGTCCTCCTATTCTTTCCATGTGCTATACGGTCTTAGTACAGGACTGGTCGTAGAATAGTCTTAGTATATACAGTCTTATCACAGCACCGTTCCTGTGCCAGGTAAGTCCACTACGGGCTCACCATAGCCCGTGCTACTTGGAACTTGTTCCGAGTAGCTGAATCTATATATAACAACAACAACATATAGCAGTCTTAGTATAGGAAAAGCACTAAGCTATTACAGGTTTAGTGCTTTTCCTGACCTTGGTTCTGTTCGCTGCTTTGATCTCCACTGTCCGGGATAGGCTTATTGAAGTCCAACAATTGGCTCACCTTTCTTAAGAGACAACCTACAGCAGTAACCTAAACGTCTCGTCTTGTACTGGAATTGAACCCGGGACCTTTCAGTTGCAGGTCGAGTGCACTGACCACTGCGTCCTAAAGGTCACCTTAAGCCTTGTATGCAGTAATTCCTGTATTTAAATTACAGTTTGAAAGTGAAGATGGTAATTATGGCCTTGGGAAGAAAACTGGTTTTCTTGGAGCTGAGCTCCACTAAGTTTTCTTCGTGCTTAGAATGTGCTTTCATAAATTACTTCCCTCCCTGGAAACACAAACCGAAACTGTCTCTATTTTCCGCTTGTTACAACTTGTAATAAAGTTGTTACATCTTGGTTGAACGTGTTTATGGCGTATTAGAACGTTGTTACAACTTGCTATATTGGTTGTTATAACTGGCTAGGAAGTGTTAAAACTTGTTCGAACGTTGTACCAACGTCGTAGTTTCGGTGTGTGTTTGGCGGGCTATGGCCGCCAGGACGAAAGGTGCGACGATGTTCCGCGTGGATGTATTTAAGACGTATCAAAACGTGAGAACGGGCGAGTAGCCACGATGCTGCTACGGACGCCAGAGCTAATACGAGCATGTCTGACCCCGACGGTGCTTGGGACCCCTAGCGGTATACGAGCAGTGACATCGCCATCGACAGTACGGCTGCCTCCTCCTTGACGTAAGAGGAGGAGGAGGAGGCAGAGGTCAGGCGACAGCCCGCCGCCGGGTTGGTCAGGCGGTTAGAGAAAGTTGGCGGTCTTGTTAGTCAAGATGACCCGGCCAGCCACTCGCGGCCCGCTGGAGCCGATTTGGTTGTTTTATGTTTTTCAATATTTCTTGATTTTTTTTGTGGTTTTAATGGACTTAAATGTGTTTTGATTTCAAGAATATGATCTATATCTTTCTTGATATTACGATGTTGACGCAGATAATTACACTGAATGATTATGAGTAATGTCCAACATGTCTCTACTTTTGTGTTGAAAAATTAAATCCGAATTCACTTTTATCTTCTTGCATAATAATTGATTTAAGGGTAATTCGGTCTCCTTTATATGATGTATTGTAGTTTCTGTTATGTAGTGCAACGATATCCTTAAAGTTTGCCCTTTAAGGACATCGTTGCTATCAAAATTAAGTAATACCAAAAATATATCTATTAAAAACCTTCTGGATCATGTAAGCAAGAGGACCTATGTACAAGTAGCAACAGTAGTGAATTTGTAAATATTTTATGTTTATAAATAAACGTAAATATTTCTCTGGATTCTCAATACACATTTTACCAGAACATTTCATTTATACAATCCCAAGAAACGTAGAAACTTGAAGGATTGTGTGATTTTTTAAGCTTTAGGAAACCCGACCGAGCTGTGTAATATTGTTTACTGTGTAGCTAGGACAAGCGAGGTAAATATGGTCGATGAATACCGAGACGCCTTGCCTTGGGAGGCAGTCAGTTGAGTACAGTGGTGGCGACAGTCAGAGCACACAGTCAGAGAACACAGTCAGAACACACAGTCAGAGCACACAGTCAGAGAACACAGTAAGAGAACACAGTCAGAGAACACAGTCAGAGAACACAGTCAGAACACACAGTCAGAACACACAGTCAGAGCACACAGAGAACACAGTCAGAGAACACAGTCAGAGAACACAGTCAGAGAACACAGTCAGAGAACACAGTCAGAACACACAGTCAGGTATTTCAAAAATGGATTGTGGCGACAGATATCCGATTAAAGGTTTTTAACATATAATATATGGTTACAGTAATCACAAGAAATCTTCGCTAATAGTTACTGCAAGCACTCTCAACGTTGGGGGAATACAGGAGTTACAGCATGTAATGTTAACACAGCCGGCCGCCACTCCCAAGAATAGGGATAAGACGTAGGTGTGGCCAAGGTCACCACTTTTCCAAGGTTATCTTGCACGCTGTTATTATCCAGCGAGCCTAACTCAGCCAGTTCTCACGGCTTCATTTTTTGGGTTTTTGTGATGATTGTTGGTTTTCCCGGCTGTAGATTGTTGATTGTCATGGCGGGTGATGCTGGAGGCTGTCATGACAGGTGGTGCCAGTGATGTATGGCGGTAATATATATATACACTACGTATCTAACACGTGCAAACGTGTAATGTATCAAGATTTAGACGTTGCCACATCCTGGCTGCCGTACGAGGTGATTGATTGATTGATGAAGATTAAGCCACCCAAGAGGTGGCACGGGCATGAATAGCCCGTAAGTGGTGGCCCTTTTGAGCCATTACCAGTATCAAGAGATGATACTGGAGATCTGTGGAGGTGCAACTGCACCCTGCGTGACGGGAGATGTCTCCCGGACCAAATGGTGACCAAATGGTGTACGTACGTACGTACGAGGTGGTTGCGACCGTCTTAAGTATGACCAGGACAGATGTCCGGTTGGATATGGCGTCGCTGGTACGACCACTCTGACCGGGACAGCTAAACTGGTTGGCGCTAATTGACTGGAAAGTTACGACACTCGCGTGGTTCACGCCGGAGGAGGAACGCTATTTGTTTACAAAGCATCTGCTTGCTGGTTAAGGTGGTAATGCTGTTTGATGACGAGAGAGAGAACATGTAAATGTACATGCATTTGCTTGATTTGCATTTTCAAATACGTGCACAGAAAGACATATTTGCATAGTGCTTGTTCATGCAAGCTTGTATACATGAGCGCACATAATCTCCCGTACATGTAGACGCATATGTAAGTACACACACACAGTCACACTCACACATCCAGATTGATTATATTATAATTTAGAAGGGAGGTCACTCCAAGATTTTGTTCGATTGTAACGCCAGCTTGATCAGCAAACTGGCGTTTTCAGTTGAAAAAGGCTGAAACGAAGAACAAATATAGCAAAGAATAGAGATGTATGAGCAAAGAATGGAAAGGGGAACAGCTGTAACTTCATATTTCTCCACATTCCTCCCACCATTGTCCCCCCCCCCTCCCATCCTGTAAGTCAGGCTTCAGCACTTGCTGGGACAAGATAATGAACTGATCTCCATGTTGGACCCTTTCACCTTGCCACTTCACACGGCCGCCCCTTTCTCTCACTCCTGTTCACCCTCTCCTTTAACGCGCACTTCCACCATATATATATTTCTTTCCCCACACTCTTCCTTCAACCACTCCTCCCAACGACAATCGGCGTGTTCATCCTTACACCGCGTCACAACTACCACACTCACACACAAGAGCCAATGCTCGATCCTGCAGGCATAAATAGGTGAGCAGACACACACACACACACACACACACACACACACACACACACACACACACACACACACACACACACACACACCGAGAGCAAGGAGTCTGTCCATTCTGGTAAGTTATTGACGGATCAGGGCCAAGGTAAACAATGTTCCCGGTCTGAATGTGTGCCGATAAGGAAATTATGAAGGGAATCAATACGTTGAATGGTTTCACGAAACTACAAGATGATCTGCAAAATCAAAGAATGGTTAAGCAAGTGGCTACTAGAGTTAAATTCAAACAAGTGCAAAGTAATAAAGTTGCTTTATTCCTTGGCACTTTGCAACTCCAACTCCCAGCGGAGGCCAGATAAAAAGCACCGTGCATATGTGAGAGGGAACCTTTCTGAACTCCAGCAGAACAAAAAATGTCGAAGGAGGGTTAACATTACATCAAACCCGCTACCAGAAGCCCACGTCAACCGACCAGCATCAGGGGCATATGCTAAGTTGCCCAACATTAGAATTTCCTTATGGAACCAGAACCTTATATACCACATATCAGACCAGTTCAATAATATGCGGCACGAGCCTCGAGTCCTTATTTCGTTATACACAAAAAGCAGGATATGTACATGTATGTAATAGACTGAAACCTGTACGATACAGTGCATCGTGGGTTAAGACCTATGATGTTGAGTTCATTCCCCGCAAGAGCAACTGTTTAAAGTGATGATGGAAGGGACTCACAATTATTCATGCCACAGTTCATAATGTCGAGGCGGTAAATAAACGTCTTATAAAACAATTGTTCTTCACCCGGTACACATTCTTCGTCTTTAACGCTAATGGTAAATATATTTATTTTCTTTGCAGTAAATTTGGTGTATTTTCTGTAATCGGCTTCATAACCTTGTAATGTTACTCGAGTTTGTTAAGCTACACTACGAGGTAAATGGTGTATTGTAGGCCCAGAGTCGGGTTACACACTAGGTGGAGTGTAGGAGAGTCTCCTTACACACTAGGTGGGGTGTAGGAGAGTCTCCTTACACACTAGGTAGGGGTGTAGGAGAGACGCCTTACACACTAGGTGGGGTGTAGGAGAGACGCCTTACACACTAGGTGGGGGTGTAGGAGAGACGCCTTACACACTAGGTGGGGGTGTAGGAGAGACGCCTTACACACTAGATGGGGTGTAGGAGAGACGCCTTACACACTAGGTGGGGGTGTAGGAGAGATGCCTTACACACTAGGTGGGTGTAGGAGAGACGCCTTACACACTAGGTGGGGGTGTAGGAGAGACACTTACCTCATGTTGTACAGGTGCGCGTTCCTCTGCACCACTGGAGACCTCTCCTCGGGCTTATATGCAAAGGTACTCGCGCGCTCCTCCAGGGGGCGTTTCTCACCCTCTCGGGTCAGCCAATCACAATTTCTCCCGGCCCTCAGGTCAACCAACCACAGACTCTCCCGGGCTCTAATGTCAGCCAATCACAGTCTCAGACAGGCACCTTCATACAAAGGTGAGTAATATTGGCGCACAATTATTGAAAAAGGCTTTTGTGTGGTAAATTGTTCTTCCAGCATGGTAATGACAGACACAGAGGAAGAGAGCAATAGCTAGTCTGACATCACACCGTCTTGTCACCAATGGCCTTTGATTCCAGCCGGTATTTAGACGTGTGTTTCAAGAATAAACACACTTCGGATACGCTGATCTGATCACCGGTAAGACTTGGGTAATCCCAGAAGAGGAAAGGCGGACAAACCGGGTCTATTCTTTCCCTTAATTATCAGGCTGCACCACTTTTTCTCTNGAGTGTGTGTTGTGTGTGTGTGTGTGTGTGTGTGTGGTGTGTGGGGTGTGTGTGTGTGGGTGTGTGTGTGGTGTGTGTGTGTGTGTTGTGCTGTGTGTGTACTCACCTAGTTGTGCTTGGGGGTTGAGCTCTGGCTCTTTGGTCCCGCCTCTCAACCGTCAATCAACAGGTGTACAGTTTCCTGAGCCTAATGGGCTCTATCATATCTACACTTGAAACTGTGTATGGAGTCAGCCTCCACCACATCGCTTCCTAATGCATTCCATTTGTCAACCACTCTGACACTAAAAAAGTTCTTTCTAATATCTCTGTGGCTCATTTGGGCACTCAGTTTCCACCTGTGTCCCCTAGTGCGTGTGCCCCTTGTGTTAAACAGCCTGTCTTTATCAACCCTGTCGATTCCCCTGAGAATCTTGAATGTGGTGATCATGTCCCCCCTAACTCTTCTGTCTTCCAACGAAGTGAGGTTTAATTCCTGCAGTCGCTCCTCGTAGCTCATACCTCTCAGCTCGGGTACTAGTCTGGTGGCAAACCTTTGAACCTTTTCCAGTTTAGTCTTATGCTTGACTAGATAGGGACTCCATGCTGGAGCCGCATACTCCAGGATTGGTCTGACATATGTGGTATATAATGTTCTGAAAGATTCCTTACACAAGTTTCTAAAGGCCGTTCTTATGTTAGCCAACCTGGCATATGCTGCTGATGTTATCCTCTTGATATGAGCTTCAGGGGACAGGTCTGGCGTGATATCAACCCCCAGGTCTTTCTCTCTCTCTGACTCTTGAAGTATTTCATCTCCCAAATGATACCTTGTATCTGGTCTCCTGCTTCCTACCCCTATCTTCATTACATTACATTTGCTTGGGTTAAACTCTAACAGCCATTTGTTCGACCATTCCTGCAGCTTGTCCAGGTCTTCTTGAAGTCTCAAGCTGTCCTCCTCTGTCTTAATCCTTCTCATATTTTTGGCGTCGTCAGCAACATTGAGAGGAATGAGTCTATACCCTCTGGGAGATCATTTACGTATATCAGAAACAGGATAGGTCCAAGTACAGAGCCCTGTGGGACTCCACTGGTGACTTCACGCCAGTCTGAGGTCTCACCCCTCACTGTAACTCTCTGCTTCCTATTGCTTAGGTACTCCCTTATCCACTGGAGCGCCCTACCTTTACTCCTGCCTGTTTCTCCAGCTTATGCATCAACCTTTTATGGGGTACTGTGTCAAAGGCTTTCCGACAGTCCAAAAAATGCAGTCCGCCCACCCTTCTCTTTCTTGCTTAATTCTTGTCACCTGATCGTAGAATTCTATCAAGCCTGTAAGGCAAGATTTACCCTCCCTGAACCCATGTGTGTGTGTGTGTACTCACCTATATGTACTCACCTATATGTGTCTGCAGGATCGAGCATTGACTCTTGGATCCCGCCTTTCGAGCATCAGTTGTTTACAGCAATGACTCCTGTCCCATTTCCCTATCATACCTGGTTTTAAAATTATGAATAGTATTTGCTTCCACAACCTTTCCTTGAGTGCATTCCATTTTCCCACTACTCTCACGCTAAAAGAAAACTTCCTAACATCTCTGTGACTCATCTGAGTTTCCAACTTCCATCCATGTCCCCTCGTTCTGTTACTATTCCGTGTGAACATTTCGTCTATGTCCACTCTGTCAATCCCTCTGAGTATTTTATACGTTCCTATCATGTCCCCTCTCTCCTTCTTCTTCTAGTGTCGTAAGGCACAGCTCCCTCAGGCGCTCCTCATACCCCATCCCTCGCAGCTCAGGGACGAGTCTCGTTGCAAACCTCTGAACCTTTTCCAGTTTCATTATATGCTTCTTCAGATGGGGACTCCATGATGAGGCGGCATACTCTAAGACTGGCCTCACGTAGGCAGTGTAAAGCGCCCTAAATGCCTCCTTGCTTAGGTTTCTCTGTGTGTGTGTGGTGTGTGTGTGTGTGTGTGTGTGTGTGTGTGTGTGTGTGTGTGTGTGTGTGTGTGTGTGTGTGTGTGTGTGTGTGTGTGTGTGCGTGTGTGTGTGTGTGTGCGTGTGCGTGTGCGTGTGTGTGTGCGTGTGTGTGTGCGTGTGTGTGCGCGTGTGCGCGTGTGCGCGTGTGCGCGCGCGTGCGTGCGTGCGTGCGTTCAGCAGATTTCCACACATACTTGGAATCACCGGCGTTCTGGTGATTCCCAGACACCTGCCTTAACCCACATGGCCACGACAGAACAAAACCAGGATACGAACCCAAGGTCAAATCGCTCGCTTGAGACAAGAAAGAAATAC
>WNGS01167840.1:2611951-2622837 GCA_020271785.1 Procambarus virginalis | reverse complement strand
TAACGCGTTTTCGGCTAATTCGCCTTCATCAGAGCAAAGAAGATAAGAAAACATTGCTGATCAGACCTTTATATCCGCCTGGGCAGATCACCTGACCACCAAAAATAAGTGGAGGAAAGGAATTATAAGAAAGAAGGTAACTGCAGAAGGCAGTTGCTGCTATTAAAAGGAGATATTAATAGGAGATATTAATAGGAGCTGCCATACGAGGCAGCTCCCATTAATATCTCCAAGTGCCATACGTGTTAAATGATTGATATATTGTTTTGACGTGCTATATTGAGGCTTAAATAGGGATCCAACTTGTACATACCGGGGCTCACATTAAGGCTGTTATTACAATGTTTGATCAGAGCAGATTCGATCACGTTTCGTTCGACAAAATCCTTACTTTTAACAATACATTTTGCCCCTGTGAAGTCTAAGCATTTTCTATTTTTAAAAATAAGATTTTTAAAAATAAGCATTTTCTATTTTTCACATGTGGTTATTCTGCATACTTGGATCAGTGTTTTTGTGATCATGGTTGCATATATATATATATATAATATATTATATATATATATATATATATATATATATATATATATATATATATATATAATACCAGTAGAATGTCCGAGTACAGAATATTTTTTTTTTTTTTTTTTTTTTTTTTTTTTTTTTTTTTAGATATATACAAGAGTTGTTACATTCTTGTACAGCCACTAGTACGCGTAGCGTTTCGGGCAGGTCCCTGGAATACGATCCCCGCCGCGAAGAATCGTTTTTTCATCCAAGTACACATTTTACTGTTGCGTTAAACAGAGGCTACAGTTAAGGAATTGCGCCCAGTAAATCCTCCCCGGCCAGGATACGAACCCATGACATAGCGCTCGCGGAACGCCAGGCGAGTGTCTTACCACTACACCACGGAGACTGTTTCAATGGTTGACTTGGTAAATGGTTAAGGCAGATGGTGGCAGCGTCATTTAATCCTGTGTAGCATCTCCTTGGTGGAAGGGTATCAAATATTTCATATTTGTTTACTTACAGAAGGAACACGGGTCTCCAGAGAACTTGAACCGCCATGTGGGTGACCTGGGCAACATCCTGGCCGACGAGTCTGGCCTCGCTTATGTCAACATCACCGACCTGCTGGTGACGCTGGTGGGGCCCGCGTCAGCCGTGGGTCGCGCTATTGTCGTCCACGCCGGCCAGGATGACCTTGGTAAAGGCGGCAACCCAGAGAGCCTTAAGACAGGAAACGCTGGAGGACGGGTGGCTTGTGGCGTCATTGGGTTGGCTTAAGGGGTTCCTTCCGACAGTACTAAGGGCGGGGAATCAGTACCAACTTTCCAGGACTGGAATGTATTTTCAAGGGACCACAAGAGATCAACATCATTCTTCGCCAACAATCCTGAGAGCTCAGAGTAGCGGTCTAGGATGATAAGGAATGATGTCTTGTTATTTGTTATACTTGCATTTGTTATCAGTGACATGATTATTCTCCAAAGGGGAAATTATATAAATAGAAAACATACAGAACAAATAATCCATTATTACATTACGTTACATAAACATATATGTATTTCTAGCTTGAAATATAATTAAAGTTTACAGAATATATTCGAAAGATGTGAATCTACAATAAAGGTTATGCTGATAATTGTTGTATTATTCTCCTCTACAAGTTGTCCTACAATACGGTACTCGGAGATTACATGCAAATGTATGATAAACTACAAGTAATAAATATGCACTTATAGTCATAAAATTATTGAGGAAAAGCAAATCACAATTCTTCATACTGCTTGGTGCTTTCTTTATTAATTACTTCGTTAATAGTTCCTCTTTGTAATGCATTCATTTATTATTATGTTTTGCATGTTAAACACGCACCACGAACATCCCAACAATATAATTAGTTATAACCTCAAATATCTGCCAAGCAACTGAGTGTCCTAAATGAGTTTACATCTATATTATGTGAGTTAACATTGGTTTATATAGTATTTTTTTAATTTATATGTTTGTGAAGATTAAATGGATAAATTAATATAAACTCTGGCTTGGTTGTGGAATAAGTGCGCCTTGAGCAGTGACGGAAACGAGCTGTAGCGGTGACTATATTTATTTCCACCCTGTGCTACTAGATGTCAGGGTGGGAGGTGGACGGTCGGTACACCACCAGTGGAAGCCTGGCCGTGGAGGGCGGCGGCTGGTCGTGGAGGACGGCGGCTGGTCGTGGAGGGCGGCGGCTGGTCGTGGAGGGCGGCGGCTGGTCGTGGAGGACGGCGGCTGGTCGTGGAGGACGGCGGCTGGTCGTGGAGGGCGGCGGCTGGTCGTGAAGGACGGTGGCTGGTCGTGGAGGGCGGCGGCTGGTCGTGGAGGATGGTGGCTGGTCGTGATCGCTGTGCTGGTTTCCCGCCTAAAATTACCTTGACCAGCTAAACCATTTACGGTTTTCGTTTTCTGTTATATAGTATTTACAAGGTCAGCCACTTTTTATTATTATTATTATCAATATTCTTGCCATACTGACTCGGGTGTGGTTTAGCTGATAATGTAAATTATAAGGAGCTTGTTCATCTATTTGCAGTAAACAGTTTACCACATGTTTATTATTAATGGTTTTTATTCTTTAGGGTTTGACATTTTCACTGCATATAAGCTCCTGATTATGCGAGTCCTATTTTGAGATTAGGATTATGTTATAAATTTTTCCTTTAACGTAAAGTGATTGACCTTCCTGGGAACTCTCCATTGACACAAGTGGCATACCAGACAGGCTGACACAATGTTTCTTGATATTACACTCGCTGAAACTAATAACATACATATTTTGAATTGATTATCTTTACTGGGTCTTAAAATGTCCCAGTAAAGGCATCTTAGTATGTTCAACTATGAGTGTTCATATGTTCACGCTACATAGGAACATGGTCCTGGGACCAGGTACTGGAACCGGCTGGGTTATTCAACGCCATGTGCTTGCACACTATTTGTTTGGGTTTTGAGAACTCGCCTAATTGTACTTGAGGGAGTTGAGCTTCGGCTCTTTGGTCCCACAGAACGACTACCAATCAACTGGTATACAGGTTCCCGTGCCTTTTATACACTATTATATTTACACTTGAAATTGTGTCTATAGTCTGCTTCTACCAAATAGCTTCCTAGTCCAATCCATTAGTTTACTACTGACGATGAAAAAGTTCTTTCTGATGTCTGTAACCCATTTGGGTACTAGACTTCCACCGATCTTCCCCTGTGCGAGTACCACCCGTATTAAATAGGTCTTTCTTTGACCTATCGACTCCCCTGAGAATTTTGTATGTTAATCATGTCTAAGTTGATGTCTGTTCTCCAGCGACGTGAGGTTTAATTTCTGTAACTTTTCTTCGGAACTCATACCTCGTAGTACTGAAACTAGTCTGGTGGCATGGCTTTGAACTCACTTGCATGCCCCAGAGATTTGTACACGTGCGATATACAAGATCCTGAATGATTCCTTGCACAAACTTCAGAAGTCGGTTCTTATGATGGTCAACCTCGTATATGCCGCTGATATCCTTTTGATATGGGCTTCAGAAGCCAGGTTTGATGTAATAACAACCCCCAGATCTTTGTCCGATTCCTGAAGGATTTAGTCTCTAATTTGGTACCTTGTGTCCAGCCTCCTGAACTCTACATCTAGTTTCATTATTTGCATTTACTAGCGTTGAACGCAAAGTAAAGAAACTAGTGTACAGTATACATGAAGCGATCAACGAAGGCTGTATTAAAGGCTCAAGAGTAAACCCTGTTTTACTGTGTGTACAGTACACACTTGGCTTGTACCTCGTATCACGCTTACTATCATTCTGGATTATTTAATGAGTTGATTTTTTTCTCGTTAACTTCAACAGTTTGGAAACCGTACACACCTGAATGCCAGAAATATTGATAAAAGTTCGATGTAGTTTTCCAGTTTACACCGTAAGCAACAGTGTTTAACGCGAAGCCCTAGTGTTGGGCTCCAATAAATATTTACTGTTGGAAAGCGTGTTAGAGAGAGAGCGGTATGTTGGCAGTGGTTACTGTGTCGGTAACGGGGGCGCTGGGAGCCGGGCGAGGTGTTAGTGGTGGTTTTGTCAGTGGTGGTGATGCCTGAGGCTTGGGTCTAGGGGTTGCTAAGCAGGACGACAACACTGCAAGTGTGTGTGTTGCACAGTATAGTATTATTGTTACGTTACGGTTAATGTTGCTAGGGGGGGTAAAGATACCATCAAACAAGACAGTTTTTTAGTTGATAGATATTAATGATACCATTAACCATGAGACTGTTGGTATTCCTGAAATGTGAATAATTTAGTTGTGTAAATATACGGTGCTCACTTATACGTGAGCACCGTATATGCATGTATTAAACACCAGTTACTCCATCTATCATCATTCTATTATGCATGAAGAACCGCACGTCTATGGGTCATCCAATAATGTTAGCAGACTTCTAGATGTTGCTAGGCTTAGGCTCGGCTACAAGTACCTCTGGGAGTTGTAACATCTGCTGATGTAGATTTGACTAAATGTAAACTCTGTCAGCAGAACTATTCGCATACTTTGCGTCATTATAATGGAATGTGAAAAATTGCGGAATTTAGAGATAACACCATCAATACTGTCCAAGAAATGTGTAAGTACTTCATCACGGTGATGTGCTGCCCGAAATTTTAGCGAAGTATCCAAAATTTGCTTACTGTCGGTAATGCATGCACATGACTGTAAAGCTGCCGCCCAGTGGGTGGGTGTGCAGCAAGACTAGTAACTGTGTGACTCACTATAGATGTAAAGTGCCTTGTATAGTGACTGTTGTGAGCCTCTTGTAATGTCACTTGTGACACCTCTTTGTGTCACTTGTGACACAAAGATTATTGATGTGTGTATTTGTGTGGGTGATTAGATATGTATGTGTATGTATATGTGTATACGTATATATATATGTACATGTATGTATGAGGGTGTGTACATGTGTATACAACATTGATATTTTGTAACTAGCGTCAAACATTGTTATTTGCTTAGCTAAACGAACTAGAGGGTTCAGTTCCTGAACCGATTATGTGCTCTGTATCCTTTACACCACCGCCCACGGGATGGGTATGGGGTGCATAATAAAGAAAGAAATTGAATTATTAAACACCTAGATTTTTAAAACAAGACTTCACAGCATTTCGAAGATACACAAGCTCTCACTTTTAATCGATCTGTCTGCCAAATAGTTTAATGTCTGCTGTGGGAAAAATTGATTTAATCGTGAATCTCGAATATCATTCATAAAAAATTAAAAAATCTCAACTTGGACATGACCGGCCTTTAGAAATGCTAACAAATTCCCAACTTATTTCCAACATATTTGAAATAGCAGAGAAAAGGTTTTATAATATATATATATATATATATAATATATATAATATGAGTACCACCTCTGGCTGGAAGAAGGGGACCCTTAGCCTCTGAAGAAACCACACATAACGCATTAGAGGGATTATATATATATAATCTGGAAGTTAGCAAAACCTTTACTATAGTTCCTTATTAACAAAGAACTAATTGAAGGTTAGAGGAGCATGATGAACATGGTGTATAGTAGAGAGTTGAACGTACATATGACAAAAATCATAATAATGTACTAAAAAGGAATCGACTCTAAAACGCCTTTTCAGAACTTTCAACCACAAGAAAGAAAACTTATAAACAACTGGGTTCTTAGTCGTGCAGGGATCTATGGAAACGAAATTTCTGACAAACAAGTCGGAGAGGGAACAAACAGATAATGTAATGTCAAAATCCCACCAAGCACCAGTCGACTGCAAAAAATCATACAGGGAGTCTTGGAAACGGCAGTTCCTGCGGGATTACATAGTCTTCTGTAACACATCCCCCATCAGCTGCCTGGTACAGAGATGTAACCGGGGTACAAAACACCAACCTTCAGTACAGACCCCAAAAGGGTGGGGAGGGGGAGGCACGAATAACATGGACAGTGACTAGGCTACCCGTGTGCGTGGGAGAGCTGTCTCAACACGGAAGAAAGTACAGCCATTGTGGACGACCAAATGGGTCGTCCCCCAATCACCGTTCACTGTATTAGTGATTATTTGTCACTGCTCAGTGACGAATGCAGTCCAGCTCCTGCTTCATAAAGATTTGCGAAATCAAACATCATTAATTCCATTAAATACGCAAATCACGAAGCTAAAAATTCGGCTGTACTTTAAGTACAGGATAAAAAAATCTTCTGGTAATTTCGTTCGTTATTATTGATTGTTTTTTATTGTATTAAACAGTAGGCGAGGAGTGACGGTTGCCAGAGGGTCCCACCAGACCTCTTAACTCCACCATTATAAATTCCACCTTCCAATTAACCCTTGATTAACATTCATGGTTACTCCTATGTTTTGTTAACCAGGAAATGAATTATAATTGTGCCATGGGTGTAATGCTTAATTGATATAGTAATTTGCGTTTAAGTAAAGTTATACTTTTCAGTTGTGCAGAAGTAGGCTATAACCAGCTTCCTCGCAGGCTTCAGACTAATATTAGCCTGTTTGTTTGTTGTATTATGGGAGGCCGTCCCTCCCAGCACCACATACCGCGAGTTACTACACTCCCTCTAATCTTTCATTCCTTCCTTCCTCCAGCTCTCTCTTGTCTCATTCATCTCCATTATTTTCTCCCGTTTACCTACTCTCATTTTTTCTCGGTGAATTTAACCTTCCTTTCTCTGACCCATTATTCATTCCCATCCTCTCTTCTTTCGGTAAGTACACTCCTCGCTCCTTGCTTCTCCCATCTATCCCCCGACTCTTTCCCTTTTACCTATACCACCTCCTTAAATCTCTCCCCTTTCCTCTCATCCCTTCTCGTTTCCTTCCTTTCTGCTCCCCCCCCCCCTCCTCCCGCTCCTTCCCGAGACTTGCCTCCTTCCTTCTCACGGTGTCCGTTCCCTACATATCTTCAGGCAGATGTTGTTATAGATTCAGCTACTCGGAACAAGTTCCACGTAGCACGGGCTATGGTGAGCCCGAACCCATGATGTGGATCTCTCTCAGGCAGAGAACCACACCACTTATGCAGGGTCAAGCCCTTCAGCCACTTCTCATGCACAGTCAGGCGAAACTAAAGTCGTCAACATGTGATATCTTGCGACGGGTACGTTGTTAGCCGTGTTCTTTAGGTTCGAACACCGGTGTAATGCCTGAGAGCAAAACCGTACTTGTGCGACGGAATTACTGTACCGTCGGTTCGTAAAGCTCCGAGGACCTCCAATTTTCTCCCAAACATTTTGCAAACATCTTGCGCGAATACCTGCTAACGTTGTTACGCTTTAACGACTCAATTACGGAACTCGTTTACTTGGATATTTGTGCGTTTATTAAACATAAGTGTGAAATATGGCTAGAGGTCCGTACCATAAACACAAAATATGGACACACGCCGTTTTGGTCGACGCAGCCATGTTAAGGACATGATAAAGGAAGATACTGGCTTAATTCCCGCTCGTTGAGTGTGTAAATAATGATAATATGGAGACCGGCCCAAGCTTCGGTAGGGTCGGACGTGTGTGCGCGGCGCTCCGGCTGTTGAGTGTTTCCATAATTGGCCGGTTGGGGCAGGTGTGTCTGCCTGCCTGTGTTGACGTGGCGTTGACGATGGGGGTCCCCCTTCCACCTATACTGCGGGCTCAGTCTGTGGGATTTGAATTTTCCAGCCGGGCTGGGTACCCGAGATGGCGCAAGTGTGTGAGATGCTGCATGTTCCTGTGCTTGACATTTACGGAGTCGAGCTGGTGACAGCTCGTCGAGTGATCGTGAAGTTCACTGAGGAGTTGGCTTATCGCGACTTTCTCCTCGTCGTTACGAGGGGCGGACATTACCCACCCCTGCCGGATGGGGGGGCACTGTTTCTATCTCTGATAGGAGTGGTGCCCCTCACATACGTTAGCGTGCATGGAGCTCCATTGGAGTTTCCGGAGGTCTGCTTAGGCGGTACTTCGGCCGTTTTGGCGCGGTGGTTAGTGTACGGGTGAACGTGGTCACTTCAAGCCCCCTAAAAGGTGTGAGGACGAACATTCGTACCCTGGGCATGAGGCTCCGGGAGGATATTCCGTCCTCTGTGCGCCTGATGGGGTACACAGTTCGCGTGTTTTACGCCCGACAGCCTCGGACATGTTATCGTTGTGGGCTGTTGGGCCATCAGGCTGCTGATTGTTCTGCGCCGGCATTGCTCCCGTGAACCTATTCAGTGAGGAGGATTTTCCTCCGCTTCCTGTGGAGGAGGATTCTGTGGTTGTAGACGCCTCTCCCGCCGCGGATATGCCCCCTGTGTCGCCTGATGCGCCCTCTATGGTGGTGGCTTCTCCTCTGGAGGTTGTATCAGCGCCTGGTGTTCGTCCTGCTCCGCCTAGTGTCTCTGGAGTTCTTCAGTCTACGACTCCCCCGTCTTCCTCTGATGCATCTGACCCTGTCCCTGCACCCTCGACGTTTGTTCCGGCTGTACTGGGTGCTGGGGTGGATTCGGCGCTTCCTTCTGTGTCTGGCCTGGTACCCCATGTGGTGGAGGATGCTGCAGTATTGCGGCGTGCGTCGTTTCGGCCGGCTTGTGTTGAGCGTATGTCTGAGTCGGCCTCCGGATCTGATGATCTGCGGCCCGAGCCTAAGCGTTCCCCGCGTTCGTCGCCTGCATGGGTAGACGTTGGTGATTTCGACGCATGTGAGTCTGCCGGCGACGGAGGGGTGGCTACAGTTGCGTTGCGTACTACGGGACGGCGGAGGTGCATTTGCCAGAGGATGAATGTGCCGGTATTTCGGCTTCCACTTCCGATCTCGTGTCTGCGGTTCCTGCTTCGGTGCATCGCCTGCCTCGGATGGATCCGGTTCTTCGTGGGGGGTGGTGCCCCCTGCTGACGTCCGTAGTGAGCGGGGTGGCCTGGTGATGCTGTTGAAAAGACTGCTCGCTCTGGTGATTCTGTGATGCTGCTCGGTCCCTGTTTCATCGTCTGCGGTTTTGACGACTCTTCCATCTACGACATTTTCTTCAGTGTCCCCTGTGATCTCGGTGGAGGTATTGCCTTCTCGTCGCTTATCCCCTGCTCCTGTGCTTCCGGCGGCGCGACCGTCTCGACAGCCCTCATCCGATTCATCGTGTCATCTGCTGCGTCAGGGGGCGTGGCGCGCGCTCCCAAGCCTCGTTATGCGACTTGTCCTTTTGAACTTCGGGACTGGCCGCTTCCGCCTGATCTGGTGATTCCAGAGTTTATGTCGGGCCCGCGGGCGCTGGGGGGTCGTCCCCCCACCATGCAGGAGTATATGATTTGGGAGGCCTATAAAGGAAAATATCCTCATGAGAAGTTCCCTGAAAAGTATCTCCCTGGTCAGTTTATTCCTGTGGAAATTCCGCGAGAGACCGAGTGACTATGTAATTATAGTATGTCACTTTTGTGTTTTGTTGTATGTTTGTGTGGTGCTGACTGCCCTTCCAGCTGGCTGTTTGGAGGGAGCTCGGTCTGGGTGTATGCTCTTTGTCATGGTTTACCGGTTGTGCTTTGTTGTACTGTGGTATTCCTTTCTTATTATATATTGTTCTTATTATTGTTCTTATTATTGTTCTTTTTACGTTTATGTTGGTGCCTCTCCGTGTGTTTTTGCGGTGCTTGTAGCCTTGTTCTGTTTATTACATGTTTGGTATCGATGTCTGGGTTTGTTTTCAGCTATGTGTGGCGCTATTGTTGTCATTTGTTTCTATTTATTGTTGTAGTTTGTTATGTAATTGTTCTAATTTGTTTTGTGCTTATTGTAATTTGTTTTGTACTTATGGTTATTGTGTGCTCGGCCCTTCCGGCCGGCGTTTATGTCCTTTCTGTTTTTGCGCGTTCTGTTGTTTACGTTTGTATTGTTTTTATTGTACTTATAAGCATGCTTGCATGTAAAAATATAAAAAAAAAAAAAAAAAAAAAAAAAAAAAAAATTAATGATAATATAGGCTACACTGCAGGCTAATAACCTGACAATCCTCGCCAAGTCAACATTATTAACAGAATATGAATGTGTATCCTCGTACTGAATAACAATGACCTGTTCGCGTGACCTTTATTGCGTCAGTATTAAGCATATTGACCTTGTGCTAGGGACGCGATGATGATGATGATACGTATTACAGAATGGGTTCTGGCAGTGGCTAGTTTAACTAATTTATTATTATTATGTGCTTAGAAGAAAATTGTCATTTGTTTTTAATTTTCGGAAATGTTTACATTTATTAGATAATTTATAGCATATTGTCTTTGGCTTTGGGTACAATTTAACTGCTGCACATCAAATTCATGATTATTTTTTCTGAGGTAAACGATCTCCACCAAGAGGCATAACTGCTTTTAGAGGGCAATATAGTCGTCCAGCTGTCTAGAGACCACTAAGCGGTGCCCAGCCACCTTCTCGTTTGCAGTAGTATAGCTTACAATGTCTGCGTGGACGGTAGAACGACGGGCCATCGCTTCATGCACGTCAGTGTTCAATCCCCGACCGTCCAAGCGGTTGGGTATCATTCCTCCCCCCCCCCTCCAGTCCCATCCCAAATCCTTATCCCGATCCCTTCCCAGTGGTATATAGTCGTAATGGCTTGGTGCTTTGCCCTCACGGGATGACAATCTCCCGTCACGCAGGGTGCAGTCGCACCTGCACAGATCTCCAGTATCAGCTCTTGATACTGGTAATGCCTCAAAAGGGTCCACCACTTACGGGCTATTCATGTCCGTGGCCACCTTTTGGGTGGCTTAATCTTCATCAATCAATCAGTGCTATTGCCCTGACAATTCCCTCCCCTTCCCTACCGAAAGTGGCCAGGACAGAGCTCAGTTTGGGTGCATT
>WNGS01167840.1:2596955-2610951 GCA_020271785.1 Procambarus virginalis | reverse complement strand
ATCCATTATTACATTACGTTACATAAACATATATGTATTTCTAGCTTGAATATAATTAAAGTTTACAGAATATATTCGAAAGATGTGAATCTACAATAAAGGTTATGCTGATAATTGTTGTATTATTCTCCTCTACAAGTTGTCCTACAATACGGTACTCGGAGATTACATGCAAATGTATGATAAACTACAAGTAATAAATATGCACTTATAGTCATAAAATTATTGAGGAAAACAAATCACAATTCTTCATACTGCTTGGTGCTTTCTTTATTAATTACTTCGTTAATAGTTCCTCTTTGTAATGCATTCATTTATTATTATGTTTTGCAGTTTAACACCACCAAGAACATCCCCATATAATTAGTTATACCTCAATATCTGCCAAGCAACTGAGTGTGCGCAATGGAGTTTACATCTATATTATGTGAGTTAACATTGGTTTATCAGATTTTTTAATTTATATGTTTGTGAAATTAAATGATAAATAATATAAACTCTGGCTGGTTTGGAATAAGTGCACCTTGAGCAGTGACGGAAACGAGCTGTAGCGGTGACTATATTTATTTCCACCTTGTGCTACTAGATTCAGGGTGGGAGGTGACGGTCGGTACACCACCAGTGGAAGCCTGCCGTGGAGGTGTCGGCTGGTCGTGAAGGGCGGCGGCTGGTCGTGGAGGGCGGCGGCTGGTCGTGGAGGGCGGCGGCTGGTCGTGGAGGCGGCGGCTGGTCGTGGAGGGCGGCGGCTGGTCGTGGAGGGCGGCGGCTGGTCGTGGAGGGCGGCGGCTGGTCGTGAAGGACGGTGGCTGTCGTGGGAGGCGGCGGCTGTCGTGAGGACGGCAGGCTGGTCGTGAGTCGCTGTGCTGGTTGCACTGATAAATTACTTGACCAGCTAAACCATTTACGTTTTCGTTTTCTGTTATATATATGTTACAAGGTCAGCCAATTTTTATTTTAGTATTATCAATATTCTGGCCATACTGATCGGTTGTGGTTAGCTGATAATGAAATTATAAGAGCGTGTTCTCTATTTGGCGAAACGTTTGCCACATGTGTTATTATTAGGGTTTTTATTTATTAGGGTTGACATTTTTCACGCTATAGCCCTGAGTTAATGCGAGTCCTATTTTGAGATTAGATTATGTTATAAATTTTCCTTTAACTAAATGATTGCCTTCCTGGGAACTCTCCTTGAAACAAGTGGCATACCAGACAGGCGACACAATGTTTCTTGATATTACACGCGCTGAAACTAGATGAACATCTATTTTGAATTGATTATCTTTACTGGGTCGTAAAATGTCCATAAGCATCTTAGTATGTTCAACATGAGTGTTGCATATGTTTCACCAGGCTACATAGAACATGGTTCCTGGGACCCAGGTACTGGAACCGCTGTTATTCAACGCCATGGTGCTTGCACACTATTGTTTGGGTTTTGAGAACTCGCCTAATTTACTTGAGGGGAGTTAGCTTCGGCATCTTTGGTCCCACAGAACGTTACCAATCAGCTGTATACAGGTCCTGCGTTGCCTTTTATACACATTAATATTTGACACTTGAAATTGTTTCTATAGTCTGCTGCTGACCATAGCTTCCTAGTCCAATCCATTAGTTTACTACTGACGATGAAAAAGCTTCTTTCTGTTCTGAGTGAACCCATTTGGTACTAGACTTCCACCGACTCTTTCCCGTCGGTACCACCCGTATCTAATAGGTCTTTCTTCGACTATCGCTTCCCCTTAGAATTTTATATGTTATCATGTCTAAGTTGGTCTGTTCTCCAGCGACTGAGTTTAATTTCTCGTAACTTTTCTTCGACTCATACCTCGAGTGACTGAACTAGTCGGGGCATGGCTTTGAACCACTTGTGACCTTCAGCCAGATTTGTACACGTGCGATATACAAGATCCGAATGATTCCTTGCACAACTTCAGAAGTCGGTTTCTTATGAATGGTCACCTCGTATATAGCCGCTGATATCCTTTTGATATGGGCTCAGAGACAGGTTTTGATGTAGATACAACACCCCAGATCTGTGTTCCGATTCCTGAGGATGTCTCTAATTGGAGCACCTTGTGTCCAGCCTCCTGAACTCTACATCTAGTTTCATTATTTGCATTGCCTAGCGTTGAACGCAAGTAACAGAAATAGTGTACAGTATACATGATCGTCAACGAAGGCTGTACTAAGGCTCAAGAGTAAACCCTGTTTTACTGTGTGTAATACACCTTGGCTTGACCTCGTATCACGCTTACTATCATGTCTGGTTATTCTAATGTGTTAATTTTTCCTAGTTAACTTCAACAGTTTGGAAGCGTACACACCTAATGCCAGAAATAGTGATAAAGTCGATGTAGTGTTTCCCAGTTTACCCGTAAGCAACAGTGTTTAACGCGAAGCCCTAGTGTTCGCTCCAATAAATATTTACTGTTGAAAGCGTGTAAGAGAGAGCGGTATGTTGGCATGGTTACTGTGTCGGGACGGGGGCGCTGAGCCGGCAGGTGTTATGTGTTTGTCAGTGGGGATGATGCCTGAGGCTTGGGTCTAGGGGTTGCTAAGCAGGACGACAACACTGCAAGTGTGTGTGTTGGCACAGTATAGTATTATTGTTACGTTACGGTTAATGTTGCTAGGGGGGGTAAGATACCATCAAACAAGACAGTTTTTTAGTTGATAGATATTAATGATAGCATTGAACCATGAGACAATTGAGTCTTCCGGAAATGTGAATAATTTAGTTGGGTAAATATCCGGTGCTCACTTATACGTGAGCACCGTATATGCATGTATTAAAAACCTAGATTTTAAAACAAGACTTCACAGCATTTCGAAGATACACAAGCTCTCACTTTTTATCGATCTATCGCCAATAGTTTAATGTATGCTGTGGAAAAATTGATTTAATCGTGAATCCGAATATCTTCATAAAAAAATAAAAAATCCACTTGGACATACCGGCCTTAGAAAGGCTACAAATTTCCCAGTTATTTCCAACATATTGAAATAGCCAGAGGAAAGGTTTTATAATAAATATATATATATATATTATAAATGTTTATATATTAAAATATAATTAAATATTTAATAAAATATATTGATGAATATATATATATAGTATATTATATATATAATATATAATATATATATTATATTTTAAATATATATATATGATTTAGTATAGATATATTTATATATAATATATATAAATTTATTTTAAATAAACATGGAAGATACACCTCTGGCTGGAAGAAGGGGGACCCATAGAGGACTCGGAGGAAATCACCAAACGCATGGAGGGAATGTAGGTCCCTCCAATACATGGTTCTGTGTGCGTTTTCTCCTAACACCCCCCCTTCCTTTGTTTATGCTTTATTGTGTATTTAAAGGTTACAAACAAAAGAATACAAAATGCTAAAGGTTATTGATCTTCTTGAAGCTCTCCGCTTCCGGACAGGGACCGCGGACGCAGCAAGCATTTCCCCTCCTCTGATAGCCACACTGAGGCGCTGAAACAAAAACGCAAGCCCTTGGATTACGTGATTATTTGTCACTGCTCAGGTGACGAATGCAGTCCAGCTCCTGCTTTTAAAGATTTGCGAAATCAAACTCACTTAATTCCATTATTATCGCAAATCACGAAGCTAAAATTCGGCTGTACCTTTAATACGGATAAAAAATCTTCTGGTAACTTTCGTCGTCGGTTATTTTGATGTCTGGTTTTTTATTGTATTAAACATAGGCTAGGATGACGGTTGCGAGTGGTCCCACCAGACCTCTTAAACTCCACCATTATAAATTCCACCTTCCACTTAACCCTTGATTAACATTCATGGTACTCCTATTGTTTTTTAACCGGAAGTGAATTATAATGTGCCATGGGTGTATGCTTAATAATATAGTATTGCGTTTAAGTAAGTTATACTTTTCAGTTGTGCAGAAGTAGGCTAGAAACCAAACTTCCTACGCGCTTCAGACTAATATTAGCCTGTTTGTTTGTTGTATTATGGGAGGCCGTCCCTCCCAGCACCACATACCGCGAGTTACTACACTCCCTCTAATCTTTCATTCCTTCCTCCCGTCCAGCTCTCTCTTGTCTCATTCATCTCCATTATTTTCTCCCGTTTACCTACTCTCATTTTTCTCGGGAATGTACTTCCTTTCTCTGACCCATTATTCATTCCATCCCTCTTACTTTCGGTGCGTACACTCTCGCTCCCTGCTTCTTTCCCCATATATCCCCGACTCTTTCCCTTTTACCTATACCACCTCCTTAAATCTCTCCCCTTTCCTCTCATCCCTTCTCTTTCGCCTTCCTTTCTGCCTCCACCCCCCCCTCCTCCTCCGCTCCTTCCCGAGACTTGCCTCCTTCCTTCTCACGGTGTCGTTCCCTGCATATCTTCAGGCAGATGTTGTTTATAGATTCAGCTACTCGACAAGTTCCACTTAGCACGGGCTATGGTGAGCCCGAACCCATGATGTGGATCTCTCTCAGGCAGAGAACCACACCACTTATGCAGGGTCAAGCCCTTCAGGCACTTCTCATGCATCAGGCGAAACTAGAAGTCGTCACATGTGATATCTTGCGACGGGTACGTTGTTGGCATTGTTGTTTAGGTTCGACACCGGGTAATGCCTGAGAGCAAAACCGTACTTGTTCGACGAATTACTGTACCGCGGTTCGTAAGCTCCCGAGGACCTCCAATTTTCTCCCCAAACATTTTGCAAACATCTTGCGCGAATACCTGCTAACGTTGTTACGCTTTAACGACTCATGGTACGAACTCGTTGGTACGCGATTTTATGCGTTATAAACATTAATTGTGAAATACTGGGCTAGAGGTCCAGTACATTACAAAAAAATGGACCCTCGCCCGTTTTGGGTCGCGCAGCCTGTTAAGGACATGAATAAAGAAGATAACTCGGCTTGAAGAAAGGGGTGATCCGCATATCGTTGATGTTGTAAATAATGATAATATAGGCTACACTGCAGGCTAATAACCTGACAATCCTCGCCAAGTCAACATTATTAACAGAATATGAATGTGTATCCTCGTGATGAATAACATGACCTGTTCGCGTGACCTTTATTGCGTCAGTATTAAGCATATTGACCTTGTGCTAGGGACGCGATGATGATGATGATCGTATTACAGATGGTTCTGGCAGTGGCTAGTTTAACTAATTTATTATTATTATGTGCTTAGAAAAAATTGTCATTTGTTTTTAATTTTCGGAAATGTTTACATTTATCAGATAATTTATAGATATTGTCTTTGGCTTTGGGTACAATTTAACTGCTGCACATCTAATTCATGATTATTGTTTCTGAGTAAAGATCTCCACCAAGAGGCATAACTGCTTTTAGAGGGCAATATAGTCGTCCAGCTGTCTAGAGACCACTAAGCGGTGCCCAGCCACCTTCTCGTTTGCAGTAGTATAGCTTACAATGTCGCGTGGACGGTAGAACGACGGCCTCGCTTCATGCAAGTCAGTGTTCAATCCCCGACCGTCCAAGCGTTGGGTATCATTCCTCCCCCCCCCCCTCCAGTCCCATCCCAAATCCTTATCCCGATCCCTTCCCAGTGGTATATAGGTCGTAATGGCTTGGTGCTTTGCCCTCACGGGAGACATCTCCGTCACGCAGGGTGCAGTCGCACCTGCACAGATCTCCAGTATCAGCTCTTGATACTGGTAATTGGCTCAAAAGGGCCACCACCATTACGGGCTATTCATGTCGTGCCACCTTTTGGGTGGCTTAATCTTCATCAATCAATCAGTGCTTTGCCCTGACAATTCCCTCCCCTTCCCTACCGAAGTGGCCAGGACAGAGCTCAGTTTGGGTGCATTCCCAAACAAACATTGATACTTTTGGTTACATTCTCGCAAGTAAATAATGGTTAATTCATCGTAGCTACTACTGTAGTGTGTTAAATTTGACAAAAGAATAGTGAGAAAATAAAAATTACCAAGCTATCTTTAGCGGTGGTGATGTCACTAGGCAAACAAGCCGAGCCAGTTTCCAGGGCCAAAGTTCCTCCTCAAACATTCGCACTCGACTCCATTTTCTATTATTGACAATAAAAGAAAACGTTGTTAAACATATTTGCATAACTGGAATGGCAAATGTGCAACAACTGAATTGTTGTCAATAACGTTTTCTAGAATTATCAGGAAAATATAAAATAACAATATTGATTGATTTAGCATCGCCCATTGGAACTAGTTTTCCCCTTTTAATTAAGGCGAATAAGTGATGATGCAATGGAGATGACTTTGGTGTCTGGCGCTGTAAAACTGGAGGCTGCCTCGCCTGGACAAACACTGGGGGGACTGAGATAGTCCTGAGTGGCAGCTTCAAGTGTGGACTCTGGACCCTATGGCCTCCACACCGGCGACACCAGACTGAACTTGCCATTTCAGATAACACTACATGTTTTTTTAATTGATTACATACATAGTTCAGCAGAATCTTGAGAAATACATCTCTCAAATACCTATACGTGGATATATTCAGTAATATTAATAGCATATATAGATATGAACAAAAAATAATTTAACCGACCATAGAAATATATTATAGTTGTTTTATGGAACACATTACCGTAACGTAATAAATGGGATAAGTTAATTGTGCTTATGATTGGTTAACTTTCTTCCAAATTACCTTCGTTAATCCTGTGAGAGCTCAGATAAGGACCGACTATATAGACGAAAGTTTTGGACGCCACGCGTTTTCTACACCGTGCAGTGGGATGAGTCAAGTCACATCGTACACAAAACGGTTCACCAACGGTTTATGAAACCATACTTAACTTTACCTAACCCAGCCAAGCCTATCTAAAGGTATTGTATTCTATCCTAACAAAACATTGTTTAACAGAAGACGATCTTGTCGAATCGTTTTGTGTACGGTTTGACCATGAGCTTCCAAAAATGCATAACTTGAGGTTATCTTAGATGATTGGGGCTTAGCGTCCCCGCGGCCCCACGGCGCGGGGATGCTAAGCCCCGAAATCATCTCAAGATAACCTCAAGTTATGCATTTTTGGAAGCTACATGGTCAAACCGTACACCAAACGATTCGACAGATCGTCTTCTGTTAAACAATGTTTTGTTAGGATAGAATACAATACCTTTAGATAGGCTTGGCTGGGTTAGGTAGGTTAAGTAGGTTTCATAAACCGTTGGTGAACCGTTTGTGTACGATGTGACTTGACTCATCCCATTGCACGGTGCACGGTAGAGAAACGCGTGGCGTCCAAACTTCGTCTATATAGTCGGTCCTTATCTGAGCTCTCACAGGATTAACGAAGGTAATTTGGAAGAAAGTTACCATCATAAGCACAATTAACTTGTCCCATTTATTACGTTACGGAATGTGTTCCATAAAACAACTATATATATATTTCTATGGTCGGTTAAATTATTTTTTTGTTTATATCTATATGCTATTAATATTACTGAATATATCCACGTATAGGTATTTGAGATGTAGTTCTCAAGATTCTGCTGAACCTATGTATGTAATCAATTAAAAAAACATGTAGTGTTATCTGAAATGGCAATTTCAGTCATGGTGTCGCCGGTGTGGAGGCCAGGGTCCAGAGTCCACACTTGAAGCTGCCACTCAGGACTATCTCAGTCCCCCCAGTGTTTGTCCAGGCGAGGCAGCCTCCAGTTTTACAGCGCCAGACACCAAAGTCATCTCCATTGCATCATCACTTATTCGCCTTAATTAAAGGGAAAACTATTTCCAATGGCGATGCTAAATCAATCAATATTGTTATTTTATATTTTCCTGATAATTCTAGAAAACTTTATTGACAACAATTCAGTTGTTGCACATTTGCCATTCCAGTTATGCAAATATGTTTAACAACGTTTTCCTTTATTGTCAATAATAGAAAATGGAGTCGAGTGCGAATGTTTGAGGAGGAACTTTGGCCCTGGAAACTGGCTCGGCTCTGTTTGCCTAGTGACATCACCACCGCTAAAGATAGCTTGGTAATTTTTATTTTCTCACTATTCTTTTGTCAAATTTAACACACTACAGTAGTATCTACGATGAAATTAACCATTATTTACTTGCGAGAATGTAACCAAAAGTATCAATGTTTGTTTGGGAATGCACCCAAACTGAGCTCTGTCCTGGCCACTTTCGGTAGGGAAGGGGAGGGAATTGTCAGGGCAAAGCACTGATTGATTGATGAAGATTAAGCCACCCAAAGGTGGCACTGACATGAATAGCCCGTAAGTGGTGCCCTTTTGAGCCATTACCAGTATCAAGAGCTGATACTGGAGATCTGTGCAGGTGCGACTGCACCCTGCGTGACGGGAGATGTCTCCCGTGAGGGCAAAGCACCAAGCCATTACGACTATATACCACTGGGAGGGATCGGGATAAGGATTTGGGATGGGACTGGAGGGGGGGGGGAGGAATGATACCAACTGCTTGGACGGTCGGGGATTGAACACTGACTTGCATGAAGCGAGGCCGTCGTTCTACCGTCCACGCTGACATTGTAAGCTATACTACTGCAAACGAGAAGGTGGCTGGCACCGCTTAGTGGTCTCTAGACAGCTGGACGACTATATTGCCCTCTAAAAGCAGTTATGCCTCTTGGTGAGATCATTTACTCAGAACAAATAATCATGAATTAGATGTTGGCAGTTAAATTGTACCCAAGCCAAGACAATATACTATAAATTATCTGATAAATGTAAACATTTCCGAAAATTAAAACAAATGACAATTTTTTTCTAAGCACATAATAATAATAAATTGTTAAACTAGCCACTGCCAGAACCAATTCTGTAATACGCATCATCATCATCATCGCGTCCCTAGCACAAAGTCAATATGCTTAATACTGACGCAATAAAGGTCACGCGAACAGGTCATTGTTATTCATCACGAGGATACACATTCATATTCTGTTAATAATGTTGACTTGGCGAGGATTGTCAGGTTATTAGCCTGCAGTGTAGCCTATATTATCATTATTTACACACTCAACAGCGGGATTAAGCCAGTTATCTTCCTTTATCATGTCCTTAAATGGCTGCGTCGACCACAACGGCGAGTGTCCATTTTTTTGTGTTAATGGTACGGACCTCTAGCATATTTCACACTTATGTTTAATAACCATAAATATCCAAGTAACGAGTTCCGTAATTGAGTCGTTAAAGCGTAACAACGTTAGCAGGTATTCGCGCAAGATGTTTGCAAAATGTTTGTGAGAAAATTGGAGGTCCTCGGAGCTTTACGAACCGACGGTACAGTAATTCCGTCGCACAAGTACTGTTTTGCTCTCATGCATTACACCGGTGTTCGAACCTAAACAACACGCCTAACAACGTACCCGTCGCAATATCACATGTTGACGACTTTAGTTTCGCCTGACTGCATGAAAGTGGCTGAAGGCTTGACCCTGCATAAGTGGTGTGGTTCTCTGCCTGAGAGAGATCCACATCATGGTTCGGCTCACCATAGCCCGTGCTACGTGGAACTTGTTCCTAGTAGCTGAATCTATAACAACATCTGCCTGAAGATATGCAGGGAACGGACACCGTGAGAAGAAGGCAAGTCTCGGAAGGAGCGGGAGGAGGGGGGGGGGGGCAGAAGGAAGGAAACGAGAAGGTGAGAGGAAAGGGGAGATTTAAGGAGGTGGTATAGGTAAAAGGAAGAGTCGGGGATAGATGGAAAGCAGGGAGCGAGGAGTGTACTCACCGAAAGAAAGAGGATGGAATGATAATGGGTCAGAGAAAGAAGTTAAATTCACCGAGAAAAAATGAGAGTAGGTAAACGGGAGAAATATGGAGATGAATGAGACAAGAGAGAGCTGAGGAAGGAAGGAATGAAAGATTAGAGGGAGTGTAGTAACTCGCGGTATGTGTGCTGGAGGGACGCCTCCCATAATACAACAAACAAACAGGCTAATATTAGTCTGAAGCCTGCGAGGAAGCTGTTATAGCCTACTTCTGCACAACTGAAAGTATAACTTTACTTAAACGCAAATTACTATATTAATTAAGCATTACACCCATGGCACAATTATATTCACTTCCTGGTTAACAAACATAGGAGTAACCATGATGTTAATCAAGGTTAATTGGAAGGTGGAATTTATAATGGTGGAGTTTAAGAGGTCTGGTGGGACCCTCTGGCAACCGTCACTCCTCGCCTACTGTTTAATACAAAAAAACAATCAATCAATAATAACGAACGAAATTACCAGAAGATTTTTTTATCCTGTACTTAAAGTACAGCCGAATTTTTAGCTTCGTGATTTGCGTATTTAATGGAATTAATGATGTTTGATTTCGCAAATCTTTATGAAGCAGGAGCTGGACTGCATTCGTCACTGAGCATGACAAATAATCACTAATCCAAGGGCTTGCAGTTTTTTGTTTCAGCGCCTCAGTGTGGCGATCCAGAGGGGAAATGCTTGCTGCGTCCTCGGTTCCTGTCCGGAAGCGGAGAGCTTCAAGAGATACATTCCTTTAGGCATTTGTCTTGTATGTTTTGTAACCTTTAATACACAATAAGCATAAAAAGGAAGGGGGTGGTAGGAGAAAAGCACACAGAAATTGTATTGGAGGGGACCTACATTCCCTCCAATGCGTTATGTGTGATTTCCTCCGAGGCTATGGGTCCCCCTTCTTCCAGCCAGAGGTGGTACTCCCTTCCATTGTTTTAAAAAAAAAATATATATAAATATATATATATATATATATATATATATATAAAATATATATATATATATAAAAATATTATAATATATATATATATATATATATATATAATATAATTCTATATTATAATATATATTATATATATATATAATATATATATATATATTATTATATATATATAGTATTATATATATTTTATATATATTATATAATATATAATATATATATATTATATATATATATATATATATTTATATATATATATATATATATATATTTATAAAACCTTTTCTCTGCTATTTCAAATATGTTGGAAATAACTTGGGAATTTGTTAGCCTTTCTAAAGGCCGGTCATGTCCAAGTTGAGATTTTTTTATTTTTTTATGAATGATATTCGAGATTCACGATTAAATCAATTTTTCCCACAGCAGACATTAAACTATTTGGCAGATAGATCGATAAAGTGGAGCTCTGTGTGATCTTCGAAATGCTGTGAAGTCTTGTTTTAAAATCTAGGTTTTTTAATACATGCATATACGGTGCTCACGTATAAGTGAGCACCGTATATTTACACAACTAATTATTCACATTTCAGGAAGATCAATTGTCTCATGGTTAATGCTATCATTAATATCTATCAACTAAAAAACTGTCTTGTTTGATGGTATCTTTACCCCCCCTAGCAACATTAACCGTAACGTAACAATAATACTATACTGTGCAACACACACACTTGCAGTGTTGTCGTCCTGCTTAGCAACCCCTAGACCCAAGCCTCAGGCATCACCACCACTGACAAAACCACCACTAACACCTCGCCCGGCTCCCACGCCCCCGTTACCGACACAGTAACCACTGCCAACATACCGCTCTCTCTCTAACACGCTTTCCAACAGTAAATATTTATTGGAGCCGAACACTAGGGCTTCGCGTTAAAACTGTTGCTTACGGTGTAAACTGGAAAACTACATCGAACTTTTATCAATATTTCTGGCATTCAGGTGTGTACGGCTTCCAAACTGTTGAAGTTAACGAGAAAAAATTAACACATTAAATAATCCAGAATGATAGTAAGCGTGATACGAGGTACAGCCAAGTGTGTACTGTACACACAGTCAAACAGGGTTTACTCTTGAGCCTTTAATACAGCCTTCGTTGATCGCTTCATGTATACTGTACACTAGTTTCTTTACTTTGCGTTCAACGCTAGGCAATGCAAATAATGAAACTAGATGTAGAGTTCAGGAGGCTGCACAGGTACCAAATTAGAGACTAAATCCTTCAGGAATCGGACAAAGATCTGGGGTTGTTATTACATCAAACCTGGCTTCTGAAGCCCATATCAAAAGGATATCAGCGGCATATACGAGTTTGACCATCATAAGAACCGACTTCTGAAGTTTGTGCAAGGAATCATTCAGGATCTTGTATATCGCACGTGTACAAATCTCTGGGGCATGCAAGTGAGTTCAAAGCCATGCCACCAGACTAGTTTCAGTACTACGAGTATGAGTTCCGAAGAAAAGTTACAGAAATAAACCTCACGTCGCTGGAGAACAGACATCAACTTAGACATGATTAACATATAAAATTCTCAGGGGAGTCGATAGGTCAAGAAAGACCTATTTAATACGGGTGGTACTCGCACAGGGAAGATCGGTGAAGTCTAGTACCCAAATGGGTTACAGACATCAGAAAGAACTTTTTCATCGTCAGTAGTAAACTAATGGATTGGACTAGGAAGCTATTTGGTAGAAGCAGACTATAGACACAATTTCAAGTGTAAATATAATAGTGTATAAAAGGCACGGGAACCTGTATACTACTGATTGGTAATCGTTCTGTGGGACCAAAGAGCCGAAGCTCAACTCCCTCAAGTACATTAGGCGAGTTCTCAAACCCAAACAATAGTGTGCAAGCACATGGCGTTGAATACCCCCCGTTCCCAGTACCTGGTCCCAGGACCATGTTCCTATGTAGCGTGAACATATGACACTCATAGTTGAACATACTAAGATGCCTTTACTGGGACATTTTAAGACCCAGTAAAGATAATCATTCAAAATATGTATGTTATTAGTTTCAGCGAGTGTAATATCAAGAAACATTGTGTCAGCCTGTCTGGTATGCCACTTGTGTCAATGGAGAGTTCCCAGGAAGGTCAATCACTTTACGTTAAAAAAAAATTTATAACATAATCCTAATCTCAAATAGGACTCGCATAATCAGAGCTTATATGCAGTGAAAATGTCAAACCCTAAGAATAAAAACCCTTAATAATAAACATGTGGTAAACTGTTTACTGCAAATAGATGAACAAGCTCCTTAAATTTACATTATCAGCTAAACCACACCCGAGTCAGTATGGCAAGAATATTGATAATAATAATATAAAAAGTGGCTGACCTTGTAAATACTATATAACAGAAAACGAAACCGTAATGGTTTAGCTGGTCAAGGTAATTTTAGGCGGGAAACCAGCACAGCGATCACGACCAGCCGCCGTCCTCCACGACCAGCCGCCGCCCTCCACGACCAGCCACCGTCCTTCACGACCAGCCGCCGCCCTCCACGACCAGCCGCCGTCCTCCACGACCAGCCGCCGTCCTCCACGACCAGCCGCCGTCCTCCACGACCAGCCGCCGTCCTCCACGACCACCGCCGCCCTTCACGACCAGCCGCCGCCCTTCACGCCAGCCGCCGCCCTCCACGGCCAGGCTTCCACTGGTGGTGTACCGACCGTCCACCTCCCACCCTGACATCTAGTAGCACAGGTGGAAATAAATATAGTCACCGCTACAGCTCGTTTCCGTCACTGCTCAAGGTGCACTTATTCCACAACCAAGCCAGAGTTTATATTAATTTATCCATTTAATCTTCACAAACATATAAATTAAAAAATACTATATAAACCAATGTTAACTCACATATATAGATGTAAACTCATTTAGGACACTCAGTTGCTTGGCAGATATTTGGGTTATAACTAATTATATTGTTGGGATGTTCTTGGTGCGTGTTTAACATGCAAAACATAATAATAAATGAATGCATTACAAAGAGGAACTATTAACGAGTAATTAATAAAGAAGCCCAAGCAGTATGAAGAATTGTGATTTGTTTTCCTCAATAATTTTATGACTATAAGTGCATATTTATTACTTGTATTTTATCATACATTTGCATGAATCTCCGATTACCGTATTGTAGACAACTTGTAGAGGAGAATAATACACAATTATCACATAACCTTTATTGTAGATTCACATCTTTCGAATATATTCTGTAAACTTTAAT
>WNGS01167840.1:2573277-2587781 GCA_020271785.1 Procambarus virginalis | reverse complement strand
CTGCACGGTGTAGAAAACGCGTGGCGTCCAAAACTTTCGTCTATATAGTCGGTCCTTATCTGAGCTCTCACAGGATTAACGAAGGTAATTTGGAAGAAAGTTAACCAATCATAAGCACAATTAACTTTCCCATTTATTACGTTACGGTAATGTGTTCCATAAAACAACTATATATATATTTCTATGGTCGGTTAAATTATTTTTTTGTTATATCTATATATGCTATTAATATTACTGAATATATCCACGTATAGGTATTTGAGAGATGTATTTCTCAAGATTCTGCTGAAGCTATGTATGTAATCAATTGAAAAAAACATGTAGTGTTATCTGAAATGGCAAGTTCAGTCTTGGTGTCGCCGGTGTGGAGGCCATAGGGTCCAGAGTCCACACTTGAAGCTGCACTCAGGACTATCTCAGTCCCCCCAGTGTTTTGTCCAGGCGAGGCAGCCTCCAGTTTTACAGCGCCAGACACCAAAGTCATCTCCATTGCATCATCACTTATTCGCCTTAATTAAAGGGGAAAACTAGTTCCAATGGGCGATGCTAAATCAATCAATATTGTTATTTTATATTTTCCTGATAATTCTAGAAAACGTTATTGACAACAATTCAGTTGTTGCACATTTGCCATTCCAGTTATGCAAATATGTTTAACAACGTTTTCTTTTATTGTCAATAATAGAAAATGGAGCGAGTGCGAATGTTTGAGGAGGAACTTTGGCCCTGGAAACTGGCTCGCTTTGTTTGCCTAGTGACATCACCACCGCTAAAGATAGCTTTGGGATGAGTCAAGTCACATCGTACACAAAACGGTTCACCAACGGTTTATGAAACCAACTTAACTTACCTAACCAGCCAAGCCTATCTAAAGGTATTGTATTCATCCTAACAAAACATGTTTAACAGAAGACGATCTTGTCGAATCGTTTTGTGTACGGTTTGACCATGAAGCTTCCAAAATGCATAACTTGAGGTTATCTTGAGAGGATTTCGGGGCTTAGCATCCCCGCGGCCCGGTCCTCGACCAGGCTTCCTTTTTGTTACACCCCCCACCCCCCCCCAGGAGGCAGCCGTATTATAGCAGCAATAAACCCCAGGTACCATTTATTGGGCTAGGTAATAGGGGGCATCAGTGAAAGAAACTATGCCGTTGGTTGCCGCCTCCACCGGGAATCGAAACCGGAACCTCAGGACTACGAATCCGAAGCGCTATCCACTCATTGCCAGGCCCTGCACCTAGGTAGCCTAGGTAGACGCCATCTTTTAATATCCAACCATAAACATTTTTTTATTTATATTACAATGTTTTGCGTTCTACACGTTTCAAAAAGGAAAATGATTTTACAACATTAAGTACAGTATAGGTATAGCTAGTGTACGATCAGTGATACAATTAGGACAATATCTTCGTCATTCTTTAGACGTTACATTAGTTTTTTCTGTTTGTCAAAGTTTATATTCGATCCAAAGTTAGTGATATTTGTGTTGGTGTGACCGTAGACTGTTTACACACTCGTTTAGACTAATGTTTTTGAGTGAACTCGATTTAAATGTACAGTTTCAGTACACCAGAACCCATTAGAAAACTAGACACTTATCATAACCATCGAAGGGACCATACCATCATACCATTATAGAGGTATGGTCTCTATAGGACTATAGAGACAATACCCACCATACCTCTGTGTGGGTAAAAAGGATGTGTACCGTAAAACATCGAGGGGGACCCCACGCCTAAACATCCCCTTGGCGGGCGAGGTAATGTTTCATGGTGACGTTTATTTACATATACGGGCGTGATGGTTCCCCGAGACTCGAGGGAGATCTCTACGACCCAGCCTCTACTGCACCATAGTGTAGTGTAATACAACAAGACTCAAAATATGAAAAATACTTTAAATTGCATTATAAAAATTCCAGAAAAGATAGCAGTGGTAACACAAACGACACGGCGCCAAATACCAGGCTCATGCAAAAGATATAAAATCAATATTACCACGCCTCTGTCAGGGACGCATGACAGCTGAGTGGACAGCGCTTCGGATTCGAAGTCCTGAGGTTCCGCCTTCGATCCCCGGTGGAGGCGGAGACAAATGGGCAAATGTTTTCACCCTGATACCCCTGTTACCTAGCAGTAAATGGTACCTGGTAGTTAGACAGCTGCTACGGGCTGCCTCCTGGGGGGTGTGGAACAAAAAGGAGGCCTGGTCGAGGACGGGCCGCGGGGACGCTAAGCCCCAAAATCATTCAAGATAATATCAAGAACTCGCACTTGTATTAACTTCTCGGGATCAGGGAATAGCAACGACCTGTATATTAGGTGCATTGTCCAGTTCACTCTACCACATCATGGCCAGGAGTCATTAAGAACTTATGTCCATTTACGACACCTGTTCCTCCTATCTCGTTGATGAGGTAGTCATAAAATAATAAATCATGAGGTAGTCATAACTATAATAATCTTGGGATGAGGACGACCTCGTATCGTTGGCTAAAACTGTGTTGCCAAATAATCCGCCGTGATTGAGATAAGAGGTACAGATGTCGCAGGTGAACGCGTAAGGGGTCTGTGAATTCTGGTCTAGGGCTCTAATGAAGCATTTAATCTTTCAATCGTCTTCTGCTGATACGCTATTGATCTCTCTCGTTTATTATTTATAATTTATTGCTCTAATTTGCTATTTATTCATCACTATGATGAAGAAATAATTATCTTGTATGAACATATTTCGATCTGAATGTGTCTTGATTTGTGTGTACTTGTTTCAAGGGTTTTGATGTTAATGAACTTTGAATAATCACAATTTCCAGTGGAAAATAGTAATTATTGAAATTAAAACCTTGTTCCCCTCTGATGTTTGCTAAATAAAATTTTAATAACATTACCACAGACATAAATATAAGACGGGTTCAACATTTTCAGAAATTTCTGAGGGAATGCAGCACAATACATAATTACATCCACCGTATAATTCGAACGCTTATCACGTTCCTACCGATTTTCTCGATACATAATCTTGAGACGGTGTTAAATGTGTGGCAAATTAGTAAGATCACTGTCTAAATATTAACTAAATTAACGACCCATAAATATTTTGTACTAAAATTATTTCTAGTCTGCCACCGGCAAGCATTACGATCCATGTCCAATTTAGACTGTTCTTTAGTGCTTCTTTTCTATATTTTGCAGGAAATAAAGCAATTATGTGTGTGTGTGTGTGTGTGTGTGGTGTGTGTGTGTGTGTGTGTGTGTGTGTGTGTGTGTGTGTGTGTGTGTGTGTGTGTGTGTGTGTGTGGAGAACCTGCTCTAGACAAACGCATTCTCGGCTTGTATTTTCAGATAAGATGGTCTGCTCTAGAAGATCTTCTATTTTATTTATTTTATATTATCTCTCTCTCTCTCTCAGATACGACGTACAGAGAAAGAGAGAGAGAGAGAGAGAGAGAGAGAGAGAGAGACTGAGACTTTCTGTTGCGTTTCTGCTCCCCTGCCAGCGCCCCCACACCATCTTGGGAGCCCCTAGTCAACATCCTCCACTCCGAAACCTCAAACACACATAATAGATGACTTCTCGAGAGCCGTTCATCATATAAGCGAGGCTCTGGCATTTCCCAGCAAGTTCAAGGCGACTCCCCCTCCATGTAGCGTCTCCAGACCCCCCCCCCCCCGATTCTGTCTATCTGTGTAGCTATTTTTGACAATTACTTGTCAACTGCGTTGGATGCCTGGCCGCGTGAGGCAGACCTGTACTCGCGCCGGGCTTAGTGTCGTTGGGTAAAACTTCCTTGCTACTCGTAAGATTTGGCTCTTTGCTTTTATTGTTTTTTTAAGTCGCATCAAATTTAAACTGAATTTCTTCATAAAATTTTAGGTTTACACTAGTTCACTCAAGCTTCAGGTGGATAAAATTACCACAAAGCATAAACAGTATTAATAAAACGTCTTGTTAAAAGGCTAATGTTAACGGAAGTTATCGTCATGTCCGCCCTTTTAGGTAGCAAAGATGCTGCTTCACAGGGGCTTATTGTGTCCGATGTAAGTGTATTAATTACAGCACAATTATGCCAATAATGCCGTATCTTAAATTGAAAATATTTGAATATGGCCTCGAGGGGGCGAGGGTTTTGGGCATGATATAGCTGGGTTTTTTCACAATCGACTTGAGAATGGTCCAGGACGGACCGAAACGTCGTCGTCCCTTCACCTTCTAGTGTGTGGTCTGGTCAACATACTTCAGCCAGGTTATTGTGACTCATCGCCTGCATATGTTATAGCTGCACGCAACTATAACATGCAACAACCCTAATAGGGAAAACCCCCCTCTGGGTTGTTCTTCCTGACACTTGTATCCAAACGTTACTGTCTAAAGTGAAGTTCTTAAATAAGGAGAATAACATTTTCAAACCCTAAAACTTATCTTGCGAGCGCAAAGTGCGGGAATCTTTGGAGCACGTTATCTATATTTGACATAATATTTTCCGAACTAAAATAATGTGGGATTCGTTATTTAATTCACATTTCTAATGTTCGTTAGATGGGCACAGTCTCTCTAGCAGTGGTCAGGTGGTGTTCGTCTCTCGCACCATAGATGCTGCATCTCAGCCGTCGTTTCCACCCTGAATCTCCATAGGTATTTTTATACAAGACGAATTCTCGCTGTTAGATTCTCGCACGCGGTCATCTCCCTTTCGTCCACAGTCATTGGGAAACGTGGGAGTGAGTCCACGGGAACTTAATCATCCTTTTCTGATTGATTCTGATTTTCACAGCTAATCTTGATTTCATCGATTGTCGCTTGGTTTTCAACCTTTGTTTTTCCCTGAAGTTTTGCGTTGTGGCTTTTTGAATAAGTGCAGATCACTGCTCCTTTCTAGGTATCTTAATGTCATAAAAATGGCAGTTAGTTCTGCTTGAATTAAAGAGGCATCGTTCTCAGTCTGTGTTTTTTTTTTCATTTCCAATTTATGATTAGAAATTATCTTTTCGTGTACGCTGCCCCAACCCTGCCATTGGTAGGACTAGCAGAACCATCAGTGTAGATTTGGTATAATTCATTTGCTGCCTCTTTATGAAATTTCTAGAGATACTTGCGTCTCGTTTATTGAGATACTATGTAAGAGATTTTAGTTAATTATAAAATACACAGATCCTCCTCCCTGGAAGGTGACGTCCCTAGGGGCTGGAGCTCGCGGATCTGCTCAAGCAGGTGAAGGTCTTGCAGGTTTATGTAATATGTTAAAGTTTCCAGGGGTCAGATTCACGAAGCAGTTACGCAAGCACTTACGAACCTGTCCATCTTTCCTTAATCTTTGGCGGCTTTGTTTACAATTATTAAACAGTTAATGAGCTTCAAAAGCACCAGGAGGCTGTTTATAACAATAACAACAGTTGATTGGCAAGTTTTCGTGCTTGTAAACTGTCTAATAAATGTAACCAAATCCGTCAAAGATTAAGGAAAGCGTAACTGCTTCCTGAATCTAGCCTCAGGGATTTCGTCACGCGCTGTAGCCTCTTAAACTCCTCTCGGGCGTTAATCATTTAAGAGTTCCCGCGGTGAGTGATGTTATGGTAGCCTCCCGGCTTGCTTTACCGTGCAGGCGCGAGGTCCGCACTAGAGACTGTACCACCATGAAGTGGTCGGGGAGACAAGTGTCCGTGTTGTGAAGGCGCCGCTACACTACCAGTTTCTTCGTGGGGCGTCACTGTACTGGGAGACTTCTCGCGGGGCGTCACTGTACTGGGAGACTTCTCGTGGGGCGTCACTGTACTGGGAGACTTCTCGTGGGGCGTCACTGTACTGGGAGACTTCTCGTGGGGCGTCACTGTACTGGGAGACTTCTCGTGGGGCGTCACTGTACTGGGAGACTTCTCGTGGGGCGTCACTATACTGGGAGACTTCTCGTGGGGCGTCACTGTACTGGGAGACTTCTCGTGGGGCGTCACTATACTGGGAGACTTCTCGTGGGGCGTCACTGTACTGGGAGACTTCTCGTGGGGCGTCACTGTACTGGGAGACTTCTCGTGGGGCGTCACTGTACTGGGAGACTTCTCGTGGGGCGTCACTGTACTGGGAGACTTCTCGTGGGGCGTCACTGTACTGGGAGACTTCTCGTGGGGCGTCACTATAGTCGTAATGGCTTAGCGCTTTTTATTAATAATTACCTTTACCTTGTCGTGGGCGTCGCTGCGCTACAAGTAAAACTACGAGAGAACACACACACACACACACACACACACACACACACACACACACACACACACACACACACACACACACACACACACACACCAAAATTATGAGAAGGATTAAGACAGAGGAGGACAGCTTGAGACTTCAAGAAGACCTGGACAAGCTGCAGGAATGGTCGAACAAATGGCTGTTAGAGTTTAACCCAAGCAAATGTAATGTAATGAAGATAGGGGTAGGAAGCAGGAGACCAGATACAAGGTATCATTTGGGAGATGAAATACTTCAAGAGTCAGAGAGAGAGAAAGACCTGGGGGTTGATATCACGCCAGACCTGTCCCCTGAAGCTCATATCAAGAGGATAACATCAGCAGCATATGCCAGGTTGGCTAACATAAGAACGGCCTTTAGAAACTTGTGCAAGGAATCTTTCAGAACATTATATACCACATATGTCAGACCAATTCTGGAGTATGCGGCTCCAGCATGGAGTCCCTATCTAGTCAAGCATAAGGCTAAACTGGAAAAGGTTCAAAGGTTTGCCACCAGACTAGTACCCGAGCTGAGAGGTATGAGCTACGAGGAGCGACTGCAGGAATTAAACCTCACTTCGTTGGAAGACAGAAGAGTTAGGGGGGACATGATCACCACATTCAAGATTCTCAGGGGAATCGACAGGGTTGATAAAGACAGGCTGTTTAACACAAGGGGCACACGCACTAGGGGACACAGGTGGAAGCTGAGTGCCCAAATGAGCCACAGAGATATTAGAAAGAACTTTTTTAGTGTCAGAGTGGTTGACAAATGGAATGCATTAGGAAGCGATGTGGTGGAGGCTGACTCCATACACAGTTTCAAATGTAGATATGATAGAGCCCATTAGGCTCAGGAAACTGTACACCTGTTGATTGACGGTTGAGAGGCGGGACCAAAGAGCCAGAGCTCAACCCCCGCAAGCACAACTAGGTGAGTACAACTAGGTGAGTACACACACACACAATACAAGTAGGTGAGGACATGCTCTCAACATCACAATAAGGATTTTTTCAAATGCCAACCTTATAACTAAGAGAGTAAGGGAATTGGTTCCATACCCTCTTACTTTATGGACCTTCTTGACAAACTTGACCTTCCATCAAAAAGGCCGAATTTTCAGATCAATGGAGGGAAAAAAAAGCCAGTAAAAGTTTTAGAGCCCTCGAAAATTTGTTGTTGTTTAACTCCAACCACTTCAGTACTCCAGTCTCCAGACAAGAGCAACTTAGGTGCAGGTGCAGACTAAGTGCTCTTCCACTTATTAGTCCCATTATCGTTGCCATTTATTAATCTCGGCCAAATTCTACGTCTTTAAGGAAAAAAAATGAGATCCGTTTCTGATTTCGGGAGCTGAAATGCTGACCAAATGGAAAAGTATGCACATAGCTGCGTATGAGAGACCAAGGGTCAGGCAAGACGGTACTGGTCGACACACACACACGAGCATGGTGGTGGCAGGACGCATGTCAGGTGGGTGAGGGCGGAGCCAACACACAGGCTACAGGTGGGTGAGGAGGCGCAAGCACACAGGCCCCCATACACCCGCGGCCGGTCCACGCCGCTGCATTCTCCCCCGAACGCGTCCTACTCCACAGGTCAGTTGCGGCGGCTAGGTGGGTGGTGGTGGTGGTGGGGAGGTGCAGTGGTAGTGCAAGTAGTGGTAACTATGTTTCCCCCTCGAGACCCTAATACGTGAGGCATCTTATAGCTCAAGCCTCCTTCATTTCGCATTTTAGGCTAGCGATGCTGGTTAATAGAATTCAACAACCGAGATTGTGAATTACCATTCATGCTACTGTTGTCTGAGTTACCAACACACAGCTCGGATAGTTCAGCTTTTCTTTCTCGGCAGCGCGTCTAAGTCCCTTATTTCTACTAAAATACTTAAACAATTATAATGTTATTTGGGCAATTCTTAATACAGTATTTCAAATTCTTAAACTTTTTATTAGTATGGTATTTTGTAATGGTGGGATTTAGGGATTTGGTAGGGTACAGAAACTGGTTAAGCTCTCGGCGCCAGAGTTGCTTATCAAACTCTGTGCTTCTCTGCTTATCAAACATTGTCTGGTTGATAAAGATAGCTTGATAAAGACTGTGAATAAACTGTTAATGTACAGGTTAACAACTTGTATAGCTGGTTTATCAAGGCTGCCACTTGATAAACAAAATTTGGGGTTCAATTTCTGAGCCTATTATATGAGCCTTTGTAACCTTTAACAATGCCGCTCACAGGAGGGGTACGTGGTCCACTGCCGCTCACAGGAGGGGTACGTGGTCCACTGCCGCTCACAGGAGGGGTACGTGGTCCACTGCCGCTCACAGGAGGGGTACGTGGTCCACTGCCGCTCACAGGAGGGGTTTGACATGTATAATTACTAAACTAACAGGGACATAGAGTGTGTTTGGCTTATCGAGGTATTGAGGATGCATCTGGCAACAGTGGCCTCACTCCTGGGTACTTGTTTACTTCTGGTGTAAGGAACCCTGCCAAAACGTCTCGGCTTGCCTGGGAACTAAATCCACACCAGGTGGTTGTGACCTGACCGTGCGTGTGTGTGTGTGTGTGTGTGTGTGTGTGTGTGTGTGTGTGTGGTGTGGTGTGTGTGTGTGTGTGTGTATACTCACCTAGTTGTGCTTGCGGGGGTTGAGCTCTGGTTCTTTGGTCCCGCCTCTCAACCGTCAATCAACAGGTGTACAGGTTCCTGAGCCTATTGGGCTCTATCATATCTACACTTGAAACTGTGTATGGAGTCAGCCTCCACCACATTACTTCCTAATGCATTCCATTTTTCAACCACTCTGACACTAAAAAAGTTCTTTCTAAAGTGTGTGTGTGTAATTACACAAGTGTAAATATTTAAGTGTGTGTGCGTTGCATACTAAACAACCTGATATCCACCTGTAGGCAATTTATTAATAAACGCATAAAACTGACGTTTGCACCCACCGCTGCTGCTTATCAAACTTGTTCCTTCTATATCTCTCTACATTTGATATTGACTAAAACTGTCGTAGAGAAGCACAAATTAAGGAGATAACTGATGCTCTCTTGGTGTTTCTGTCTGCATCCACCTCTAATGATCATACGCAATACAGCTGATAATCAATAATATTTGTCACAACTGTCTATACCAGTATTATTTACACTTCTGCTATTTTATATTGTACATAATTTTTAAATATCCAAATATTATTTGTAGTATTTTTGTATTTGTATCAATTGTGCCTAACATTTATCAATCCTAAATAGTCGTGTAAATTCAGCATTAATACACATTAAACAGACCCTGGTGGTACAGTGGTAGCACCCCCACCCACGAGCGATGTGGTATTAGTTCCTCCTTGCCAGGGAGGATTGACTGGGGATCAGTCTGTAACTATTCTCCCAGCAGTAACTAGGTACCTGGTTATAAACCGATTGGTGGATAGTGTTCCAGGGAAACAAGTGGGGTAAGGCATGAGCTATGGGAAGGGTAAGAACTCGTCTTACTCAAGAGAATTCGAGAATTCGATTCGATTCAGGGTCGAGAATTACCAAGTCCTGATTCTGTTTCATATATTTCCTTGTACCGCTGGTGAAGCTGTCATTCTTTCCCCTCGCTTCGCAAGAGGCTTCGACACCACCTAGTTGTGGCAAATACCTTCTCGTCCAGGGTGTAGGCTCAGCCCGGCCATACCCGCCCTTGTGTAATGAGTTATGGTAGAAGTAAGTTGTTTTTATTGGTGTCGCCAGAGGCGGCTAGTTTATTGTGCACCGCATACTCATCCTGTGAGAGGTAGGGCAAAAAAGATTGTACAGAGGGCACAAAAGGGAGATTACACCTATCCTGCACACCTTATAATTATTCTGTCAGTAAGAGATTGCTCAATTTCAAAAGCTATGTATTTATAGTAATCATTATACATTTATGGTAGGTCTTTTTGCTAATACTTAGCTGTTTAAACTATGGAGGTATTACAACGTCATAGGAAAGCTGTCGTTTGTTATTATTATTATTATTATTATTATTAACAGTAGTAGTAGTAAGAGTATTATTATTATTGGTGCTATTATTGTTAGTATTGTTAATGTTAGTAATGTTAGTATTAGCATTGTTAGAGTATAATAATAATAATAATAATAATAATAATAATTTATTATTATTATTATTATTTATTATTATTATCAGTTCTGCTGGGTCATGAAGGAAGCCGGCCTCGGGTGAAAGAGGGCTGTGACGATCTCTGTCTGGAACCCGTAGGTGCGGGACTTGGATGTCTACCTCCTGGAGCTTGAGGGGGCCAGGCTCTACTTCAGGAGGCTGGGGTCGTTCTTTCCCTTGCTGGGGTGATTCTTCTCCGGCCCCGACCACGGCGGTCTCCGGGTTTGGAGCCCCTGTGTCTTCTTTTATCAACTTCGAGGTAAACTCTGAAGCTGGAGCCCCTGGGACAGTTCGTTGTTGCCTTCATCTTCGTTCTGACAGTTCCTACGATGGTGCTTGAACCAATCGTATTGGCGTTTGCCTTTCCGTTGGAGACTTTCGGCGCTGTGGAGAGGGGGAGGGCCTGCTGCATGTGTGACAGCTTCTCCCCCGTATCAACCTACCCTGGTTTTGCGCCCTGGAGAGGCCACTCCAGACCAACAACCAGAGCGCAACTCCATAGTCTCCTGAGACTGATGGATGCCTACTACTACTATCATCAGTGTTATTAGTGTTAGTAGTAGTAGGCATCTTTCAGTATTATTAGTCATCGCACCACACTGCTTGCTTTTTAGTCTCCACAACAATGTTATGGGAGTTAATAATAGTCCACACTAGACTCGATAATGGTCCAGGACGGACCGAAACGTCGTCTTCTCATCTTCTGGTGTGTGGCTTAATTCTCACTTACCTAAGTTAAGGAGTTTGGCCAGAGGCAAGATACCATTGTGATAGTGTTGTTGGAGTGTGGGGGAGGCTGAGTATCCCTCCAGCAATGTGATAGTGTTTGGGGAAGCAGTAAAGAGTATGCTTCTTAGTCATCACCCGGGCAAGATCTGTGTTTACAGTTACCATGTTTGAACACGAGATTGAGGCTTCGTGCTGGTGCAACCGTATGGGTAAATTGGCCGAGAATAACCCAGGCCAAAGACATCTCTTACGACATTTTATTTTAAATATATTATGAAGAAATGCGGATTTTTATGCATTACTACCAAATTCTTAATTTTTATAAACTCGAAAATAAAACAATTGTCTGTTGCCCATCATTACATCTTAGTATAATATTAAGTAACTCTGGATACTCTTTTTAAATAAAACAAAATCCTGAGTTTGGAAAAAATAATTTATTTGGTCCAGTTAGTAAGACTTTCATTACTACGACCAACCGTGGCAGTGAAGCGGCACCTCGACGCGTTGTTATTATTATTTATTATTAGCTAAGCGTCCACCATCTTGTTTTGATTCTTATTTAGTAAGTCAAGAAAGAGATTATTGCTAACAATTGTTACCACATCTACTTTAGATATTTTTGAATATATCGGAATGTATAACGATTTGTTTCCCAAATATTCTTGTAATCTTACCATATATAAAATCATTAGATATAATAATACTGGAAACGGAACCTGGCTTTGCTCGGGTGACGGTCTTCACTATATACTGTCTTATACTGTAACAATCTTCCCTAATCACTTAACTACACCTCTTCCCTCTCCTTCGCCACTTATAATACCCTCTATTACTTTCTCTCTCCACCACCTTCCCTATTCTTCAGTCCCTGCCCATCTCCACTTTCCGTACCACTTGCCACCTTACCATCAATATAATTTTATCTAAACAGCATCGGATCCAGACTACATTAACCCAAAAAAAAAAGATGTTATCAACTACAGACTGTGAATATTAGTCATACCATTAAACCGGAGACGGAAACCAGTGTAAACTGGGGAGAACTCGGCCCTAAACACCTATCATCGTTCCCTTTCAAGGTGGCGTGGATCTATATTTACCCGTGACAGAACCGGAAATATTATAGTTGTAAGGAGAAGGACTTGAAAGATGAACTTTGAGATGATGTCAGGTAGGGAAGTTATACGTTGAGGTAGACGGGTGGGGGAGGAAGTCCACAGAGCAGGAGGAAGTGGGGATGATGCGTGGTGGAAGTAAGAGGAGAAAGGGAGCTGCGCAGAGTTTACCGTGGAAATAAACATACACTTCGCTATTGGTTTGTTTCCATCACTACAGATTTAGCACCCGTGTTTTCTCTGAATTGTCTGTGTGTCACTCCTCAGGGGCGTGTGTGATCACCCCCTTCCCCCTGGGGCGTGTGTGATCACCCCTTCCCCCTGGGGCGTGTGCGATAACCCCTTCCACCTGGGGCGTGTGATCACCCCTTCCCCCCTGGGGGTGTGTGATCACCCTTCCCCCAGGGGCGTGTGTGATCACCCCTTCCCCCAGGGGCGTGTGCGATAAACCCCTTCCCCCAGGGGCGTGTGGGATCACCCCTTCCCCCCAGGGGCGTGTGTGATCACCCCTTCCCCCAGGGGCGTGTGTGATCACCCCTTCCCCCAGGGGCGTGTGATCACCCCTTCCCCCAGGGGCGTGTGTGATCACCCCTTCCCCCCCTGGGGCGTGTGTGATCACCCCTTTCCCCAGGGGCGTGTGTGATCACAGCGTCATTAAACCCTAATATAGCATTACCAAGTCTTTGTTATTCATTTCTTTCTTCTCGCACAAGGATGACAGAGATAATAACTCGCCAGTTCAGCATAACTTGATCTAACGCGATACACTTGTCTCGCCAGAACACAGAGAACGGACCCCAGCTCGGCATGCCTGTCAACACCAGCATCTCCACTCCGGATGGGGTCTCCGAGGGAGACGCTGGCGACGCTCAGTTGGCCCTGGTGGAGGACGTCGCCTACCGCTACATCATGCCGGCTTTCATCTCCGTGAGCGTCTTGACCAACCTGATGAACGTGGTGATGCTGGGACGGGCGAGGCGTCAGCATCAGCAGCGGCAAGCACAGGCCACCACCTTCTTCTACCTCATGTGGCTCGCCCTTACCGAGATGCTCGCCTCACTCGCCCTTGTGCCAGCACTCGCCCACCTCGACCGTAGCCACCTCTCCTACGGCTGGGCCTTCTACTACGCTCATTTTGAAACACCGGTGCTGAACGCCCTGACGAGCGCCAGTGTTTATATTGTAGTAGGTCTCTCAGTGGACCGCTACATCGCCGTGTGTCATCCTCGGCGCTACCAAGATGTCAGCGCCCCCCGCCTCGCTGTCAGCCGCATCACGCTGTCGCTACTCGTCCCGGCTCTTCTCTACATCCCTCATGGCTTCTACCAGAAAGTTGTAGCTGCCCAGGGCGGAGCGGGGTGGACCTACGAGGGGCTGGAGATGGCCGCCCCCAGGGCCTGGTACGCGTGGAACGTGGTGGTGGAGCTGTGTCACCGCATGGCTCCCGCCACACTCCTCGCCGCCCTGAACGCCTGCATTATCTACACCTTCAAGAAGGTGACGTCGCGGCGGAGGCTCCTCACCAAGAGCAAGGGCCCTGAAAGCACCAACAAGAGCGAAGACAACAGCAAGGGCCAGCAGGAGCACCGCCTCATCTACTTACTGATGGCCATCGTCACCACCTTCCTGCTCACCAACCTCCCAGCCACAGTACTCGCCCTCATAGACACCGCCGGTGCCTCTACGGCTCCTTCTCACTCGAGGTATTTTATTTGGTTTTAATTCTTCCAGCTTCACAACTGTCATATTTGAATCGCCCTGTAAGGAACTCTGATATTAATAATTCAGCCCATCCTCTTGTTTTGATAATACCTATTGTGACGATCGTCAATAGTCAGAATTCGTACGTTCTTAGCTTTTAGGTAGTAGTATACTGACTAGTAAGGAATTCTTTTAAAATAATGACGCTAAAACACAAACTTATATATTCCTAGACCTAGTATAGCACTATATGCACTATATTAGGCCTCAGATATCGTGTATTAGGCCTAGGGAGGTTAGTTTAGTTTGTCAAATCAACAAAAAGTAAAAAATAGGTTTCCTGTTTGTCCAACTCAATAGTTCAGATTTCTAGTTCTAATTTCGTTGTACATCGGTATATATACTATGATCCTCATTGTTGCTGTACACACTACCAAAACAGGTGGATGGGCTGAATACTTGCACAGAATTTTTTGTATTCAGTAACATAATTTATCGACAAATCGCTAAACTCTTGAGATTGTGCGCGGACTGAGCGTGCTGCTTCATGCTATCGCAAAAGCGTATCTCGCGAACGTTGCCCT
>WNGS01167840.1:2558111-2572277 GCA_020271785.1 Procambarus virginalis | reverse complement strand
ATCTCAAAGGGATAGAGTAGCTTAGGCTATTTCTACTCCCTCTTATTGAATCATACGGCGTAGCTCATCCAGACAATAAGAAAACTGAAACTTCAACTCACCACCAACTGAGGTTGTAATCTGGTGTGTCTGCTAGTGCTCTGCCCCATGATGGCTCGCCCGGAGCATGTCCTCTGGGATCATATGGTGCTCTCCAGGGTCGTAATGTGTTCCACGCTCAGGTCCTCAACGTTCAAAAGGCGTCATCCACGCTTAATGTTCTCCGTGCTCACAAGTGTCTTTCATTCTCTTAATATATCTTCATGCATATATCACATTTTCTCTTATGCTGTTGGAAATAAAATAAATTTGAAACATAACTAGTAACTTGTGTTATAGAAGTAAACATACATCTATGACACAGATGAGAATATTACAAACCACATCATCAAATTCGCAGAGAAAATAGCTTTTGATTAGACTCTGTACCTTTCACACAGACTACGGAAGCAGTACGGGTCGTATATCAAAGTTTACTAATTAAAATAATAATATACAGGTGAAGGCATGTTACTAATTATAAAAGAAACTGAAGCCTGGCCAGCAGAGGTGTGTGAGGACCTGTCTTGGCCTCGGGGTGTGGCTGACCTACACCATCCCATTCTCGGTCACACCAGCCAGTTCTCGTAAGCTTTCTTAGCCGCCAAGGAACTGTCCTACTAATTTACCTTATCCTAAACCTACTAGAGGACCCACGAACAGAAAACGGAAACTTATGTCAATTCCGCGAGCCGCTACCATTATCTTGGTTCGATACTTTTTGGTCTTTTTGCAAAGTATACTTCAAAATGCAACGTGTTGAAGCACGTGGACGGGTTGTTCACACTCCCCATTACACACAGAAATCACAATAGCGTTATGCATCAAATGAACAAATCCACAAGGGCCGTGACGAGGATTCGAACCTACGTCCTAGAGCATCCCAGATGCTGCCTTAATCGACTGAGATACGACATGGTAAAAAGAAGTGCAACCAGAAGTTCTACTGAAGTTGGATCCTGAAGCCTCTCCGAGACACAAACCAGGATTTTACACAATTTCCCCATGCACTCGAGCTATGTCAATAGGCCGTTCTACCTCTTCGCCCTTACTTCATTACACACAGAAAGCACAATAGCATCCATACCCCTGTGTGTTATGAAGTAAGGGCGAAGAAGTAGAACGGCCTATTGACATAGCTCGAGTGCAACCTGACAGCGATAAAATGTTTTATATATACGGTGTGTATGAGGTGTAACGTCACTATGCTATCTTTTTCATGCCGGTACAGGTTTTAGATCATATTTGAACTCCAGGTCCGATTAGCATCACTTCACCCAATGCGAATGCATTTTCATCTAAAAAAGAATATTCCATCACTAAATTTGGGATCATTAGGCACTTTAAGTGCACTTTGTTTATCAAGTAGCAAAGTATTTCATTACGTTGCCTTGACCTGTAGCAGTAACTGATTTTCAAGCATGAAACTTTAAGTTTTAGAATAAATGCTGGAACAAGTGGGACGAGGCTTTCACATACTGGTATATTATTAATTACATATAAAAAGCGTTGCGTTTTTTACATTAAATTATAGAAACTAAATATTACACGTTTAGAAAGACTTGCATATACGTGAGAAAACGTTAGCGATGTACTGCTCACGGATAAAAAGATACATAAACATTGCAATGAGGACCAACTTGCGATCTATTTTTAGCTTCTCCTTGCATCTCTCAGTTATGTTTCACCACATTTCACATTATTGCGCGTGTTTATACACCTCCACGCGCGCGCACACTCTCTCAAATGCACCACTCTCTCACCAAGCTACGAATATAACCACAGTCAAAATCCCAAGACTTCCAGCACACTATTTCACTAGCGCGACTCGGGCCCTGAAGAAAGCACAAACATTCTCAAGGTTAGAATGTTCACGACCGAGGCTTGTCTCGTTGCTCCTTACTGCAACCTGTACACACGGGTCTCGTTATCACATCAACTTGTTTCACTTAACTGTAAGACAGTTTTTTTTGGGGTGAAATTCCCTTGAAATCACGAATGAAACTTAGCGAGATGTCTTTACCATTGATTTCCATGGAGCAGTGATGGTGAGCTGGCTGGGTCGGGCTGCGGGCCTCGCGCACACACGCTCATTCTCTCATTCACTCATTATCGTACTTTTCTCTAAATATTGCGTTGGGTGTAACTAAACAAAACCTACAAGTTTATAAATGTATAGAAAACAGTGTATAGAGTTAATCACCTGGAGTAATAAATAAGAAAGGTGACATCAAAATTAAACGTGTTAATTTTTTTTTTTTTTGCAATCTAGAAAACATTTGCTTTTGTGTAAACCAATTTAAGGTTAATGGTGAACGAACATCTTAGCACAGTCATGCACAGTTGACAATTCGTATATTTTTTGTAGACAACATTGTAGGTTCAATAAATATGCATATAAGTACATAAATACTTGTGTAGTGAATAAGAGTGTAGTGTATAGAGATTAGTTCAGTTAGTTTATTATTAGATCTTTACCACTCTAGTGCGCCTTGGTAGAAAGGTTACAGACATCACACTATTCGTTCAGCTAGTACAGTTGCAGTAGTCATGAACTAGTTACAGTTTTCTAACAAATACATCAACATTCTATCGTGGTTAGTTTTGTTTCAGATGAGGGTTCCATGTTAGGGATGCATATTTCAAAGTTGGTCTTACCTTTGTTGTGTATAGGGTCTGGAAAGCACCTTAGTCCAAGTTTCTGAAGGATACACGGACGTTGGCCTGTATGCCAGCCATGCTTACTGTTTTTATTTTGCTAATATGGACTTCTGGCATCAGGTTGAGGCTGTGTCCACTCTCACTTCTTTCTCCTTTTCTGAGTGGAGAATCTGTCTTCCCTTCATCCTATACTGCTGTACTGGTCTTGCACTCCTGTTCCAGTCCTCATACCTTTGAATTTGGCTGGGTTAAAGCCTAGCAGCCATTTTTTCAGACCACTTCCTGAGTATGTCTAAATCCGTTTGAAGTGCATTACAATTACTGTCCTGACTCTTCTTACTAGTTTTGCATCATCTGCACAGACTGAAATGAAAGGGCTAATGTCCTGTCAGGTCATTGGCATATTAGAAACAGGATGAGCCCTGGAACCGATCCTTATGGTACTTCACTCGGAAGTTCTCTACACTCTGATGCCTCTGCTCACTGTAACCCATTGCTTCCTTCCTGAGAGGTACTCTCTGGTCCATTTTAGCATGAGTAGGACAGTTTTTGTGCGGAACAGTGTCGAATGCTTTCCTGATATTCGAGGAATATGCAGTCTGCCTATCCTTCTCTCTTGTTGGATTTCTGCCATCTTATTGTAGAACTTCAACAAGTTCGTTATGTACGATTTTCTTTTGCTAAATCCGTGCTAGTGTTTTAAGAAAAAAATTGTTTAAGTATTCTACTAACCCGCTTCGGATTAGAGAGAGAGAGAATGTGTGAGTGTGTGTGTGTGTTCGCGCGCGTGCGTGCGTCGAGCTTCGGCTTTTTGGTCCAGCCTCTCATCTTTCAGTTAACTGGAATAGGTTTCCGAGTTTATCAGCATTTAGAAACGGCGTATACGTTTACCTCATCCCCAAGGTCTTAGTGCATTCCATTTCCTAACTAATCTGACACCGGGATAAGTATTTCTTACGCCTCTGTTGCTCATTTGGATACCCTGTTTTCTTCTTAAATTGTCCTTAGAATCTGCCATATCGCTAATATGTCCTCCATTATTTCTCCTCTCCTTCAGTTTGGTCAGGTTAATTCCCTTCCAGACTTACAATGTAGTTTAAAACCCTCAGCTCTGGAGCGTGTTTCTTTGCATATCTTTAGACCTTTCGTAGTTTAGCCTTGAACTTTTTTTCAAGGGACTGGTCCATGTCGGGGCCGCATACTTAATATTGGGTGTCTCATGGGCTGTATTTAGGGTCCAGAAGGCTTCATTGTCAAGTTTGCTGATGGAGAATTCTATCGACATCAGATGGACAGCCTTGAAAGAGTAAAATGTCTGTCTTTATAGGCCCACTTGTGGACTATTAGCCGCAACCATCTCAATATATAAACAAAACAACGTTTCTTTAAGGAAAAGTAGACTTTACCACTAGTTTGCTGTATCTAAATCTCATCTCCTGCCTATGTGGAGTCAAAGAGGCAACGTAAGGTCGAGGTGGTAAAGTATTTTTGGCGTTTTAGGGTTAATCTAATTATATTAGGGTAAATTTCAGTTGGAGTTTCCATCACCATTCTTGCAGTGGGTTAGGTGATCAATTCTAGACGACAGACCATTATTGTTTTATTTATTGAGAATTGTTTCCCTGGGAACCGGGCCTTTCCTAATCCCTATTAGGTGGAACTCCTTTTACCTTGTTTGTAACCCTAATCAGACCCCCAACAGCACACCACCCATAACAGCTATCGAATATAAAATCATTTCTACTCGCAAATAAATCACCTGAGATATATCAACCAGCAACTCCGAAATAATCTACAGATACAGCGACAACATGAGATTAGTCGTAACCGAAGCACTACATATCAAACACTCGCATCCAAACGTCAAAAACTAGTTCCCACTGGGTACATGCTACCTTCTACAAGGCCAAGACTAAACTGCCTGTACACACCACACCGCACCTGCCCCAGCCGAATAATGAGAATGCAAGGCAAAGATAACTCAGTCCCCTCGACTGGTTAACACCTCTCCTCATACCACATGTCATACATATTGACACCTCTGCTACTTTGTATCCAATATGTTTTACTACTGTATTGTAGCCAATATCTTACGGGCTCACTATATCCCGTGCTACTTGGAAATTCTCTTCCGAGTAGCTGAATTTAAAAACAACACCACCACTTTGTATCCACTTTCCCTCTGCCTCTGAAGATGTTGAGTACGACGCTTGACCAAAACGTGGCCATTCGAGATACGTTTCAGGTTCAATATAATTTACAATTAGGTTCTGGATGTAATTTTTAAACTTCCTGTTCAAATACAAAAAAGAACATACGAAATATAGAAGAAATACGTAGCAGAATCATTGATCTAATTCAATCATACTCAACACCACACGTCTACAAAAAAAAAAATTGAATCCAAAATATACTAATTATAAATATTTATATTTGAAATCCCTGAAGTCTTGTTGATGTTTTTCTTCAAAAGGTCCTTCTCTCCAGATGTTTGCAAGATTTCTGGTAGCCTACTTATTTCGGCAAAATTTCCCATTATATCTGGTAATCCCAATGATATTTTATTTAACTGTATTCTGCTCAGTACAGTAAGCTTCCCTTGTTCTATAGTCCACTTGGAGATTATGTGTTGAGTTTTGTTTTTACTTTCAAATCCTACACTTAATTAATATGTTGTTTCCTATACTAAGCTTTATCACTTAATCCTTTACCATTCTCTCCTAATTTGACTTTAGAATAGTTTGGTTTTGGGTCTTTGCTTTATTTACCGATATTAATTGTATCTGCAGCACAGAGGGATGCAGGTACGCATAGCGGAGGCTAGGGGTACGGAGGCTAGGGGTACGGAGGCTTGGGGTACGGAGGCTAGGGGTACGGAGGCTAGGGGTACGGAGGCTAGGGGTACGGAGGCTAGGGGTACGGAGGCTTGGGGTACGGAGGCTAGGGGTACGGAAGCTAGGGGTACGGAGGCTAGGGGTACGGAGGCTAGGGGTACGGAGGCTGGGGGTACGGAGGCTAGGGGTACGGAGGCTAGGGGTACGGAGGCTAGGGGTACGGAGGCTTGGGGTACGGAGGCTAGGGGTACGGAGGCTAGGGGTACGGAGGCTAGGGGTACGGAGGCTAGGGGTACGGAGGCTAGGGGTACGGAGGCTAGGGGTACGGAGGCTAGGGGTACGGAGGCTGGGGGTACGCAGGCTAGGGGTACGGAGGCTAGGGGTACGGAGGCTGGGGGTACGCAGGCTAGGGGTACGGAGGCTTGGGGTACGGAGGCTAGGGGTTTGAGGTCAGAGTTACTAGAGGAGACGAAGTGTGGACTGACCAACATGTCGATACTGGAGAAGCTGAGAAGTCTGTGGAATGTGAGGAAACAGAATCGGAGATGGACATGAAAAGCCAGATAACTTGTGTACCTTTGCAGATAATAGCAGTATCTGCAGACAGAAGCTTGAGAACCATAAGCTCGAGAGAAGCTAGCTCAACGAGCAGCACTAACAAGGGAGAGAGAGAGAGAGAAGGAGGAAATAGAAGCAAGACAGACAGCGGTATAAGCACAAGTGAGAGAGGAATTGAAAGTGAGAAAGAAAATGTGCGCGAACACACTCTTGGGGGAGGAGGGCTTAGCGCACGAACTTCCTGATCTGCCTAATGTCGGGTCTGCGGTAGAGGACGCGGAAAGGAAGAGATATATATCTGAGTTCGTGTCCACATCAGGGCGGGGAGACTTGTGGACGACTTCGAACGCGTTGTTACGTTTAGAGGCTGGCCAGACTCTGAACAGGCTTATCTGGTACAGAACAAATTAACAGTCTTGTATGCCGTTAACTCCGGACGAATGTAAACTATCAAGTGATGAAGACGGTCCTGAATTCGTTCCAGTTCCCTCCTGAAGCCTACCGTCGGATGTTCCAGGATGCCATTAAGCCATCGGGACGACTATGTTGTGAGAAATCTTCAACGGAGTGTCCAGCGTTGGGCCAAGTCAGTAGCTGTAGAGTTGGTGACTAGTAAGCCAAGGAAGCCTAATCGCAATGACATTGGGATGCAGAAGCCTAGTAATACAATATGTAAGATAGATAAACTCTTTTAGAGGTGAAACCACAGCAGTTGAAGTAGTGGAACAGGACGTGGTATTACCGTAGAGTGAAGCACGAAACTCTGAAGTCGCACAACACTGCAGGCTACTAAACATATGGCCCTGTATGACTAACCATCCTACGAGATGGGGACTTTTATTACCACTGCTACCTTATTCAATCTTGTGTTGATGATATCCTCAAAATGCATCCGGAGTCTGCCAGTGCAGACTGCTTATCACATGCCTCTGTATGACTAACCATCCTGTGTGATGGGGATTTTTTAGCATCAACTAGTTAGCTTTTTGACACACTGTACTCCACTTCATATAGTCTAGGGTAGCTGCACAAATGCAGATGTACCTAAGGAATTAATAATAAAAAAAAGCACAACACTGCTTATTCCTTCGTGTTCTTGAGGATATCCTCATAATGCACCTAAAGTGTGCCGGTGAAGACTACTGATCCCACGGCCTCGTATGACTAACCTTCCTGTGTGATGGGGATTTTTAGCATCACGTAGCTAAGCACACACAGTACTTTCCTTCAAATTTATGAAGTTTACGCAGTCCCCGTGGCATAGTGGTAAAGCACTCGTCCAGCGCTTCGTGAGCGCTCTGGCTTGGGTTCGTATCCTGGTTGGGGAGGATTGACCGGGCGCCAATCCTTAACTGCGCCTCTGTTCACCCAGCAGTGAATGTGTACCTCGTTGTTAAACGATTTGGCGTGTCGTATTCCGGGGAAAAATTAGGATTAAGGACCTGCCCGAAACGCTATGCGTGCTGGTGGCTGTACAATATTGTAACAACTCTTCTATATATAAATAAAATAGACTAGGGTAATGCAGATGAATGTACACATGTTAAAAAAAGTGAATCTGGTTCTTGTTGTCTAGCCGTTATAAATAACCAGCTTATTGCACAGAATAAATAATTTAGAATATCTTTTGAAAGTATTCATATCACACAAATATAACTCATGATTACTCGACATAACAGCCACATTAGCATGCAACACGGATGAATTTTATTCCCCTATGTATCACTAATTTTTGTACATCCACTATTTTCTCGCGCCCACCTAAAGCCCTAGCTGATACCATCACCTTGGAAATTGATATATATATCACTTTAATGAGATTTCTATGTGCTTCTGAAATTGGAGCATAACGTGTGGGGCCACTGCCCTTCCTCCCGAGTGCTTGTGGGTCATACATGCACACCTGGACTGGCTTCAGTAGGGGCTTCCAGACTTACTGTGATTTCAGTAGGAATCCGGTTGTATAATGTTACAGGTCAGCGTTGGTCTAGTGGTAGAGTATGGGGCTTGGCAATGCCGTGCTCGTAGGTTCGCTCTCGTCTATAGTCCTAGTGAATTCTCATTGATATATAGCACGTTCATGTGATTTGTGTGTGTTACAGGTGAAGTTTAACTAGACCCAGGAAACCCTATTGTTAAGACAATATTGTTTCAAACATTGAAGTCTGATAGAGAAATCGCACTCGGAGGCCTGCGAGCACTGGTTCACAAGTTATGATTTGTTTAAATCTCATACCTACATATGGTTAGGCCAAAAGGTCCACCAGACAGAGCGACAGTTGTTGCCAGAATATTATATTACATATACATGTCTTGTGGCTTGCTAGTATACCGAATGAGACGAGTATTTAGTGTCTTGTAATAGGATGCCATGATTGTGTAGTCTTATATCTCCTTGGACCTGTTATGGCTCGATTGGACGAGTAGGAAGAGAGAATGGTCAACTCTCACACACCACCTCTGTATATGCGAGATACGTAGAGTATTCCTGACACCGCCCAATCCTCATTCTTACCTCAAACCAACTTGAGTCTTTTGCAAGGAGGAGATCCAACACAAAGTTCCTTTCTAAAACGAATTGAAGGCAATCACTGAGGTTGGTAACTGGCAGGGGATGCTGGTCTTTCCAGTGGTACATTATCCATCTTCCTTCTGGTTATTCAGGTCGTTTACCACATGTATCTGTTTTTGTATATATTGCACCATCTAACAGGAATACAACCTTTCAAGAAAAATAAAAACCTATAATTTGAATTCTTTTATTTTAATATTACCCGTAAGGTATATACGTATACAGAGAGCTTCGTGTGTAATCTTTACAGAAAGCAACACAAATAAATTTTGTAACTATGAGTATTTATATTAAATATACATATATACTACGGCATCAATTGTCGAAAATATCTACATCAGCTGTTAAATATATGCACATATGCATATAAGCTCTATGATAAGAAAATAATCACTTCGATATACTTTTTCAGACTGGAAGGTCTCAATTCTTGAAAATTGGGGACATGTAGAAAATTTTTCACAATTGGGAAAATCGGGTCCACACTTTTTGAAAAAAAAAACTGTGGGCCCACAAAGAACAATTTTGCTCTAGAAATTAAAAACTACCAATCTATGAACAAGCAGACAAAGACGTCAATCCAAAAAGATTGTTGTTTATTTAAGACCTTACCGAGCTGACATGGAAATCAAAAGATGATCATTTAGAGAGGAATAACTATAAATATTCTGGAATTAATAGGTCTACACGAGGGTGAGAAGGTGGAAGTGAACATGCTAGAGTCATACCACAACACAATAAAATTAAAGAATTCGGCCACCGAAGGTGGAAACAGCAACTGAGGTGATAGACGTTTTTTATGGAACAGGAAAAATCCAGAAACTTGGAAAGTTTCAAAAAGTGGCACGAATACACATTAAAAGAAAATATAGCTAAATACAAAGATTTATTTATTTTGCACCATATCTAAGTCATAAAAGAGATGGAAGTGAGAGAAGATGAAGGTGAGGGAGAAGAAAGAGGTCAACAAGGAGCAGAAGCTTTCACACACACACACACACACACACACACACACACACACACACACACACACACACACACACACACACACACCACACACACACACACACACACACACTTCTAGTTTCCACAAGAACAATGGCCACAGAAACGACACAATCGAGGACAAATGGGTAAGAATACAACAAAAGCAACCAGCAAGACTGATTCAAAATATATTCTAGTTATGACAGAACTAATAACCTGGGTTCTACTTCCATATTTAACCCTAATCAAACATATAATAGAGAGGTTTCATCAATGCCTGTCAAGGAATGCCAATTATTCCATACACTGAAAGCAAACATGCCAGAAATTGGAGACTAATTATCGATAATTTGAACGGGAAAACAATGGCCGATACTGGTTGAAGAACTGCAGAGTGAACTCTGCAATAGCAAATCTTAATTTGCTAATTAAAATGTCAGGGATGAAATTTGAAGAAAGGAAACCTTCCATTAAGGAAGACTAGTCCTGGTCTTATCAGGACCAATAAGTCGGATATTGAGATCACTGACCTTTAAAAAGGCGATGGGGGCGACGAAAAGGTGAATTATGGAATACTAGCATACCTTACAAGGCGTGAACCAGATCAGAAAATTGACTGAAGAGAATTCCATGCAAATGGAACATAAGAAGAATAACTCAAGACGTGATCGGCTACATTATGAGACTACATTAAAGAGGTTGAGGATTCGAATACTCAGATTCATTAGCCCAGGGTTTGACAGACTCTGGCTGGTAAATGGAAAAGCAAATCCCTATTGTATAGTCTGAGTTTGGAAGAAATTCAAAGAGCATAGAACAAAATGGAATCAACATGTATAACAGAGTAACACGTGCATATATATGTATACAACATAAAAGACAAGAGATATTGAATTACACTCTTTATAAGAGCATTATCAACACACAAGAGGGCAAACACACAGTTTAACTAATACGTGTGTAAACTCTCACAAGTAGAGTATAACCTACACTCAATATATATTTTAAATGTAAGAGTTATTTCCACTTATACAATGCTATATCGTGTAATACGCCAGAAGAAAGAGTAATAGTTATTAATTAATTATATTACTATTATAATAATAATTATAATTGTTGTAATTAATAATTGTTACTCTTCCTTCTGCTGGGTCATGAAGGAAGCCGGCCTCGGGCGACAGGGGGCTGTGACGATCTGTGTCAGGAACCCGTAGGTGCGGGACCGGGACGTCCACCTCCTGGGGCTCGTGCGGCCCCCCAGGCCCTGCTTCAGGAGGCTGGGGTCGTTCTTGCCCTTGCTGGGGTGGTTCTTCTCCCGCCCCGACCACGGCGGTCTCCGGGTTTGGTGTCCCTGTGCCTTCTTTTACCAACTTTGAGGTAAAATCTGGAGCTGGAGCCCCTTGGGCAGTTCGTTGTTGCCTTCAACCTTGTTCTGACAGTTCCTGCGACGGCGCTGGAACCAATCGTATTGGCGTTTGCCTTTCCTTTGGAGTCTTTCGGCCCCGTGGAGAGGGACGCCCTGCTGCATGGGTGACAGCTTCTCCCCCGTATCAACCTACCCTGGCTTTGCGCCCTAGAGAGGCCACTCCAAACCGATAACCGGAGCGCAACTCCATAGTCTCCTGAGACTGATGGATGCCTACCACTACGCCCATTATTGATAATAATAATAAGAATATGGTTCGTCAGAAAGAGTATTTGTGTCATATCACACACAAAGATGTATGCCTGCTGATTTGTATGTGATACAAGTATGCAACGTAAGTGTATGATGCATCAGCGTCTGGGTGTCAATTGGACCCACAACATGGTAACTGACCTCGTGCTCTCTATATCTGAAAGTACGAGGATGTTAATCATCCTTGCTACCAGGTGATGCTCATTCTTTCTGCCTCGGTGTTGTCTGCTTGGTTGGTGACACCCATGATCCTGAGCCTGGGAGGTTTGCTCTCACTGGGTCTTTGCATTGACTGATTTGGCTTAGAATTTGAAGCTTATCAAGTGGCTGCTGCTTTATTAGCTAAGTTTTGCTCAGATTAGATGCTTGCAGCATTGTGATTGCTAGGAGCCCCAGAGTTGGCCCAGGATAGTATTTAGGGACCTGAATTGGAGTTTGTGACCACCTTGGATTAAGTCCATGACTCTTCTTCCTTCCCTTGCCGGTGTTGTTCACCCTACTCTTAGTCTCTTGCCTCCCCATCCCTACCCCAGGTTCCAGTTCTAGCACCCAAGGGTTTCAAAAGTCAGGTTGGTTTAAGCTTGGGTGGAACTCGCTTTCTCTGAGGGTGGCCTCATCACTAGCTTCGGGTGACAGGCGTTTGAGCCCTTCTCTGTTCCATCGGGGTTTCACATTTTCACCGTTACAGGTCCTTCTCCACTTCTGAACTTCTCCTTGGGAGGATACCTCTGTCTCAGGCAAGGTGAGAACTCTCTCAATCCAAGGTGAGGACTTCAGCTCTGCTCTACTACATTAGTGGAGCTCTGGAGGGAGGGAAAAACAGAACTAAATAGTGTCCGTGTCCTTTTTACCCTGCGTGGGTTCTGGTTTCCCTCTGCGGAGGATCTTTTGTTTCAGGTTGAGAATTTTTCATGTCCCCTCTGTGTAGATCAGTATGATCTAGTATGTGTGATCATTGTATGATCACTCAGCCACTCCCCCTTTGGCTCGATTCCGGGTCCCATTCAGTGCCATGAAGTTGTAGTATTTCTGAAGTTTTCTATCTTGATGTATTTGCCTCAGTGACTCGAGCAGACCTGTTGTGGTACCACTTGTATAATTCAGATCTCTCTTCGTTGGTGGACCTGGGCTTAAGTATAGGTCTGCCTCTGTTGGCATTATGGCTGGCTGATAACCTCTCATTTTGCTGGGGCTTGCAGGGGTTCTGTCAGATTCACATGATTGACTGGCAAGAGGTGACCTCCATCTTTTAGGTGTCCCTGGCGTGTTTCTTACGCTCACTCTGAGACTGCCTGTTTTTCTCTGGTGTTCCCAAGTATGTAGGCAATTGACTGCTCCCCTTCCCCATATCAGCGCTCTTGTTGCAGATGACCACCTGTGTGTTATGCACTTGCTGTTTGGATCTCATGCAGGGCTCTTGAGGACTGGAGACGTGCTTTTGCTTGGTTCCGCCCTGGGTGTGAAGGCCTTGTGGACCTGCAGTTTCAGCCTGAATTAGGTTCAAGGAGCTACAAGGGGCCTTCCCCAGAAACCCAGCATTGAACATGATGAAATACCTCTTTCTGGTAGAGCCCTGGTGGCTCCCTGATTCCCCTCCTCCCTCCAGATTTGTCATTTCATTGGGTTGTTCATCACCCAGAACTGATCAGAACTAGTTATGGCTGGGGCTGGGTCATCTGATGGTGGCTATCAGTACTATTGGGTTCAAGCTAGTTTTGAGCAAGTCTATTGTTTTGTTTTAATCATTTAGAGTTGTTCAGCAGTTTTGGGCTTTTGTTTCTTGTGAACTCCAGTTGTCTGTAAAGATTCACTGACTTTCTGATCTTTCTCAGTGAAGGTGGTAAATTGTCATGCTCTCTACACCTCTGAGGGGGGGAGAGGGGGTTCAAGTACCGTCTGTTACTGTCGTTGTTATACATTATATTAGAGCAACCGCGAGATAGCTTCCTCTTATATCCTAAACAATTATGAGTAAATAACTTCCAGATTCTCAAACTGACAAATCTTTTTTATTTTTTTATTTAAATGCAACATTTTTATTAAATTTATTGTTCATAACACATGATTGTGATTTATATACATGTGTGTGTTCTGTAATACCCTGTATTGTATATAGAAGAACTTGAGGCTTTATGCAGAATGAAAAGTAATATTTAAGAAATTTAAAAAATTACTTTTAATTATATTCTAGCTGAGTAAATTTGTTATAAAAAAAAGTTAAATATTGTTTTCTTTCAAATCAAATCTGTACAGTAATTACTATATAATTCTTTTATGCAACCCCAGTACTCATTCACTGTATGAAGACAGGCATCAGGTGAATGGAAAATAAAAGCTCTGGCTGCTCATCTCAGTTTATTATTCACTGTACATCAGCCTGTATCGGTTCACTGTCAAGTGACAGGCATCTCATCTGCTTCGACAATTTTTTTAGACTTCTCCCTAGTCTGCCAGCTGATTTCGTCTATTGATTCGTATATTTTTTTCTATCGGGCGCCCCTTGTTACTCCTGAAACTCCTTCCAAGACTCTACTACTAAATTGCATCAGTCATGAAGTTTAGTTTGGCCTGATAGGACCATGCCAGAACTGGGCCCCTTTACAGAGGCGCAGGAAACAGTGACATTCCACCACCTCACCGAAGACACCCAAAAAGTCGAGAACCAATACGCTGGGTTAAAAAACAAAAAAAAAAAACAGCCTCATACGTGGATGAATGAACTCCAACAGTCCTAAACAATCAAAAATCTCTCAAAACAAGTGTGCACTCGTATGCTCCAACCCCTCCCACTTTTTTGA